>PVKB01000512.1:108200-708359 GCA_004027205.1 Ctenodactylus gundi | reverse complement strand
TTTTATAAAAGCCTCCCCTACAACTTTGCCAATTATGATTATTCTTGGAATTCTTAATTTGCCATTACTGTTGCATTCTTGATACGCCATTTTCACTAAGGTAAGATAAAAGCTTAATGTTATTTTGATCTGTACTTCTTTAATGATTAAAGATGCTGGACACCTTCTCAAGTATTTCCTGACTATTTGAACTTCTTTATCACAGAACTGTCTATTTATTTCAGTTTCTCATTTTTTCATTGTCTTTGATTTTGAGGAATCTATTTTTTCAGCTACTTTTATATTTTAGTTATTAGCTTCTTATTTGATTTATAGGTGGTAAATTTTTTTCCCATTCTGTTTTTTTCTTTTCACTCTTTTGATAGTCTCCTTTGCCATGAAGAAACTTTAATGTAATGTAATCCCATTGGTTGATTCTGTGGGCTATTACTTTTGCATCAATTGTCCTACTAAAAAAGCTTATGCCAATGCATGTATCTTCTAGATTTTTGCCTATTTTGTCTTCCAGAAGGTTCAGTGTTTATTGTACATTGCTAGTGGGACTCTAACCTATACAACCACTATGAAAAGCAGCATGAAGATTCCTCACAAAGCTGAAAATATTCTATTTGATCCAGTGATACCTTTCCTGGTTATCTTTTCAAAAGAGTTAAAGCAACAATAATGCATGTGTATTCACACATATATACCCAAGTTTATGGCAGTACAATTAAAAATAGCTAAAATTTGGAAGATGCCAAAAATATCCATCAACATATCAGTGGATTCATAAAAGTGGAACACGTACACAGCAGAGGCTCTCTCCTTACACTGTGGCCACAAATTTCATAACTTCTTTTTGACCTGACCTCACTCATAGCCTGTGACTTTCCTTCGCAGATGATCCATGATCCTGGCACCTTCAAATTTCTGAGGGTTTTATTGCACCTTAGGCTTCACCTTCACAAATTCATGATGCACTACCCTCCCAGGAAAATATCTCTTGGACTCCGAAGCCTTCTGAAATCTGAGTGGAAGCCTCCAGAACCCTAAGACTTGCATTCTGCACACCCGTGGAACCAGCACAGATGATGCCAAGATCTGCTATTGCCTTGAGCAACAATCTGGCCCCCTGGGATCTCTGACATTTTAGATGGCTAAAATCCTTGGGATTTAATGTTGCCCTGCAGGATGGACTGGAGGTCTCTTTTCAAAGCAAATTCCTGTGCCTTCCCACCCTTTGTATTGTAAAGGGAGAGAGGAGGTCTTGGTGATTTCTGAGACACTTTCAAGGCGGTATTTTTTAATTTTTATTTTATTTATTTATTTATTTATTTACAATTCTGATTCCAAGTTCCTGGCTTCCTTTCAAGGCTAATTTCTTTAAAAACAATGTGCTGTTTACTCCAAATTATAGACCTTTTTTGTATGTTTTCTCTGCCACTTTCTTCTGCTTCTCAGTTGGCTAAAAGCTGCAAACAGCAATCATGTGACAATTGGAACCTGTCTGCCTTGAAGTTTTCTTCATTAGATTAAGTTGTCACTGCCCTGATTCTCAGTTTTAGTCAAACTCTTTGAACATGGGGCAACATGCTAAAACTTTTTTTTTTTTTTTTTTTTTTTTTGGCCAGGGTGTGGCACACATGGTTCCTAGTCTTGACATGACTAAAAGCTGAGTCATCCAGGCTGTATAGGGAGACAAGGAGAAGAGTTTCTGCCAGAGTTACCGGCTGAAGAAACTCTTTCATCTCCCTCCTCAGATGGTAGATCCAAAGTCGACCAAGCACAGACTCCACACAAGTAATGAAGGGGAGCAATTTCTTTAATTTTAATTTTTAGTTACCTTTTGTCTTCTTTTTTAGACTTTTGCCAAATTTCAGAGGTTTCTTTGGTAGTATTGAATGTATATTTCTTCTGCAAATGATTTGCAGGTTTTTTTCTTTCATTCTTTTTATTTTCCCTTCTGTTTTTCTGTCTGTGTTTCTATTGTTAGCTTCTGAATTTGAATTTCTCCCTCTCTTTTTTGGGACAGAATTTCACTCTTCATCCAGGCTGATCACAATATCACTATGCAGCCCAGCTTGGCTTTGGACATGCAGCAATTCTGAAATTCAGAGAGCTATAAGAAACTATTTTGAAAACTTTTACTTCGACAAATTGGAGAACTTGGAAGAAATTAATGAATTTCTAGACACATACAAAATAACAAAACTGAACCAAGAAGACATAAAAATTCTGAATAGACCTACAGCATGCATAGAAATTAGGACCATAATAAAGTCTCAATCTATAAAGAAAAACCCAGATGAATTCACACCAGAATTTTAACAGGACTTCAGAGAAGAGCTATCGCCTCCGATGCTTCTCAAACTGTTCCACAAAATTTAAAGAGATAGAACATTGCTAAACTCATTTCTGGAAGTTAACATTACACTGATAGTAAAATCAGACAAAAGATTTAACCAACAAAGAAAACTATAGACCCATCTCCTTAATGAATATAGATACAAAAATGCTCAGTAAGACATTTGTGGATAAAATTTAGTAAATTATTAAAAAAATCAAGTTGGGGTTTTTTCCTGGAAGGCAAGGATGGTTCAACATATGTAAATCAATTAGAATAGTGCACCACAAATATAAATGCAACCACAAAAGTAACATGATCATCTCAATAGATAAAAAAAAGCCATTAGCAAAATTCTGTATCTATTCAAGATCGAAGAAAAACAAAACAAAGCAAAACAAAAATACAGGAAAATAGGTATTAGGTGACCTCACCTCATACTAATCAAAGCTATATATGCCAAACCAATTGCAAATTCTATAGTAAATGGAAAGAAATCAAGAGCTTTTTATCTTAAATCAGAAAAACAACTAGAGTGTCCACTGTTACCACTCCTATTCAAACACAGCATTCAAAAGCCTAGCCAGAAGAATCAGACAGGAGTTTGAAATAAAAGAAATGTGTATCAGAAATGAAAAAGTTAAATTGTTTTTGTTTGCAGATTATATGGATCTCCACATAGAAGACTCCAAAAACTCCACCAAGAGGATCAAAGAATTAATTAATAATTCCAGCCAAATTGCAGGATATATAATTAATAAAAAATAATGGCATTGCTCTACACTAACAATGAATTCACTGAGAAGAACTGAGGAAAATAATCTCATTCTCAATAGCTAATCAAAAAATCAAATACATAGGCATAACACTAAGCAAGGAAATAAAGGACTTCTATAAAGAAAATGATATTATCTTTAAAAAGGAAATTTAAAGGACACTAAAAAACTAAAAGGCATCCCCTATTCCTGGATAGGCATAATTACTATAGTTAAGATCATTATACTGCTAAAACTGATATACTGAGCCAACATAATTCCTCTCAAATGCCAATAACATGTTTTCCAAAGCATTTGAAAATAATCCTAATATTCATATACAACCTAAATAGAACCAAAATTTCCAAAGCAATCCTGAGTAACAAGACAAAAGCAGATAGCTTTGTGATTTTAGACATTAAGTTCTATTACAAAGCAATGATCATAAAGTTCAGATGGTGCTGGTAGAGAAATAAGTTGAACGATAGAACCAAATTGAGAATGCAGAGACAACCTCAGGTACCCTCACCTACCTGATCTTTGGCCAGTGACCGAAGACATATACTGGAAAAATATTATCTTTAATAAATGGCTTAGAAGAATTGATTACTTAAGTGCAGAAAATGAGTCTAGACACACACCTATTGCCATACACCAAAATCAAATCAAATGGAATAGAGACCTAGATACTGAAACTGAAACACTGAGTCTTCTGAAGGACAAAATAGGTTAAGATTGCTGAAGATGTGCGCATGGACAAAGACTTTCCTTATGGGACAGCTGATGCAAAAGAAATAGTCCCCAGAGTCAATGAATGGGATCCTATCAAATTAAAAGTGTTTTAAATGGCAAGGAAAACTATTAACAGAATGAACAGACAGAATAGGGAAAGATGGTAGCTCCCTATAAGTCAAACTGGAGAACTAATAACTAGAATATATAGACTCAGATGGTTTAATATTTTATCGCTCCTTTTGCACAAGAAACCCAGAATAAAGATATTTAATAGAATCAGATGAGTAAGATACTGGGAGTCAAGGGACATAAAAGAGGGGACAGTGAGCTAAAATGGGAGAGGAAAAGTGACTGTAAAGTTTCCACAACATATACATACACAAAATTCTCAAGCATAATGTAATCATTGCTTATTACACACACACACACACACACACACACACACACACACACACACGCACACACTAATAAAAATAGGAAAAATAAACATATGTGACTTTTAAAATGATATAGTCAAATTATAGAAAGTAGGGAATAAATTATCTAATAATTGGATAATTTCTTATTTGTTTAAAAACATAATACAACCATGTGAAATTGTCCAGTCTTAAAAAAGACAAATAGCATGAAATCTGTTTACTGTAGGCATTTAGAAAAGTCAAAATTTTGCTTGCAAAAGAGTGATGTGCACCATAGCTTGAATACAGCAGAGAGTGATAGATTGTTAAATACAAAAATGTTTTATCTTTACAAGATAAATATTTGTGTGGATACAATCTTGTGTATACCAGGTGTCTAACATTATGAATATGGTTACTAGTACTGAACAGTAAATTTAAAAATAATTTAGATGCTAATTTTTGTGTATTTTAACACAATATAAAAATTAGAAAGAAATCATAAGCTATAAAAACCTAGATGTTGTCATTTAAAAAAACTGAATCCAGAACAGTTCACTATAATGAAAAATTAAGTGCCTAATTCTTAATATTTACCTTAGGGCCCTGTTATATGGACGATGCTTTCAGTGATCACAGGTGATGTCTGAGTCTCACCAAGTCATTGTCTCAGCACTTTTTTTTTTCTGCTTTACTTTTTGCTATATTTTCCTCTCATTGGTTCTCCATTTTTTCTCTTTCTCCCTATACTTATTTTTACATAGTATAAAAGTTTGTCTATGTATAAATATCACAGATTAAATTAGAATTAAGCACAATTTTCATTTTGCTTAAACTTGCTTGAGAAATGCCAAACACATCCTACTTTTGCGTCCTAATGTCAATATTTAGATGCACTGGAGAGTTTAAATAAAATTAACTTTAATTCAACTTAAAAACGAAGCATGTTTCTAATAATGAATGATTGTAAATAAATACATCAATGAGGATAAAACGACTCATTTAGAAGGAAGTAATGCATTTTTATTTCTGGGCAAGTAATTCAAGACTTTTTTTTCTATCTTAAAAAATGACGTATGTTCAAATTTAATCAAAAGTAAGAATAAAAAAGTCAATATATTCCTAAGTGCTGTGTTGCATATGATATCATTGCAATTCTGGTGGGGACTTGAACTGATGCCGACTTGTTAACTAGAGAAAGTACATGATAGAGCTTCAGAAATGTCAGCCCAGTAGATTGCTTATTCAATAAACTGAGCAGTATTATAGTAGCTAGAAAAAAAATGCAGTGCTAATATTTTGTTCATCAAATAGGAGTTATTTGAACTTTGTAAACGATATGTCGCATTTAACAGTGAAGTTTCTGTGCTTCCTGAAAATAGTTGATGCTGCTTCATCAAAAATAAAAGCAATTATCTGCTCACTTGATCTACACTGAACATAAGTTAAAACAAACTGTACTTGCCTCGTGCAAACACTTTTTGTCTCTTGTCCACAGCAGAAGATATTTGATAACCTGGTATTTCAGTCAAATTCTTAGGTGTGTTCATGAGTATAAAAATGTATTGCATAATGTAAAACTACATAGACCGTAAACTAAAATAGACATTTACAGAGAAGTAATAGATTACATATAAAATAATAAATGGATTTTTAAAAATAATCATTTTTGTTTAATTTTCAGTTTTTGGAATTTCAACTCAGGCGATTTGATTATATAACTTATTTTTTTAATAAGGAAAGGTGATTTTTTCCCTTAGTATACTGGACCATTCTTGTTTTAATGGAAATATGTAAATATAAATTGATGAATATAGAGATTTGATTCTTTGGGTGAGCAAATTTACTCCACAAATTAAATTACTCTCTATGCTATAGAATGGTTAAAAAGTAAATTAGGGCATCTGCAGTGGCTCCCATGTTGTATGAGCACATGAACTCTGAACAAATAATGGGATTCTAGTGGATGGATTAGCATTTCGCTAAAGCTCTGCTTAGATATCTACTTGCTTCTGAGGTATCTGTGTTAAGACATGCTAAATGTCGAAATGTTTAATTACAATAATAGAATGATGGCTAAAGTTATAAATCATTTTTATACATCTGAAATATATGTCTTCACATTGTTTTATTGCAACATGATGATTTCACATAAACTGCATTTTTGATAGATATTACGGAAACAAAGTGATGGTTCTGAGATTTTTTTAAGAAGTGGAATAGGCAATGTAAGTTTCCTTTTCTTATAGAGGTTTGCGTTATAATCATGGCTTTCCCAGATGATCTTTAACTAAAATTGTCACCTCGTCTGGTGCAATTTTAAGAAGCTTCCACAAATGAATGAATAAAACAAGATAGTCCACATTATCCAAAATATTCAAATAAAATTCTGGATTAAAAGTCAGTCATTACAGTGAGTCAGTTACTGGCTTATGGATTCTATCCAAAATGGTCATGGAATCTTGTATAAAAAGTAGATAATTAAGTATCAAATATTTTAAGCATATTATAGACATCCCAGTGATCATAAAGTTTCGATAGGCTTCAATGATAAACGATAGAATTCGTGTGCAGATAATGGCTTACACGTGTTGTATGTAATGTGGCCTGTGAGTGGACAGTAAAGTACAATTGTTCTTGTCAATGAAAGTAGCTGTTTCTAAGTGCACTACTCTTCTCAGTCCTTAGAATAGCCATTCATTGATTATTGATTATATATTAAATTTGGTGAGCTATAAAAATCCAAAGATATATAGAAAGTTAAGCTAGAAAGAAAAGTTCTTTTAAGTAATGATTTAAACACACTTTGTTAGAACATTGTAAAAAGTGCTAACACAAGGTTTTACATTTCAATCATTATAATTCATTCCTGGCATGAATCATTTTCTAAACGTAATTTATTAATTACAACAGTTAAATGTAATTATTTTACCTATTCAAGATTTATACTATTACTTTTTAATACCAAGATAAATTCAGTGGAGATAGTTACTATAACAATAATTCAGCACACATCTTCTGTTCTGCTTGGTAATACAATGTGTTCTCCACCGAGAACCTGCTTCACACTAACGAGTCACTCACGATCTCACCTCCTTGCACAGTGAGCCCGTCCAGAAGCAATTTAAAGGATATTTTTGTTCCAAGAGGAATTAGCAGAGGCAAGATGCTTGTGATTACACTTTCAGTTTTGAAGAAGGCATTACATAAACGGAGGGAGAAAAAAAACACAAGAAAAGCTTCATACTATAATTCAGATATCAAAGGATGAGATCAGAGGCAGGGACTTTTTTTTTTTTTACTGAAAGTAGAATACTATAGAGAGGGTCACCTTCAATTAACACTGCACTACGCACCCTGTAATCATATTCAGTGATCCACTAAACAAACATGAGCAGCGTGAGAAAAACACAATACAGTTCCATGTGCCTTCCTGCTGCAGGTTATCTGCTCATGTGAATTCTTAAAGCCCTGTGTGAAGCCAGAGTAATGATACAGTGGTTAAAGCGGTTGCCTTAACAAGTTCAAGGCAGTGACTCCAAGCTGAGGTTGGTGTCTCATGCCTGTAATTTCATCATTTGGAAGGCTAAGGTGGAGGGATTTCCGTGAATCCAAGGCCAGCCTGGGCTACACAATGAGTTCAGGACCAGTCTAGAATACAGAGTAAAATCTTGTCTTAATAATAATAATAAGTAAATAAAATAAAATAAAAAGTCATGAATAATAATGAAAATCAACATTCTTTGTCCTCCATTTCTAGTCCAATTATATTACTGTTATAAAAGAAAGAGTGGTCCTGTCATTGTTTTAGAGTCAAAGTATGTTAACATGCACTCATATTACATAGATGGAATTATAGCTTGGATCTGAGGTGTTCCCCAAACCCCTTGTGTATTTGTATGTTGTGGCTTATGTATAGATCTGGGAGAAATCTGTTAAGCATCCAAGCGTTGTAAATACACTTGACATTTTCAAAAACAATGGACAGTCCCTTCCCCCAAAAAAGATTAAGAATCCAAATATTTTGAAAATATTGGTATAACACAAAACCTTATATATGTAAATTCAAATTTGATGTTTTGCCATATTTAGAGATCACCTAACTTTTCCCCTGATCATGATATTTCGCTTAATGACAGAGACACATAGAAAACATTACATTTTTAGCTCATTTAGTGATTTACTTAAAACTATATCTGCATATAAACTGCATGTGTGTGTTCATGTTTTTAGTATGTGGCTCATTTGAAGGAATAAAGCTTAAATATTTCCCTTTCTTGATCTATTTAAATGACACTCCTACAGTACTTCTTTTGCTACTTTCTTACGGTGGCCCTGGCTAAGACAGCAGTGACTGGTTACTATGTCCAATCGGCTTTTGCAGTTACCTACCAAAATTTTACTTTTTTACATATCCATACTTTTCAAAAATTTTACTTGGATTATTATTTTCTTTGACTACCAGTCCGCACTAAAACTCCCCAACATGTTGTTATAATATTTTTCAATATGTGCCTGGCCATGTTCTAGCACAACAGGTAGAAAATTAAAGTATGGTCATTCACACAAGTAAAACATAAATTCATACTGTGAGGCAGACATATAAAAAGTGCTTGATTTTTGCATGACTATTAGTCTTTAGACATAGATTTAGACACATAGATTCAATACTAAGAACAAGATAGATATTCTAAGAACAGATTAAATTTTAGGGACAATAGAGAAATAGAAAATATCAACAATAATATTGCAAAGTAATTCTGAAAACAACTTGGGAATTATAAAATTGAAACGACTGCAAATTTCTAAATGTAACTGGAAGAGGTGGTGTATTCAACAGGAGCAAGAAATATACAAGTAAAGCTGTTGAAGTGTAGGGAAAATTATACTAGCATATTATATAGAAGCATAAATATACCTGTCAGACAAAAATCAGGAATTTTTAATCACGATGAAGATAATCCTTTAAAATATATGAACTTTAAAAATATATGTACTGTGTCTTTATTAGCTGGGTTTAGGTTGTCTTCTGTATTCTAACATAATAAAGCATCCCTGCAATTTGCAAAAGAAAGAGGCAAAGTGAGAATTGAATTACAGTCGTTCGCATTCTGAAAGTGTGCACTAACTTTATTTTCATGGTAGGCAACTGAGGGATATATGGTAATTATTTTGCACTAATCATTTTACTCAAGGAAATGAGGTTCCTAAAATATTCAGAATGACAAAAGCAAAACAAAACAAAAGTTTCCTTCTCTCTGAGTTTTTACCAGGAGAAATCTGACGGGAGAACGTGCTGTGGGCCATCGATCACGATTGTCTACAATGGTATTAATCACCTCGTGGGCCAGGTTGCTTATCTTCTCATCATCTTTGAGGCTCAGACATTTAAAAGCGTTCTGCCAAGATGCTCTTCATGTAGATGTACCATATGTCAGAAGTTTGCAGCGTTGCCAGGGTACTGCTAAGGCTTGCTCAAGGTAGAGGATCTTCCCGCATTATGCTTGTATTTATTACTGAAGAAGACGATCTCTAAAGAAGTCCTTTACAGGACACTCCAAACATTAAAATTTGGAAAAAATACCATTGTTGTTTTGTCACTGTAGTTTTTTTTCTCACATATGTTCAGTTAGAACACTGATGTCCCAGTGAATACTATTTTTAGGAGTTTCTTTTTAACTTCTCAGAGATGATGGTAATTATCAAATGGATATTGTTTGTTTTGAAATTTTCTTCTTGGAAAATATTTTTCTATATGAAAATACATTTATCGCTACATATTTTGGATTATCATTTATTAAGGATTGAGCCCTGAGCTCTTTATCAAATGCTTTATCATTTTTTTCATTTAAATTTAAAAACACTGGATCCATTTTCAAAAATATAGGTAATATTTTCATAGAAAGAAATATAATACAATTTTTTAGTTCTGGCGACATCAGAATAGATAGCATATTCTAATATCCCACAGAAGCAGGTGTATCTGAAAGTCAACAATTATTCATTTATTCATCATTTTTAGAAAAGAGAAAATAGAGCATGTAACAACACCGGTGACTTAAAAAGATGTAGTTCACTTAGTGCTAAATGAAGTGAACACTTTACAACGGATTTATAAATAAAATGTATGAAACTATATTAATGTAGCAAATATTATTTCAGCAAAAGCAATAGAAGCATAAATTTTCTTAAGATCTAATTTGATAATAAGCACATATTTACTCTGAGCTTCAAAATCACATTTTGCTGAGAATAGGGAAATAGCTAAGTAGTAGGAAAAAAAGCAATTTCTCTCTATATTTATATATATAAAATTATATTTGTTTTATCCTCTTTATGTTCATGAAGTAGCTTGGTCTCTGTTTCCTCCTCATAACATCCTTTTCTAGTTTTAGAACTGAGGCAATGCTAGGTTCATAGAAATATTTGAAAGTTATTTGTGTTTCCTTCTAATATCTGAAGAAGCTTGCCTAGAATTGACATAATTTTTTCCAAAAATTTTGATTGGGCTAGTAGAGAATACATAAAGGGCTAGAAATTGTTGTGTGTAAATATCTAATAAATAAAGTTATTTATATTAATCTCTGATAAATATGACACAATTAACAACCCTGCTTCTTATTTTCAAAGTTTAGGATTTATATCTATAAACGATCTAAAGTTTCATCAAGATTATAATACTTTGAGACACAATGAAAGGAGTATCTTTTTCTTTTCTTAATATACTTTCCAGAAAGTTAAGTTCCCGTGCTAGAATTTTGAAGGCATGTGAAGATGTTTGTGAGTGGAAAACAACCCCAAGTTGTCTGAGCCCTAATGGACGATGAATTTGGATCACAATCTCCCATATTTTCTTACTCTACTACCCATAATAATCTATTTTAATATTTCTTGTAAACAAACCTAGACATCCTCCTTAAAATTGTATAAACATTTCTAAGAATCAATCATATTTTAAACATACATTCTTGGATTGCCAACTCAAAAGACTTATTTATGGCAAAATAAAGTATTTTCTATTCCATATACATATGAAAGAAGAGAAGGGTTCTTACGTGAGAGGAAACATATAATTTGCAAGCCACATGTGGCACCCTTATGAGGAAATTAATCTTTGCAATTATCATTTGCTCCTCTTTCTGTGTTGTTGGCCTTCGTGTGTGTACATGTCACGGTCTGCCTTTATCCCTTTCTATTCCTGTTTTCCTTTATAATCCGACACATAGTTTAGCTGGAATAGAGTTGTGGAAAATTTGTTTGTTTTCTGTTACTTTACGAGTTGGAGCAAGGTTGAGACTGTAAAAGCAAATGTAAACATTTTGAGCCCAATCTGGCAGGTGTATTATATGCCAAATTTAAAACAAATGATTAATATGTTTTCTCAGATTCTTATCTGATGACGCTTGTGAGAAACAGCCAAGTCCTTACGGAAATACATTTGCTAGTGTGATTTATTTTTTTAGTACACATTCCAGAGATTTTTTGTATAGTAAAATTTTACATAATAAAAAATACACAATCCATTTATTGTACTATTGCAACTAACATAACACAATTAATACACACTAGGAGTTTGATACTCAATAAACTGTCACAAAACTATTAATGTATAGACTCACAATTATCATATAAATAGCAAACAGATAACAGATACATGCCTGTTTTTAAACATAAAAAGAACCTTGTGGAGCTGGAAAGGGAAAAATAGGAAGGATGGGGGGGGGGCGGTGAGACAGGAACGTGATTAAGTTGCAATGTGTTTTTGCAGCAATTCCTCGAGTTGAATCTAATTATTATATATCGCCAAGACATTCTAACAAAAATATTAGTTTGGGATACAAATGAAATGAGGCAACCATGGTGAAATAACTTGCCAGAGATCATGAAATTAGAATTTTCTATTGCTCGTGGTTAAAGATCTGATTTTCTGCTTCTTATTAGTAGGTATTAATAGCAATTCAAAACAAAATCTGTTTGCTTTACCTACCAAATGCTTGAAAAGAGCAAATTGGTCTCAACCGATTTTTCATAACACCCTACATAAATTCAATTTTTTTATTTAGCATAAATACTTTGAATTATCTGCTTTAAATGCTGGATTTACAACCAATTCTCTATCTTGCTGAAGCAGTCATTGGGTGTGTGTTCATAAATATATGTATTTACAAAAAAGCTATTGCTGAAAAATCTAATATTTGTGTGCAAATGTTGATTGGTTTCAGTGTAACCTTAACTAAATAAACTAGAATTTCCCCCCAAGGAAGTCATTAAATTGTATTAACAAAATTAAAAAAAATAAAAACCTCATCCTGCTGAGGGCTGGTAATATAATTCATTGGTAAAATGTTGGCCTAGCATGTGTCAATCCTTGGCTTCACCCCCAACAAGCCTCAAATGTTAGTGAGGTTGGAATTTACATGTTATCTATATATGCAAAAATAAATTTATCTTCATTTTCTTGTAGATATGCAGCACTGTATCTGAAACTGACCTTGGTCTTTCTGCCATCACAGGGTGTGGAAGCCTCTAAATTGCATTTTCTAGCTTCCTTTCTTATCCGTGTTTCGGTATAAATTTCTCTCATTATGAGCCTTTGGAAGGGGACATGGAAAGCAGAGGAAGGCAGCTCTGTGGGCAGATTTTAGCTGGGAGCTTTGCAATAATTTTTGAGAACTTCCTTAGAGGTCTTCTGAGTGTTGAAAGCAGAGTCGACCACTTCCCCAGAAGTTAGTACAATGTAAGAATCTCAGATGGCAAAAACTAAAACAAGAATAAAACAGACTAGTCTCTAATCTCAATTTTGACACGTTAAGTATTGTTTAAGCTCGTAATTGGATGTATTTAATATTTTCCCAATTTAAAAAGAGGATGGGTTCATGATTAGTAGTGTAGAACCTTAGACAAATCCATATGTTAGAAGTGATTCTAGAAAACACATATGCAAGAAGGTAAATTTGTTGTACATTTTTGTTTGCAAAGCTATAATGATTTTATCATGCAAAAATTAATCATTTGTTACTCTAAATTAATGAAAAACAAATATATTAATTTTATTTCTCTGGAAGGAAACATCTATTTATGTATATACATGATTTATCATTTTCATTGTTGTGTATGTGTAACTGTATAAATTATTTTGAAAACATATAGAATTCAGAACAGAACATGAAGTATATTGTCATAATGGTCATAATGTTAACCTGCTGAGTAGAATACAAATTTATAAATTTGTTCCCTTTATCATAATGTAACTCCAACAAACAGAATTATGATGTGGGTGATACAGGGGCTGTGGAAATGGATTGTCACAACAGGGGTAATTCTTAGCAGTAGGGAGAGAACTCTCTGATTTGTAGTACAAATAATAATGCTTCTATAGAAAATAGCACAGTCAGGGCTGTAAGTCTGGTGATCAAAGCATTTGCAGAAAAAGGCAGAAATTTTAAGTATGATATAAAATAATGCTTTTATCATTTCTTATTGAAGGACTGACATGTCCAATTATAAAACAAATTAGATTTTTCAGATTGTAGAATTGCAACTCAAGTTAATCTCAGAACCTAAAAATCCTCTATATTGATATAATTTTATTGATAGGAAAAGAATGGCACCGTAAAAATTGAAAAATGGGAATTTACAAGGGTTTTAGATAAAAACAAAGTATTTAAAATGCCAACATCTGTGGAATGTATATTCTTATCATAAATAACCATGCTCGCTATTTGAGAAAATTGGAATTTCTTTCCTTAAAAACTATTTAATGTCTCCAATTCAGATAATCGACATTTATTCTGATTGTAACAAAGATGCAGCTATACCAGCATTTATGCCTTCAGACCTAAAATTAGTGAAGATATTGTTACACTCCAAGGTGACAAGTGCAGGATTCAACAGGGAAGGCAGTTCTTACATACAGAGCCCTCGGGGAAGGGAAGAGACACAGATTGCATGGTCGGATAAAAATAAATGTCAAGCCCAATGTATCGGTATGTGTGCTTACCAAGGATGCAAACTTGAATATTAAACCCCAAATCTGACTGATTATAATAGTTTGCAAACCTGATCAGCACATTTTTTGACTCAACTATGTCCTATATTAAATAATGTTAAAGTATCAAAATTATTTTTTGAAAATATAGACATGAAAATAGAAAGATGACAATTTTGAGTGAGTTTTTTTTTCTTACCTGACTCATTCGTTTTCCTTGGTATGAGCATCTGTCTCTAATTGCTAGTTAGATGTGCAATCTTCTCAAAGAAAGGAAGAAAAAAGTGGCAGGAGTGATATTAGAAAAGTCTATAGTAGACCTCTTCTACATCCTGTAAAGAGCCATCATTTTCATCCAAGTCCTTAGCTTCTTCAGTATGATATACTAAAGTCACAGTCATTAAAACTGTGCCCATATAGAAGGAAGGCATGGTGAACATGGAAACTTTGAAAGTCTGCAGGTCCCAAAAGATAAGAAAAATGACTAAATGACTTAATAGAGGGATCCTCTTGATTTCCCCCAAATCCAAATATATAGATAAAGTACTGAAGTTTTAATGGATCTCTCTCTCTCTCTCTCTCTCTCTCTCTCTCTCTCTCTCTCTCTATATATATATATATATATATATATATATATATATGGGTTATAATTTTCCTTTTAGTTTCCCCTCAAAAAGAAAACCTCTAGCTTAATACCAAGGTGAACAAATTTAAATAAAAAATACCCAAAGATTTAAAAATTTAATAGATGCTATCCCATAGGAAACCATAATCAGTTGGGTTACAATTATTATTGTGTTTTGAAAACAAAAAGGACAAAATACATAAATCTTTGTTTGAAAACCCTTCTGTGCCCTTATAACAAAGAGGGACAGTCACTGCAATGCATTGTAGATAAATGCTTGTCAAACTTCATGTTCACAGAGTGAACATAGTTCATAGATGACCCTACCTCACACGATCCAAGCTATTTACTACAACCACTCAGCCAATATAATCCTACATGGAGGAAGACAAATTATTCACACTAAATTCAAGAACAAGACAAGGGTATCCGCTGTCATATTATTATTCAATACAGCATTTAACATTTTGGCAGGAGCTATCAGGCAGGAGCAAGGAATAAAAGGAATATGAATCATAAAACAAGAAGCAAAGATACCCTTGTTTGCTGACGACACGATAGTCTACATAGGAAACCCCAAAAATTCCACCTAAAGACTGTTACAACTGATTTTTTAAAAAATCATTGAGCTAGCAGGTCACGAAAAAAACATTCAGAAGTCAACAGCATTCCTACACCAATAACGAACCCTAAGAGAAGAAATAAAGAAAATAATCCCCTTCACAATTGCAAAAATTAAAATAAAATGATTGAAAATAAATCTCATCAAAGAGGTGAAAGATCTATACAAAAAAACTACAGTCTTAAAGAAAAAAGTTGAAGAGGACTGTAGAAAAATGGAAAGACATCCCATATTTCTGGATAGAAAGAAATCATATTCTCAAAATGTTCATATTCCCTAAGCTATTATATAGATTCAACCCAATACCAACCAAAATTCCATCTACATTTTTCATAGAACTAGAAAAAAAAAGTCTTAAAATTTATATGGAACCGGAAAAGCCCTAGGATCTCTCAAGTGGTCCTAATTAAAAAGGAAAATCTATAGAAATCACAACCCCAGACTTCAAAAAATAGTACAAAGCAACAGTGATTAAATCTACATGGTAGTTATACAAGAACAGACAACAGAACCAGTAAACAGAATTGAAGGAACTAAAATAAATTCACAAATTCTTAGCCAAATGATCTTTGACCAACAGACCAAAACCCCACTGAAGGAAAAACAGCATCCTCGACAAATGGTGCTGGGAAAACTGAATCTTCACATGCAGGAGAATGAAATTAGACCTATATGTAACACCACACATTAAAATCAGATCCAAATGGGCCAGCTGGGCAACATAGTGAGCTTTTGAGACCAAGACTCTGCCTTAAAATATAATAAAAAAGTAAAACCTGTCTTTGTTCAAAATATAATAATAATAATACCAATTACAGCAAAAACTTTTCAGATAGGTTCGTATCATTCTACTTCTTCAACAGAGTGTAAGAAACTAAAATAAAAATAAAATAAAATAGAACAACACTAAGTAACTTCTCAAAGATATTATAATTTGGCTATAACGTGCTGAAATTTGATCTCGAACTTCATGTGTTTTGGTTCCAAGCTCCATGTATTTTAATACCATGATATGACCATCTCCTTGGATGTTGAAATTGTACTTATCTGAATTTCATAGTGAATAGTGCTTAAAACATTCATTTCATCAAAATCAATTCACAGCTACCTTTCGTAAATAACTATATCAGATGTGGCCTAAAATACTTAAAATGGAATTTATAAGCTATGAAAACTACAGTGTTTATTTCTTAAGTATAAGCAATAAAAGATACACTAGTATTAACCCTTCTTAAAGTCCCTCCCCTTGATTCGAATACACTCATCGCATTGTTCTTTTTATCACTTGCTGAAGCAATCTTGAAAGTTCATTTTTGTGTGTGTGCTTAGTTGTGCTGTCATGGCTGCCTTGGTGCCCTCAGTTGATTCAGAAAGTTTACCTATTGTGGTCACTTTTGCATTGAAGAAGAGCTAAAATTCTCACAACGTCGGGTTTAGTGAATAAATCCCTCCTTCTCCTCCTCTTCTTCTTCCTCTTCTTCTCCTCCGTCTCCTTCTCCTCCTCCTCCTCCTCCTCCTTCTTCTTCTTCTTCTCCTTCTCCTTCTCCAGTCTTTATTTCCACAGAACAGCTCTCAGCAGCAGCATTCATGGTATTTTTTCATTACAGCTGTTAAAGAAGATTTCCAGACAGAAATGATGGGTAACATGTAGGGAGGGGGTGTGTAAAAGAGTATGTTTTGATGGTAATATGTCTTTTACTGCAATTAAAAAACAACCTGAATCATTCACTTTACATTTCGATCACATCCCTAATGCTTAAAATAGACTATGAATATAAAAATGCTTCTTATTTTGAGACAGGGTCTCATTCTGTAGCCCAGGCTGGATAAGAACTCACTATGTAGCCCAGATGGATCTTGGATTTAGGACAACCCACCTGCCTCAGCTTCCTGGGTGCTGGGATTATAGATGTGAGCCATCACCATCATGTCCAGTTTATGGGTTGCCAGGGATTTGAGCTCGGGTACTTAGCAGTTGCATAGTCCTTGTTGGGCAAGCGCTTCAACTACTGAGCTATTCTGCCAGCCTTATAAAAATGTCTAAAATACTATTCCAGATTCACTCCTGACATTATTAGAAGTCAAAAATAAAGACATAAACTATTTTAATATTGATAAAATGTTATTATAATTGTTTTGCTAAAAACAATTAAGACAGATAACAATAACAATAAAGAAATGTGGTCTATCAAAATTAATATACATGTGAAATACGAACAAAAATACTCCTCCAATGTGTGATGGAGCTATGTCCTGATAAACTCATCAGGAACTGTAAATATTATGAGTTAAACATACATTTGATGCGTTTTAATTTACTGAAATCCATGATTAAGAGTGTGTAACACTGCAATGTTTTGGTTGCTTGCCTTGATTATTGTGGGGCTCAAGGGGAGATCCCATTCACTATTACTGCCCCAAATCTCTTTTTTCCATTTTATTGATATGTGTACGTGCAAAATTTAAGGTTTACAATGGAGTTGAGCATTTTGTGCACATACATATCTTGTTAAGGTGACAAGGACTTTCCCACTCTCTTTTTGTCCCTCCCTCCTCCCCCATCCTATAGTCCAACAACGCGGAGGCTTTTACAGGCAAATGGAAGAAACTTGAGATCATCATGCTTAGTGAAGTGAGTCAGAAGCAGAAGGTGAAACATCGAATGGTCTCTCTGATATGGGAGACCCAGACCACAACTCCTATGGAACTTAAAACAAAATATTGCCCCAAATCTTACGAGAGTCATTGAAGTGCTAACCTAGAAAATGCTTAAAATTCAAAATTTAAATTTGTTTTCTGATTGTTGAGCTTGAACCCTTCAAAATTATAATGTGAGCAATGAAAAGTAAAGCGTAGTCTGTATGCGACCTATATAAAGCATTATTTCTGCTTCCTTTCTCTTTTTATTCTCACTCGTAGCAGGTAAAAAAAAAAAAAAAACAGTACAAGATCATTGTGTGTTGTATGGTCCCCGCTGCCGTGTCATGGGAGACGAGCCATAAACCCAGTTTTAGAGCGTAAGTATGACTAAATAGGTTATGTGAAATAAACAAGATTATATTGCCCAAGCCCTTGTCCCATTACCCCGAATAGGAAATCCCTCTCTTCATGTGAATGAAATTACAGTAAAACCAGCCGTGTGTCAGGCCGTAAAGAACAATCAAGGAGACGACAATGGAACATTTAATTTAATCATGAGAAACCAGAACAAGGGAATCGTTTGCAAGTCCCCAGGTAGCAGACTGAATGATTAAATTAAAGAAACATATTAGATTTTTGAAATAAATATGTCGAATATAAAAAGAAAAATATATCTGCTACTATTTATATTAAATAAAAAGGAATGTATTGAGCAAGAATGACCAAGCGTTTCATGGGTTCTCTGGGTGTGATGAGCACACAGAATCTGAGAACCCAACGGTCCACGTGACCTCCCCATCAGTGTGCTGCCCTTGCTGTGCGAAAGAAGTCTGGAAAGCACAGAAAGCAGGTGAGAAAAGCATTGCCTGTTCACAGTCTGAAAGTAAAAGGGGACCCTGCTGCACCCTAAATCTGCCAGTGCCTTCGAGTTTCCGGACTCTAAAAGAGTTGAAAATATATAAGTTTTTATTTGATGAATTACCCAAGGAATAGAATTTTGTTATAGAACCTCAATTGGACTATGACTATGTATGTATCTTCCCGATAAAGGCAGATTTAGGGCAATTTAAATTTTGATCTATCTACTTATCTTCAAGACAATCATGAGACCATGGCTGAAGGCACTGATGCTTGCTCTACATAGACCTTTTAAGGTTCTCAGATGACAACACAATGTGGCTGCATCATGCTATATGTGCCAGACGCCAACCACCTAGCAATTTTCACGGTCACACTTTTATCAATATTGCTTTCATGGCTTATGACATACCTTATATTTTCTACTGTCATGAATTGTCTATCCCATACCATTGCTATACATTTTGTTTTTACATTGAAATATAACATGACTTATTGAGAAAGTATGTTCTTGTGTTCCTGTTTTGAATATATTGTAAATTTTGCATTACCTAAGCTGTCTCTATTATTCTTGCTCTGGTCTGATCAGACTGCTAGATTCTCAGTTTGGGTATTCTCCCAAACTAAGGCTGTGTGAGCTCCACCGTGGGGCATGATCTAAAGAGTACATGAAAATATGAGCATGATGGTTGGGTAATTGATAGGTAGGTAACACACGATACAAAGTAACAAAACATAGACACAAAATACACAAATACACACCAAACATATATGTGCATACTTACATACACAGATATATAAGTACTCTCTGGAAGTTAATTTTTATATAGTAGCTTTCACTTACCTTTTACCTTTATCTGGTGAGCAACATTCAGTCTCTTGCCAAGTGACTCTGTTGTCCATATAGAGCTTCAATTCCTACATTTTAATGCATCATATGAACAATAGATGTCTGCTAAGTGAAAAGTGACATTGAGAGATATGTCATATTAATATTTAAACCATTAATGGTAAATACTAACTTGATCCTTGATTGTGTTATAGATGATGCAGTGTATAAAAGTTCATTATTTAAACTGCTAACAGTGACGACTTTTATTAGTACATATTAAGCACGTAAAGAGTTTAATCCATGATTGTTGTAGACAATAGTAATCTGTCATGTTCTACACCAAAGGATGGATTTGTGGAGTTTTCGTTAGTAAGAATCAGAGCAAAAAGTGACTTTTCATCAGTTACATAGTTAAGGTCACAGAATTGGTGTGTGCTACTTCATTGCTCAGCTCTTGCAGTATGTAGATGTAAAATCTAGCCCAAAGTCCTTTCACTTAGCTCTGTGTCCTGCCTTAGTGACATTTCTGCTTTACCTGAGGTCCATGATTCGCTATAAAAACGTCTAATAGCTTACAGTTACACAAAATGTAAAACAGCTGTGTGTTACACACACATATTTTTGTTGGTTACTTGTTAAAGTGGAAGTTTTGGGATAATAAAGAATATGAAATTTACATGCATATTTTCGTGGGGTTTGTTTACTTGGTTTGATAATTAGGTTTAGTTTGGGGCATGTTTTCTGTTATTGTGCTGATGTTATACATATTCTCCAGTCAACCTCTAACTCGTTTATTGAAGTCAGTTAGAATATAATATCTAGGATTTTCAATTCTCAATAAGCATTTCCAAGTAAGTTTGATAAACAACTTCAGGTATGTGTGTTGCAGGAAATATCACAACTTGGTTTTTCAAAGAGCAAATTAGTCATAATTTCTTGCCTCTCTGTTCTCAAATTCCTATTCATTTTCATCAACGGCTTCAAGTAACATTAACAAAGCACTTCTGAAAGATTACACAATTAAATCACTGATTGAGTTTTATTTAATTTGTCTGTACTCTAGACGCCATTTAGAAATAGAAATTCCATGGTTATTGAGTATTTTACCATAAAAATTAGTTTTATGTTTTTAATTATGTAGTTCATAACTTCTTAGTGTTTTCTCTACATGTACTGTTGATTATAAATGAGTGAAGATTCTAACCTAATTTAATTGTTGAGGAAGCAGTCATGATATCGAGGGGCTATAATATCTACCAATGAGGTTGACTTAATACAGTCGGTGGAATCCTACAAAATAAAATCTATAAAGTCTTAAAACACCAAATACAAACTAATTTAGGAGAAGGTTTGTACTCTTTATCCTAGAAATATGTTTTCTTTTTTAACACTGTAGTAATACAAGATTATATTGTAACATTTAAAATTTATTGTTATAAATGTTATATTATGTATTGATGTGGAAATTGTAAAGATTATTTTCAAATAAAGTCTAAAGTTTGTGTCTGTTTTATTGTCGTATCATTTCTTATATTGAGAGACAACTTTCTACAAGCTCTGGTTATATTTCTTGTTAAGAAAATAAGTATTAGTGTGTTAGAAACACATATAGCTTGCCAATTTTGGCATGACATATACTTCAGAAATTTATTATTGAACATCAAATTTGAATATTTTTTTCTTATATTTCCAAATAACACAGTGTTATTCTGTATCTATCCATTTAAAGAGAACAGGCTACAGTTGGCTGGAGGAATGGCTCAGCAGTTAAAGCACTTGCCTAGCAAGCACTAAGTAAAATGTTATGTTCTGGAGTTTGATTCCCCAGCATCATATAAGCCAGGAGTGGTGGCACACACCTGTATTTCCAGCACTTCAGAGACTGAGACAGGAGAATTGCTATGAGCCCAAGGTCAACCTGTATTCCATAGTGAGTTCATGGCCAGCCTAAGCTACAGAGTGAGACCGTGTATAAAAAAAAAAAAAAACACAGCACACACACACACATACACACACAGAGAGAGAGAGAGAGAGAGAGAGAGAGAGAGAGAGAGAATAAGCTACAGTATATAGAGACAATGCTTATTTTATTTTAAGTCATAATAATATATATTATCACTATTTTCTGTGCTGAATATTTAGGCAACAAAATCCTGTATGTTACTGTGATAGCCTGTGATATCAGATTTTCAAGAATCAATTCCTTCCATGTAAAATAATTATAACATAACTAGCATTGTAAATGATTATGGTGGCTTTATACAAAACTCAATTATCCAAAAAGCATAAAATCAGAATTCGGTTATGCAAATATAATTTTTTACATAGCACATAAAATACAATGTAAAATTCTTTTATATAATGCAATTTTAGGAAGTTGTTTTCTATACTTTTAATATATATAAAAGATGAACCTTTTATGTTTTGGTTACTTCATGAAAAATGAAGCAAATTCAGAATCTTAGATATATATGTCCTTAGCCATTTACTTCTAAATTACATTCAAACATAGTTATCGATATCATTAAGTCTATGTAGTTATAAAATATCTATTTTTTACATTTAATCTAATCATCTTTGTTAGTCCTGTATGTTTGTTTAGTTGCTTTTACGTTAGAGATTCTTTATGGGCTAAGACAGAAAAACAGGAATAACTAGCAAGTGGAAAAGTAAAGGAAGGAACAGTCTAATACTGAATGTTTCCATATTTTAGTACGTGATAATTCAGAGAAATAGAAAAAAAAGCAGAACGTACAACACTTGTAAAATAGCTATGTATAGGAATATTATTGATGTGTATTAGGCATAAAGAAATGATATTTCAAAAGAGCAATAGATTTCGCAGTGGAAGGTATATTATGAGGAATTTCTCTGATACAGGAAACTAGTAGATTTTAGAAACTGGGAGAATTATAGATGGAGTTAATGTGCAGCAAGCCAGCACAAGAGACAAGCGAAGGGTTGACAACGACATGTCGATTGAGGAGTTAGGGTTTTATTTTAATGGTCAGTCATTACAAAGAATTTGACATTATATCCTTTTGGGCTAAAAAATTAAAAATTCAGACTGCTACATCTTCATGAATTTTGGCAGCACTTATAAAATTCCTGGGTCTATGAGGCAAAACTCCGCTGCTTCAAGCAGGTACGTAAGCATGTGGTTCAGGCTTACCCAGTTTTTTCTTGCCTCCCACGTTCCTGGAAGCAATGCAGAAGCAAACCCTGGCAACATTTCCTGCACAGAGTGTGTGTCCCAGCTATAGAGCCAGAAGCGTAAGCAGTTCTGCCTCTGTGAAAGATAAACCTGTCTCACTGTTGCCACAGGTATTCTCGTTGTTTATCTAGGACAGAAAAAAAAAAAAATCTGCTCTATCCATTAAGAAGTTGATTTTTTTCCATATTGTGTGGCATATTTCTGTATATACATCTGTCAGAAGGTAGGGGGTAATAAAAAGTAACATGAACCTATCGAAGCAGCACATAGACATGTGTCTTGCCACATTCAGTGGTGTTACGAATCAACAGATGACAGACATAGATAAATGAGACAGATAATGACATGGGTGATGATTTAAACAAATACATGGGGTCTTGCAAGAAGGGCTTAGCTTGTCATTGTTGGAGCAGAGTGTGGTAATGGTGATGCCATCTGGAGGTTCTGTGGAACCTCATGTGGACAGTGATGTGACTGGCACAGTGTAACCACGGAAACGATGACTAGTTTGTAAAAGTGATGGTGAGGATTTGGCATGAATAGCACCATGTGCAGGTTCCTAATTTAAGGAACTTGGAAAGGATTAGTAATTAACTGAAAAGTGGTTGCAAATACAAAGATAAATTTCAAAAAATGTGGCTACGTGGAGAATTTTACTATTATAGTAACTTAGTTTACATGCGTGTGTTTATATAAATGTCACTGAACAGATAAAAAATGCAAAACTTCGAGAAGATTAATTTACAATTAAAAATCTCTTTGCCTGAGGAAAATAATCTGATGAAAATTTTCAAATAATTAAATGCTCCTTTAAAACTTACCATTTTTGTTATTTGTAATAAGTAATCTTTAAAAGTGTGTAGCTAATTTGTAATTTTACCATGATTTGCATATGCACAAAATACTCAAGTTCAATATAAACTTTATGTATTGCATATATATATATATATATATATATATATATATATATATATTAACAAAATGAAAAACATGGGGCCAGGCAGAGTGGAGTCATGGATAGATAATGCAAATAAAGAGTAACTATTATTTGTTGAAGGGTGCTTACAGAGGTTATAAGAATAATAATAGAAAAATATGAATATGACTAAGATATTGCCTTAATAGAAATTACAGCATGTCCATAAAACCATTTATATGCATATACATATAATTTTCCTCAAATATATGCACTTGACATAGGCTATTTAACAGTGTTTATATAGATAATGAAAAGAATTGTCCATATTTCTGTCTTGTTAAATTCTTTGACGTGGAGAAAAATCCCAATGTGCCAAAAAAATGAGGAATTAAACCATGTCGAAAGTTTTGAGAGAATTTTTAGTATAATGTAGTGAGCTTGTCACATCCTATTCATAATATAGCAAGATTAAATTGTATATTATCATCTAATGAGGAAAAAGAAGAAAAGGAAAAAGTTTAAAATAGAATGGCCTCTCATTATTCTTCTGTTTCCTCGACTCTTGTTCCTCTAGGACATCTGAAGATATTTAGTTTCATTGTTCTCCGAGTAGTTCACGAATATTTCAGGTCCAAATGGTTGGATGTTCTTTTACTACTCCATTTAAACTGCAGCACAAATATGTTTTTATGTGTGTTGCTGGGAAACTTGGTGATTTAAGGATTATAAGTTTTTTGTTTTGTTTTACAATGGAAGAGTCTGTATCGGACTATAACAGTTATGTTTCTTAAAGACTGTCACAAAATGGATATTTTGCACGCTTACATTTTAATAATAAAATAGTTTTTTATTTTAATAAATAAACATAATAATTCTCCAATATTCATTCTCCAATATTCAAAGCAACATCATGCATAAAAGAGGTATGCACTGTACTTTTCTTCAGTTCCTTCAATAAGAGGTTTCCGCGTCTGTCTTCATGCAAATTATATGAATGGTTTGAAAGTGAAGGGGGCATGCTTCTCATATTTTCATGACTTGGAGTTTCCAGTGAAATAATCACACATACAGATGCCTGCAAAAGCCCAGGCTTTATGACTATAATAATATTTGATCTCAGTGGAATTAAAACAACAGTTTAAGGGTGTTTAGCACATTTTTATATATAAAAATCCAGGTTCTCACATCTTTGTATACAATTAAGATAATTTCAGGTAAGTGAAAGAAAACAAGTATTATAGTTCCTTATTAACATGTCCAGAATATCATGGAATTAATACAAATCTAAAGGTCATAAAAATCATCCTGATATACCTTTTAAATTCATACCCAAACGCATAGCTAAATTAATATTTTTTCGAAGTGGCATTAAAAAAATATAAACAAGAAAAAAGTCACTGACAAAATATTCACCCAACTTGTGGTTTTTCAATAGAATATATAACATCACACAAGAGCAAGGTAAATTAAAAAATCGGCAAGTTTATATATATATATATATATATATATATATATATATATATATATATATATATGTGTGTGTGTGTGTGTGTGTGTGTGTGTGTGTGGAAGATGAATTTGGTAATATTACTAATAAGTTATCCTCAGAACATAGTAATTTTGTGTTACTTATCTACACGAGTATTAATATGACATACACCAGCTACTTTGGGATCACAGAAATTTTTTGCTTTTAAAAGAAAACTATGTTATAGAGTTAAAAGGAAATAAGTTTATCATAGTTACAGTAGTAGTCTAGGGACTTAAAATATAATTTTGGATAAGGATTTAAATAATACAAATTGTTCATGTTCTGTTATCTTACTATATTACTTGGTTAAAATAGAACAATGCCAAGAAGTGAGGGAGAAAGTGGGAAGTTGTGAGAGGAGACGGGGAGGGAATCGGAAGCGGACACGAAATTCTCAAATTGAACACATCCATTGTGTATTGTGTATACATACTAACAAAAGGGAAAACCCGTGAACAATGGTTCTTGAAAGAAAACTCTAAGGAAAAACTGGAAAACAATCTTGCTGGACATATAATATGTTTCTTCTGCAAAGTCATTAAGTTAGGGTTCTAATAAAAAAAAAGGTCAACGAACTATTGCTCGCTGAAATTCATTCCTGTCATATAGATACAACCCGTGGGTTCAAATATGCTCAAATGTAATGTGAACACCATTTTCTTCCTTGCGCAGGTGAGAAGACATGCGTCTCAAATAACCATGCTGCATAGGTAACTATAATAGAAAATATGGGACAATCAAAACTTTAATGGATTTAATAATTGGCCCTAGTGGTACCTTTCATATATATATTTTATATTTTAACATATGATCCAGAAAATATAGCAGTATTAATTTTAAATCCTAGCTTTGGCTGCTGTTTTCATACAGCACAAAATACAGAAGGGCAGAAAATGAAGCATATAGAATCTCTGAAACAATACCTACAACTTCACACCCTCACACACACGGAAGTCCCAAAAGTGGTTCACCATGCTAGCTAAGGGAAGGAGGCACAAAATTTTGTTGTACCTTCAAGGCCTGGTCACCCCAGACATGTGTGTAAAAAACACAGACACTTTTAAGATTATTCAAATAAGTATTTGATTCATGCAAATTTAAAAAATGCTTCCAGAGAACTAAGGAATCCAAATAACTAAATACATTAATATGATTTAGGTTATTGTTATCTAAATGACAATATGAAGAAATGCCAAAAATAAATACATAAAGGTATAAAAGGATTCTAGAATTTCATTACGTACATAGAGGTATTAAAAGATTCTAGAATTCTGATTACATGATTCCCTTTCCTAATTCTCATTTCAAAGACAATGTTTCCCCGCTCAAATTTGTAACCTGTCTGAGACAAAAAGAAATAAAAAAGACCAAAAAGAAAAGAAAAGAAAAGAAAAGGTTGGCTGGTAAAGTTCAAGTAATCTTATGATACTAGATTAAAAATAATTTTTAATGGCTAGAAATTTATATGGACATTCAGAAGAATGATTGGTTACTAAATTGGCAATTATGTAATGTAAAGCAGACACATGTATGTACCCAATTAATTAAGGAGTAACATTATTATACTCTGCCAAAAAAAGTTGGTTTCAAAATCATGACATAATTTGCATTATTTCTGTGAACAGAATTAAAAGACAGGCAATTTTAATATATGCATGAAAAGCTGATTCTTTCAGGGAAAACTGTTAAAATCTAAAGGCTTAGACTATAGATGTGTAAAAAGCACCAGTGCAAGATTGTTACCGGCAATTACATCAGATGTCTCTGAAGTGTCCGGGCATGTGTGGGGAAGAGAATATTGTTCTGTCCTCATTTCCTTTGCTAGCATCAACAGCAGGCTGCTGATTTGCAGATAATTATGAATCTCAGAAGGAAACAGGCATATTTTCTGATAGGAAACGAGATGAAGGCGCCAACATTGTCTGAAGATTCTGTAATGTGATGTGACTGCCGTCAGGAGCCCGATGAGCTGAAATTAAAGATATCAGCTACTAACAATAGCGCAAAGAAGAAAAAAAATGTAGCTATAAGTGGAAGGACTTTCTAAAGTGTCTGATGTTTGTGTGATCACATTGCTGTAGGTACGTGTGGCACTGGTTTATGACGGAGGTCCCAAGCAAACACCATGTACCTCGAAATAAGAGGAACACTCAACACTTGGCGCTTTGCAAATAACTTCCTAGAATAAAATAATACTTGATCTTTGTAATAATATGGTATGATATTGTTATTATTCCACAAGCAAAGAAACAGGAGAATTGAGTGCTGTTATGATTGCTTCATGTTATCATTTTAGGAGAAGAAATGGGTTGTTTTCTGTGCAAGGACTTTAATGATTCTTTCAGTTCAGCATGGAACATAAATTAGAATAATTTTATGTATTAACGTTAGATGTATTTACACAAGTAAATTGTTCAAAAATTCTCTTTAGTGTACATAAAAACAAAATTAGAGAAGTGAATATTCAAATAGGCACATCTTAACAATAAATTCTATTAAGAAAAATAGTAACTACTGTTAAGAGAAAGGATATTATTTGAGAACAGAATTGAGATCCAAAATAATAATGAGAATAATAAATATGTTTAAAGGATAGTTGGCAAAAGGCTGTGTGGAAAGTGTAGATGGGAAATGGATTTGTCAGGTTTGGTTATTGGAGCAATGATTTTTGAAAAGTTATTATAACAATCTATTCACAAGATTATAAAAAGCAAAGCACTGTGGAAAATTACCAAATATAAAGAATGCAAAATTCTAAGTAATATTCCACAGAGGTAAACACTTTGGGCTTTGTTTCTATTTAGCAATTCTAGTCTGTTTTTATAACTCTAGACAATACATTTATACCCAAGAGTAATATTCAATATTTTTCACAACCAGCACAGCAAAAACACAACCCCATCTGAATGAATCCTCACTGGTACTGAAGTTCTGTCAGTATTTTTCTCCCAAGTAGGATCTGTGTTTATATACCAATTGCTTAATTGATCAAAGAGAAGGGTTAACTAGAAACACACACCAAAAAATATAAATAATTTCCCTTGGAAATAGGTTTTCGTCCCTCATCTGTCTTTATTTTATCGATAAGCTTTGGTCAGTTCAATTTTGTTATACTTTCCTCTATAAGCTGATATAAAGAAAGTATCTTAAAGTTGCCAGAAAGTACATACATTTTTGACTCTTTCTTTATTAGTTTCTTCATTGGTTAATTATGTTATTTAAGTCGGCTGAGGTCATATTTTTCATCGAGATATTTAGCCATGAACTAAATCACTTACAGTGATGCATTTCTTACTTTTTTTTCTGAAGTTCCATTTTGTAAATATAGATGTTCTATTATTTTTATATATCATGAGATATGTTATTTATAGCACATAGATATTTCCTCTGGGTTGGATACTTGATCACAATAAAAACAGCTCTGTAAGTGAAATGTTTGCTGCTAAAAGTCTGCCTGATAATAAAATTGTAGTCTGTATATTATGCCTTTTAGTAACATTTAATTTAACATTTTTGACTCCCTTGTTTAAGTAGGTCTCGCAGTAATAAAAAAAATTAACATGCTTCCACTCCAGAAGTTAGAGGAGGCAGAGTTTTTATTATATCCTTAACTACATACTGAAATGTCCGTTTAATTATTTAAAAAGATAAACATAAGAAAACTGAAAAATGAAAAGAGTACCTCAGAACCTTGGAATAGAAGTAGAAACATAATAAAGAGTTACTTGGGGTTTCTTAGAGATGCATATTATCACAGACTTGTAGCTGAGTATAACAGCAAATCAGAAATTCCAGTAGGAAGAGATAAAAATAAAAATTCTCCCACTCTCAACCATATAGTGCTTATTACTAGTTAAAGGACTAGAAAGAAATCAACCTTAAGAAGGCAGAAAACTCTTACACAGTAACCACTTTATTTCAGAGAAAAGGAGGCCATTTTCACACACACACACACACACACACACACACAGACGCACACACGCACACGCACACACACGCACACACACACACGCACACACACGCACACACACATGCACACACACGCACACACACACACGCACACACACACACACACACACGCACACACCACAACAGTTCTCATCCAGCTGCAGGGCCTCATCCTAACGTCTGTGCTGCAGTGAGAAGCTGATGATGGGAGCTGGGCTATTGTCCCCACTACTGTCCTTCCTGCCCTGCAATGACCAGACGCAGCTCTCAGAGCTGTACTTGAGAACCCGCACTGAGGCAAGGACATTGCTTCCTTCATGCTTGCCTGTGAGCTGTCAGAGAAGGCTTTCAGAAGAGCTAGATTTGCATCGGTGCTCAAAAGGAAAGCTACTCCAGCTTGTGTGAGCGGTGGCTGCCTCTCTGAGAAGAGTTAGGAGGCAAAACAGGTCCACTCCTTCGCAATGATCACAGAGCACCTTTAGTGTAGAGCTGGAAATCCGACCTGCGGGGCACCACGCAGGAGCCTCTCCTCACCTCGTGGTCACTGAGGCTGTGGGGATGACATGAGATGCTATTATTTTCCCACAAATAGGACAAAGCAATATTTGTCTACCTCTGAGCAGAGTACCTAAAGTAGAAGATTCAAATGTTATTCAGATTATTACATGATACTTCAAATGGTCAAATGATTTTTCATATAAACAAGCATCTCAATCGGAATAAAATAGATAACCAATTTACACAAACTCTGAAATTACAAGAATGTTAGAATTATTTGAGAAAGATCATAGAGCAATAAAGCAACCATCAAGAAAGTATTTAGAGACACAAACACATTATGTAAAAGTATAAAATAGCAATGTCTTTGGGGCCTCCCTCTCATTCACAGGTCATAAGCACTTGTACTGTTGATTTTATTCCATTAAAAAACTGAGTTTATTGGGAGAAAACAAGGAACTATGTTCAATAAAAATATATAGAATAATTACATAAATGAGTTATTTGTTGTGTTGCTTCATTTCGAACCTGGATAACCATCTTTAATAAAAAAGAAGAAAAAAATACATAACAATAATAAGAAAATAAAGAATAAGAAATAGTATACAAAATATAGCACTAAAATGCAGTAAACTTTTTTTGAAAAAAAATTAAAAGAATAACCATACATAAAAATAAATTCTAATAATTTTGTCCTATATGCTATGAAGTCAGTTTTGCAACAGCTGTATCTCTACTGGTAGATACAGACTTTTTTCCTGGAGACTAATGACATAATGTAGATAAAATAAGAAGAGATAGAAAGAAGCAATGCAACTCAGAATAACTGGGGGAGTCTACAGAGGACAGTATGATAAAAAGCAGACATAAATGGATTGCCCTGAATTAAATATGGTGACAAACAGAACAGCACCCTGAGAACATTTGATTTTAAACACCGCTAGTTAAACTAACAGCGTGAAAATGGGTTACCTCAGTGTAGAGGAAGTTTTTAACAGAAAAAATTAGAGGTTTGGTAAATTTCTACAGAAAAGCCTGTGGCTCCCAAATGGTTCATTCTGAGGTCACGTTACAGTAACTTTTAATTTTATACAACCCCATATACATTATTCCAGTTATAGTAACTTCACATTTAGTTTGTAGATTATGCAACCTCAAAATCAACATGCCATGATGATGACAGCTTGAAGGGAAAAGACAGATCAGAGCATCTCCTTTTAAATGTATGATTCTAAAAATTATGTTTACACTGAGAAAATTGCTTGGTGATGCTTCTATCCAGAGGAACAGAGAAATGTATGAAATGAAGACTCTTACTGATGAGATATTCTGCATCTGTTAGTGAGCCTCAGTACTATTAAACATAAAATATATAAACAATAGCAAATTCCATTTTGATATGTTATAGAAAGAGGACGAGAATAAATGAAGATATAGCATCAAAAATTCATACGAATGGAACTGTAATCCATATATGTGGAAAACATTTCAATTTATATAGCAATGAGAGGAATATGGGGAACATTTATAGATAAATTATGACTATAAATCATTGGTTTGCAACTATTAGCTTTCTTAAAACAATATTTTATACTTTTTTAAAGTGTAGTTTTTAATTAGAATGTGACTATGCAGGTAGGCCTGACAAAACTTATATCTGGAGAAGAAAATCAGTTGATGAGAACAAACGAGATCTTGTGATTACAGCAGACCCATTGATTGGAGAATATAATTTCTATGGTCAACTATGTAATTCTTACATTCATTTGAGAATATAATATTTTCTTGAAGCAACACAAGAATAAATTTTTTTAAGAAGTTGTTCTTTATATCTGATAATGACTCCGTGCAGGCAGGAAAGAAATATCCTGAGCTTCACATTATTTGAAGCTGTTAAGCCTTTCAAGGAAAACTCAGAACAAATCTTTATAAACTGAAGATAAATCTAACTGGATTTTTAAAGATCTTTAAAATGTGTCCATTAAAATGACAAATGACTTAAAGGTATCAATTTAGCAAAAATCACGACAGTTCATAGCAGAGAACATAACATTAACAGGAAATAAAAGTATTCAACACCTACAAGATGCAATGAACAGAAGGCGTTTCAACCTGGAGCATTTCTATGTGCATACTACGTAAGTATTCCTAAACAGGGCCATTACTTGATGTGAGAGTATTAGGTTTCAAGTCAATCTTAAGCATCATAGGAGTATATTATTTATAAACTGTACTTATTATCTAATGTCACTATTGAAAGCTGTGAAAATAGAACTTTTTGGTTCATACTTTCATACTAAAAATATCCTAACAGAACTTAGACACTTTGTTGGAACTTTCCAGGCTTTAAGAATCTGCTCTTAAAATCAACAGACACTGATCAAATATTTCCAAAAGACAATCGTGTACATTGTATAATAAAATTAACATCTAGAAACATTGCATCTCTGAAATGGACACAAGTCACATGAATAGCTATGCATATATCCACAAGTCTACTTACTATTTTATTATTTTTATATTTTTCCTATATTCAAAAGCTTAAATATCTCATATATTTTTGTTTTGATGACATTCAAGTAATGAGAAATATAATAGTGAACGTATATTTAGTGTATAATGGATGCTATGTCTAGAGGGTAGAGATTTAAGACAGTCAGTTAAGTTGGCTTAAAAGCAAAGTAGGTTCCTACGGAACGTTTTAGCTCAATCTAACTTCCGGACTGAGTCTTCACCTACATGGTTTCATACCAATTTCTCTATTCATTTTTCACTGCAGGTGTGCGGAATTAATTTCAAATGGAGGAATTGGTGTGTATGAATAAAAGAAGAGTGGTAGAAACTGAGGAATGAAAGAATTTGAAAATGGAGGTGTACTATTCAAAAGTTATTATTTTCCATATGAAGTGGTTTATTACTTAAAGGTAGACCACCATAACTTAAAAGCATGTCTTGCTAGCCAGGCCTTGTGACACAGGCCTGTAATCCCAGGACTCTGGGTAGCTGAGAAAAGGGGTAGCAATTTAAGCCCATCCTGGAAATCTGAATGACTCAGTGAGATCTCTGTTTCAAAATCAAAAATTTCAAACAGGCTGGTGATGTAGCTCAATGGGAAGGCCATCTTACGTAGTGGCGCTGAGCTGACATTCTTTCTCTGAGGGAAAAAGCAGATCATAAATGATGTTCAATAAAATGAAGAGATATTCTCCATAAAGGCAGCTAAAAGGAAAAGAGAACAGATGGGATGACTAAAACAAATGATAAGATAATGGATTTAAATTAAAATATAAACAGATTACATGTAAGTTATCTAAATACCACAATTAAAAAGGCAGAGATTTGCATGTTGGATAAAGTAAACAGTCATATATTATCTCTGAGAAACATTTTAAATATAAAGACAAAGACTGATGATAAGCAGCAGAAAAATACATCATGTTAACACAGAATATCAGAATGATTATTAGTATCAGAAAAAGTAGATTTGAAGTCAGTTATATTCTTAGAATTAAAGAAAGTAATTTCAGAGCAATAATAGAGTAACATTATTAAGTGTCAAGTGTAGGCCAGGATGGAAAGCAGTTAACTGTGATTTGCAACTATTGAGAATTCAAATGGGTAAAATTGAGGAAAAGTGGCAGTATCTAATAAAGATGAATGTATATTTTATGACAGATTCTTTTTACTAATCCAGAGAAATGTAATCATTTATTGAGCTGCACATTTATTTTTGACATTCTACAAATATATTCTATAATTATACATTTTACTCAACAGTAATAAAATGTTTATAACTAATACATTCTCTTATAGAAAGCAAGCCTGTGTATGGTCTAAATTTTAGGAGAATAGTATATGCAGGGTTGACTTTTTTGTTTTGTTTTGTGTGCTGTTAATGAAGTATGTGAACAGGCAGCTGCATTCCTTAACAGCACAATTCAGTCTTAGTTACTCAGCTCTGGATGGGCTGGCATTGTTCCTGTACAGAAAATATTGAGATGAGAAGTTTAAGTTAAATTATAATGTAATGTGGTTTTTTCCCTCTCCTATTTATATAGTTGCTTTTTTTTTAGCCTTTCTCTGGAAATTCCACTAAAGAAAGATTGTTTAAAAAGTACACAAAGCTCAATGGGTTGTGAGAGATTACTGGTAAGTTGACCATATTTAGAAAGAATATCAACCCAAAACATCTCAAAACATAAAGATGGAGGGCTGGAGGAATGGCTCAGCAGTTAAAGCGCTTGCCTAGCAAGTGCTAAGTCAAGTACTAAGTACCCAAGTTTGATTCCTCAGCACCATGTAAGCTGGGTGAGGTGGTGCTCACCTGTAATCCTAGGACCCCAAAGGCTGAGACACGGGGATTGCCATGAGTCCAAGATAGCCTGGCCTAAAGAGTAAGAACCTGTCACACACACACACACACACACACACACACACACACACACACACACACACACAGCCATAGAGAAGGGGCAAGAGTACTTAGAGAGAAATATATAAATCTATGGCCTCCAATTTCATAAAAAATAGGTTGGTTTATGTAACAGACAATAAAAAGGTTAAATTGTTGGGTTGTGATTTGCTAAAATTAAAAGGTAGTCTTCAATAATTTTCCAAAAGTTACCAATGACACTATTTTCTTTTCTTCCTTGATAAAACAACTTTTTAAAAAAAATTGTGGTTCTCATCCAGGGTAAACTTTATGCCAACCACATTAAAAGGTCTTTTCCGTACTAATAGCAATAAATAGTAATTATAATGATGGATTAGTATGTACAAAACAGAAACTGATGGGAGCAAAAAAAATTGGATAAAATGATGTGCCATTGATTTCCTACTGCTGTCGTGAGAAATTACCATAAATTTAAAGTTTAAAACACTAGAAATTTACATTTCTTGTATGTGAGATGTTTAACAGTCTCTTACTGGACCAAAATTCATGTGTTAAGGTGGCTGTGTGAGCTGTAGGGAAGAATCAGCTTTTTTATTTATTTTTTATTTTTTTAAATTTTTTATTTGTTTATTTTTTTTGCATTTTCTAGCTACTGGAATCCATCCTTGTTCCTTGGTCCATGGCTCCTCCTCTATCTTTAGAGCAATTATTTGTGCAGTGAGTCCTCATAAGAAATCACTCTGAAATTTTATCAGACAATTGCTTTTTCCCATTTCGCCTTTCAGTGACCCTTTTGACCACATTGTACCTACTTGGGCAACTTATAATCTCAAAGTTTAAGATTCATTTAATTTTTTGATTATTCTATAATTTTAATTTTTGATTTATATAATTTTAAATCATCATTGCCTTCTCCATACTCAATAATGTTCAAATTACAACTTTCAAATGTTAAAGCAGAATTTCAAGGGAGAAAAAAATGTATCTTAAAATTGACTGATAAGAAAATAATTTAATCTAAAATAAAATTCACCTTTTTCATGTAACATAATATATTCATAGGCTTCAGGGACTAGAACATGACGTATTTGGAGAAAATCACTATGCTTACCAAGCATAGGAAATAGGTAATTGATACTTTGCTGAATTTACCAGATATAGAAAATCGTAACAAAAAAGGCATAGAAATTGAAGCATAATTTGAAAAATGTTTTAAGACTTGCTCTTGGTTAACCTTAGTTCATCTTTCTCCTTTCTAATTCAAACTTTCAGGGATTTCTTCCCATGAATCTTTTGTGTGGAACATCTATTCATTAACATCTGTTCTTTTAATACCTCAAACTACATAACTGGGAGGGACTTCTGGAGAAATAAGCAAGAGGTTAGGATTCAGTGATGCTATTGGTCAGTCTTCTCACTGCTGGAAACGATGCCTGAGGTATGTGATTTAAAGGAGAAAATGATTTATTTGCTTCATGGTTTCAGTTTGTGTTCACCTAGTTCTGTTGTTGTGAATCTGCAGACAGGCAGAACATCACAGAGGAAGCACCTACTTGCTTCATGGCCACCAAGAAACAGGTAACAGAGAAAAACCTCTGGAGAGAAACTTCAGGGGGCTAAATGTGGTCCACAAGGTCACAACTGTCACTGCCAGCATGACAAAAGGCTGATCAGTTCAGCTCAGCATGAATCTGGATCAAAGGCACAATTACTATCCACTTAGGTGGACTTACGAAACCATCTCATGGTCCGGACAACTTTATATTTTACTGCAAGCTTTGTTTTTTACCCGGAGAAAAGATAAAGGCTTATGCTTAGGGGGAACATTTTTAGCAGCTTTTACAAGTTGATCTATAGTAACTCTTTATTATAGATATAACTGTCTCATCTACTAAGTTAGCACTTCCTAGTTACTGACCTCTGAGTATCTTAACTTATGAAAAATAGCTGTTTTTTTTTAATTTTTCCAGACAGCATAGAGGCCTAGTTCTCCCTGATTTGGGATTCATAGCAGTCTTCTACCAGAATTACAAAAGATCAAAAGAAGGTTTGTGTTTTCACTGAGTCAGGAGGAATCCCATTTTTTTTAAAAAAATGAACAGAACAGTTTGAATCTCCACACACAACTCCTTGACCTACTTCTTGCATCTAAGCCCCACATCCTAACGACCTGTCACAGGATGAGCCCGTCACTGGGATAACTCACTTACATGGTTTGCACACTCACAATCCAATCACTTCGTGATTTTTTTTAAAATTCTAGTAAAGTTGACAATTAAGATTAACAAGCACAGGACCAAATTATCCATCGATTACTTTAAGATAATCTTTCAGAATATAGAGCTTTGTTGATTCCTGGTATGTGATGGCTAGGAAAATTTTAAAGCTTTCACCAGCACTTACTGAGAAAAAGTTAACCTAACAGAATGCGCTTATAATGATTCAGATATTTGAAGCATGTTCTGGTAAGAACAAGAACATTCTTACAAGAACATAAAAGTTGAATGCATATACTACATAAGAAAAAAAATTAGGGAAAGATTTGTACCCAAGTATATATATTCATGTAAAAGACTGATAATTTCTTAAAAAGTTGGATGAACCCACACCACACATGACGTTGAAACATGACATAAAAGAGAAAATTGAAGCAACGAATGTCTGTCATAAAGACACTCTAATTTGATGTTTCATCTTTGAATATAGAGATAGATTCTTTTTTATTTTCTCAGTAGATAATATTGTATAATTTATGGGCAGTTACATAAGATAAAAGCACCAGGTTTATGAAGTTGATAACCATTATAATGTCATTATTAATTAAGAACATTAAGGATTTATAATTTTATATCAAAACTTCTTAAAGACACTCATCAACATGAGCGAGTTATGAATTTGCAGAAGTTAAACCTTGAAGATTTTTATTTGTTTTCGAAACAAAAATCCTCTGTCATTTTATGTTTTTAACACATCCTTATTTTTGTTTTTAGGATTTATTTCAATATCTTCATCATCATTATTGACTAATATAGAGTATCTCAGTCATTTTTTTCTCAGACCTGCATAGTTAGCTGCATAACAGACTTTACATATGTGTGTCTCACTTTGTCTGAAACAGAAAGGAAAAGAAAACACCTACTGTATCTGGGATTGAGAAATTAATTCACATTGAGAGAGTACCTTGCGGCAAAGAAAAAAATATATATATACACAAAGGGATTAAATTTTCATGACAAAATAGATGAATTTGGAAATAAGCCCAGAGATCATGCCATTAGAGAAAAACTTTGAGTGCAGAGATTCTACAAATTCAAAGGATGAGGCTGAGAAAAAGAGTTTCGGAGCCATTTATGCAGCGAGTTTGTGCTACATTTGGGGCTGTGGTTCTTAGTTTTCTAGATTTGCCTTTTGCATGTTTTCCTTAGAGATAAAGTAGGATAGAGTTGTTTAGGAAAGTGATCTAATTAAAGCATAAATTGTGAATTTTGTGTGGTCATATTGGCATCTAAACTGTAATATTCATGTTGATACATTGTAATGTGTATTTTATTCTTAAATTAATGATTTTAAATAGTGATAATGAGTTGCAATGTAGAGAAAATAACAGCTGCTATTTTTCTGGCACACATGATAGTTTGAAGCACATATGTAGGTCCCAAGATTCAAAGTTTATCTGAGAGTAGCTTAAAATCTAAAACACACCCTAAAAATGTGTGAGATTCTTTGAATTCCCCTGGTCCTCATCAGCCTAGAAAAGCAAATAAAATACAATTTATTCTTCACAAAAAGCTTTTTAAGGTAATGAGAAAAAAGTATACGCATTCTATTTCCAGTGTGTAGTTCTATGAACTCGAATTTCTTTCATGCCATAGGCAATGATGACATCACTTTTATATTTTAGTTAAGAACTCTGAGAGAAGATTATAGAGACTGGTTAATGCAAATATCAGATAACTGGTTAATAAGGTTTTGAAATGATGGGAAAGAACTAAAAAATTGAATTAAAGCAATGGAACTGGAGATTTAAAATTAGAATTAATATAGTAACACTGTAGAGTTGAATATTGATATCTACATTTAATATGCAGGTCTAATACCTAGAACGCAGTCTTAAATAATAGTTCCATGTCTGTGAGTGACACATTTATAGATGTGAAAACAGAGATAGAAAAGATTTCCAAGATTTAGCCTAAAAAATAAATGTCAGAGTGAGGTAATTTTGTAGAAGAAAGGAAAAAAATATAGGAGAGAAACCAAGAGGAGAAGCAGAAGACGATGCATCACAAAAGCCACCAGAGTAAAAAGGTTTTAAAATACGCAGTAATGTCACTTACTTGCGACTATGAAACATAAAGACAGCAGCGTTCTCTTCACAGGAGCCTACCTATGGCTGCCAGAATTCTCATCACCCCCACTTAAATATCCATAAATCTTTCACAGAACACATTGTAAAATCCTTGAGTTTCTGATAACACATTTTATTATTGTGGAATCTGTGCCCAATTCTCATAACTTCTGTAATCACTATATTCCTTTTCTGTATAATGTGATTACAGTGCAAAGCGCAAATACTATTAGGCTGTTGTTAAAATAACATAACCAATGTTGTCATCTCCTATGCGACGTGGATGGTGAGCCCTGAAGAACCAGCAGCAATTTAATCACTATAAACATTTATGTCATATTAACTTGGCATTTAGAAAGGCCATCCAGAATTTAGCAGCACGTGCTTCTCTAGTCATCTGGCGCCGCACTAACTGCTGTTCTGTAGTTTAGCAATTTTAATGTATTAAGGTCCCCCAATTGCAATGTAAGTTAACCTCTGGCACCGAGATGACTTTTCCAGTGTGGCTTCACCAGACTATTGTGGTTTATATCAGAAAATTGCAGAGCAAGTAGACATCTTCTATGGATGTTTTCACCATCTAGACCTCCTCTTCCTCTTCTCTGTAATGTATTTCATGTTATACTAGCAAATAATCACAGGTACTAAGCTCATATTAGAAAATTCTATACTACTTGCTGTTCAATTTAATTTTTTTAAAATAAAGATTACTAACAATATTTCTAAACGCTATTTAATGTGGAGATATCACCACATATAAAGAATTCAAAAGCCTCTTGACATAAAAAATTAAAAATAAAATCAGCTCTTTAGTTTTCAAAAATCAAAAAACTCTTTTAAGGAAACTTAAATAATAACATTATTTCTATGTGAAATAATATAAATATTCTCTGTTTAATGCAGTAGGTCATGAGAACTCGCTGTTATTTGATCAAGTAACCACCCCAAATGCAAAAAATACTGTTAAATGAGCTCACAGCTTCAAATAATTCAATGGTGGTAGTTGGTCAAATATTTGGTGAGGTTAATTGAACTCGCCATAGTCATTTGTGGAGTTATGAGAAGCGATACTTTAAAGTGGACCTGCCCTGGTCATTTGGAGGAGGGTGTATGTGCTTGTCTCTCTGCCATTGTCTGGTGGGATTGACTTGATTACCTCAGTGGCATGAGATTCCACTGTTTTTTAAGGAGATGAAAATGGTGTGGAGAAAGTGGCTTTCATCACTGTGTGATGGATGTGGCTAACTCCTACCTTCTTTAAGTGGTGCTGGCTGTGTCTGTTTTATTCTGTTTTCCTATAACTTTGGTACTGCAGGATCTTTATTGTACTCTTAAGATCACTGTGGCATTTGGATTTGTGAATAGCTTGTTTATATACTTTTTGTTTATTTTTGTGCTGTGAAGGAGAATGAGAACCAATGTCTCCTACTCCAGTAATACCTTGTTAATGTCACTTACTTCTTTGTCATAGGTATGTAGTTTAACTTGCATATATACGTGGCTTTAAAGTGTTTTTATCTTTCTCTGTTCCTCTTCATAATTTTAAGCATATACTATTTTTTGCTATGACTTCCAGCTTTTAAATTATCTCCTCCTTATTTGTCTCTGAGTACAATAGATTTCCCGTGCTTCAAGCTAATTTTGTGAATCCTGGTTATTGATTTATTATCTAGAATGAATGGCTGGGCGACATTTCACAGTACCATCATATAGATCTTTATATTCTATGATATATAGACTGTTGTTTTCTCAAAACAACTTTCCCCTGGGCTGTAAACCTCCTGAGAACACAAGTAGGGTCCACCTGGTCACCTGAATGCACGTAAGCAGAGATCTGGTAAATTACACCCTTCTCCAAAATGTAAGAAATGTGAGTGCAAGACGGACATGAGATAAAGTTTACAGCAGCTGTTTTATACCAAAGCTTGGAGGTGTTCCTTTTAATTAGCCCTATCCCTGATTATTCAGATCTGCACTTACTTTAATTCAGGCGTCTTATAGGACTCCAGCAGAGGGCATCCACTGCCTCCTTCACAGCTGCCATTGGCAGCCATCCCTCCTGGCTGCCAGAGGTCATCCTGACCTGGTGCCCCTGCCCTTGACTCCGCCCTGGGTCCTTTCCCTTTCCTGTAAGCACTTCCGGTTCCGCTGATATCCTCTATTGCTCTTCTGCTCTCTACGCTGATCCCAGTCTGAACCTGGAAGTATCACAATGGTGTCAAAATATTCTTTGTGTCTCAGACATTATAAAGTTGCCACAAAAAAGGAAGAAAAGTATGTAAGTGCTGACAAAATATTGCTGAGATGGCATAGTTTCTGTGGGATTTACAGGCTTCTGTTTATGGGGGGCATTAGAATTTAAACTGTTAACGGGTGACATGGAGGCTACATCAGGCAGCAGATTTTACTCTAAAAACAAATATAATGAAAGTCATGAAATATTTAAAGTACTGCTGAGAAAACAGAAATAAAAATAGTTTTACAAATCGTATCTTTAAATTTATTTTGACCCACAGAATAATTTATTAAAATAGTGAGGTCTGTGTTAAAGGCAAAGCTAAACAATTGTATTAATCCTCATATTTAGTTACATATTAGTAAATCATGTTATTGTAATTACATTTTGGAAGTAATATTGGAAAATCTAAATTGGTTATGGATTTTTTTTCAATTTTGACTTTGACACTAAACAAACGCACATCTCAGATTACATTGATTAATACATACTGTTACCTGCCCCCTCAGTGCAACATCAGCGCTTTTCCTGGCAGCTACACAGAAGGTAGCCATAGAGCTTGCTGCTTTCTGCCTGCTGCTTCTATCTTCTCTATAGTGATTGCACATTTTATTTGATCTTTAATTTATTTTTTCTTGTTTTCTTTGTATACATGAAATAAGAATAGGAGAAAAAATAAATAAATAAGAAGGAAGAATGGTGAGAAAATTTACATCAGAACTGCTGGAACTAATATTATGGCTATAGCCTTGAACTCTGTGACCCAACATGTGAGCCATTTCAGAAACTTTTCCATTCAGAATGAGAAGAATCAAGATAATCTCTCTCTCTTTCTCTTGGCATGTCCTTATCTCTCACTATCTGTCTTCATGCAACACACACACACACACACACACACACACACACACACACACACACCACAAGCATGCATGCATATGTTGAAAAATTATCTTCTACCACAGAAAACGTGCTGTTCACCCAATTTTGTCAGGCACATACAGAACCAATCTGCACATCAGTGAAAGTGGTGAGGGGCAAATGGAAGAAAGCTCACAAAAGAAGGAAAGAAGTATCTGTGTACACAGAATCTTTATTCCACAATGTGATATCATGTGCATTTTTATATTTCTACAGAGAATCCTGGGATTATGATCCATACTTAAATCATGAACAAAATATAGTTTATTATTAGATATTCTGCTAGATTCTGTCTCAAAAATAAAAATGAGCTGAAGACTTACCTCAGAATGGAAGGTCTAGGTTCAATACTCAGAGCTGAAAAAAAGAGAACCCTCACTTCAGAGGCAAGATATTGTTTCTGTTGATATTTTGTGTGATGTTTTGTTAATGATGTCATAAACATCCAAATGCCTCATAGGAGAAAAATAATTGTTCCCCACTATCACTGTTCTGTAGTAATACATTAAAGCAACAGTAGAAATCTTTTATGACAGCATTTTGCTCTATGGCCCAGAAAACTTGTCCTGAACTCACTATGAAGCTCAGGTTGGCCTTGGACTCACAGCTACCTGCAACCTCAAGAGGGCTGAGATTACAGGCATGTGCCACCATGCCCATTTTATGTGGTGCTGGGGAATTGAACTTGGGTACTTAGCACTTAACATAGCACTCCATAGGCAAGTTCTTTAACTACTGAGCCATTCCTCCAGTCCTGAAAATGGAAATCTTATATATGGTTAAGTTTAGGCCTCACAAAATACCTATGGGTAGGTATCCTGACCAAAAAACGAACAAACAAATAAAACTTATTGCTTCCTATTTTTAAAATTACTCATTTCAAAGCCAAATTCCATTTTTCTCTATGATTTCTGGGTTTTAAAGCGGGGTCAATGAAACTTTGTGTTCAGGAATTTACTGTTGTTTCTTTTTTGATTTATTATATAAATTAGGCAAAATATATTAAATGTCTGAAGCTCAGTTTTTCACATGCAAAAAGTTAGTGATTTTGTGAGCCTAAATGTCTGCTGTCTGTGACCAAGTGAGGTCACATGTGCGCAGTGATTTGGACCTCAAGTATCCCCAAGAGCCTCGAGGGAGCACACATTATGGATCTCTTCTTCAGTCACTTGGCTTCCTGTCTACCATGCAGTGAGCAGGTCACCACTGGACCATGTCTCCGCCATATGCTTCCACTATCCCCAGCCACTGACGAATGGACTGATGCCTTCTTAAACTGTGTGATAAAATTAATCTTCCCTCCCTTAGGGTTCGGATGTCAGGTTTTCTGTCTCAGTAACAGAAAAGAGACTTAGACAATATAGAAACTAATATCACGTGATAATATTGCTATTATAATTTGTTTTTTACATGACTTATTTACTTTTTTTGATGCTCTTCAGCAGGATTTCAAATTTTTGGTGTTTGGCATTAAGATTTGTGCAATTCCTTTTGGTTAAAAGATCTTATTTTTTACTAATACGATATTTCATTTTAATTAAGGGACTATGACAAAATAACTGTAAATTTTTAGATTTATCCATCCACCTGAAGTTGAACCAGAAAGAGTGTCAAAATATCTTTAGAAAAAATAGAAAAAAGTGTGCTTTCAAAGAATAGACATGACAACTCAGCCACCCAAATGATCATTCCAAGCAGATATACTTGCTTGCAGCCAGGTAGAACAGAATAACTATTTTTTTTTTAGCCTGAACAGCTGCTCAAGTTTTTTTTTAAAACTAGAAAATCTAATAGTGAAATAAACTGATGAATGTTATATTAGCCTTTTATTTAATATTTTTATGCAAACTTTAAAAAAACAAAATGATAAATTCATAGACATATGTGAAGAATTTCACATTAGACCTTAACAAAAATTTTTTTAATGTTACTGAATTCTGTATTTTATTATAAAACTAACTTTTAGAAAGTATAGGTAGGGGTATGATATTTTGATATAGAAAATACATTGCTGAGCATTTGAAAAGCCCATGCCAGGAGAAAGACTCTTGGGAGGGGTTGATGATGAGGGAGGTAGCAGGGCATGGCAGGGTGACTCAGACATATTGTTGGACTATGTGCACAAAGTCACATCAGTCAAAAAGAAAAGAAGTGTAAACAAACAAAAGCAGTTGCTCCCACTGGGGAAATAATAAGAAATCCAGATAAAAAGAGGAAAATGTTTTTGCCTGGAGATATCAGAGAAGTACATGTGGTTGGGAGACGCAGGTGAATCCTGAGGAAACTGCAGGGCTTTGGCACAGAAATATAGGGGACAATTTGAGAAGTACAAGGAATAAAGTGGCATGCAGTGATTATCTTAAGCTCTATGGTTCATTCTTATAAAAAATATGTGGCTAGAGAGAATATGCAAGCCAATGGTTTGAAGGCCAGTACAAAGCTCTGATAATGTTGCAAATGTGATGAGAACTAGTTGAAGCTTTAGGAAATAAAAATCTCCTGATCTTCCCCAAAACGAAACACCAGGCAATCATCACTGTATTTTCGGTTTCTCCTTGGTTAACTTTCAGATCCCACGTTTGCAGTCAGGTTGTACTTGTCTTTCTGGGCCTGTATAATTTCACTCAATATAATTGGTGAATCCAGGTTCACTCATGCCATAACGAATGACAAGATTCTTCTCCTTCTCATACACCTATTTGTACTTATTCATCTCCTAGGGGACATTTGGGCAATGAACATGGAGTAGAGATATTTCTTTGATGTGAATGGATCATGTGGTAGTTTAATTTTCAATATTTGAGAACTCCTCATGCTACTTCCCACGATAGCTATAATAGATTGTGTTTCCTCAAATAGCCTACACGTGTTGCTTTTTTCTCACATCCTTCCAAACACATTTATTTAATTATTTGAATATAAGGTAATAGCTTTTTGTGGCTTAATTTAATTTATATCTCTGCCAAACAATGGTAGTGGATGGGGAGACCTGGGCCTAAGTCCACTGGCCATCAGAGAAATGCAAAAAAGGTAAATAAATAAAAAACAATGCTGAGATTCACCTCACCCCAGTGATAATGGCCCACATCAAGAACTCAAAAAACATCAATTGTTGGTGAAGGTGTGGAAAAAAGAAATGATACAATCAGATCTGAGAAGAACTGTTGATATATATGCCATGTCAGATAAAGATGCATTTTGACGTAAAAAAGGGTATATTTACATATTAACTGAGACATGAAAGACTGTGGAAGAAACAGTCTAGAAGCAAAATATGATAAAAATTTCAATTTTTAAATCACTGCCAATGTTTAATTTTTAGTTACTTTATGGGTGACAATAAACCACATATGTTTACTACTAGAGCCCGATGGAAGAAGTAAATCAAGGTAGAAATCTACATAGCATTTAAGACTTGAAACCAGATATAACTAAGGGAGAGAAGAAAGTGAATCATAGTCATGCGAAAAAATTAAGAGGCACATAAATTATTTTTTTAAATTTCACATAAGAAAGAATAAGTGAAAGAATTAGAGTAGAAATAAATAGAGAAGTGACAAGAAAATAAAGTATGACTTGTCCTGAACTAGAAGTGGTGGATTAGTTTTAGATGACATCTAGATCGAGTGTGCCAAATACATTTACTAGATAAAACTAGATAAAGTGCACTTCTGCAAGGCAATGACGTATTTTAAATCTATTTGCCTAAAGCAATGCTTTAATAAAATTAAAGCTTTTGATAATGTACAGCGATTAGATAAGATAGACAACATGAGTTAGGAGATATTTGGAAGACAACTGCATCTTACCTGCACTTCTGAAGTTGTACCCACTTTGGGACACACTTCTCTTTAGCCACCTTTAGTAATTTCTTCAGAAATCCTGCATTTATATTCAAATTGCAAGCAAGAATCTCATAATTGGAAAAAATTCACAATAAATCCAAATTGCTATTTCTTGAAAAAAAAAGATGTATGTCACTCCAAAGAAACTTGGAAAAGCAATTCCACAATGTAACTTATATTTCTGTCTTTATTAATATCAACTCTATTTGCAAAGTGTTATTTTTACTCCAAATAAAAACTTGGAAGTTTGTACTTACATATGTAAGTGTAACCATATTTTTGCTGAATAGTTTAAAATATTATATTTGATTTTCTTCTGCTTGCCTAGAATATTGGCCAAATATTTATCTATTTTTATCAAAAATAATCGAAAACAATTTTCTTCAGCTCTTATAGTTTTTTTTCCCCTCATACTGGAAGTATTTTGCATGTATAGAGAGCAGTGATTTTATAGACAATAGTGTCTATGACTAGGACATATCAATCTGAGTGTGTAAAATGTCCCTGGCTCCCAGACTTTACTTATCTTATTACTTTTTTATATATTCAGGTTTTGATGAACAAGAAGTAATTCATATCTCTTTCTTCATCACTATTATGGTATTTCACAAGTAACGTGATGGTTCAGGCTATATACCTTGTCTATCAACAACTCACCTTGCAAAGAATATGTTGAAAGAGGAATAAGTTTCTGAATGCTAATAAACACCAGTGATTTTTCAGTTAGTACAGATTTATATAACTCCAGTTATATAAATATATTTATTTATATATTTTAATTTTTCCCATACCGGCCTTATGTATTGATATATCTCTTAGCTGAGTTCACCAATTGACATGGGTCCCTGAACTAATTATTACGATGCCTGCCTTTACTGCTTATGTCAAGAATTCGCTAGTTTTGAGCACCTCAGAATAGAAGGGTTCTATTTTTTTGCTCACTCCAAAATGTATAGCCTTAAGTCTATTATTTGCTCCAAGCTGTGAAATAGCGCAAGCTCAATGGAAGCCTCTCATCAGTTACTCTGACAACACCAGGATAATTCAGTTTCTGCAATGAGCATGCCAATCATGATACTAGTAGAGGTTAAAACAAACAAACATGCATGAAAGCCAACTACCATTTGTTAAGATGTTGTACTTGTAGCACTTAGGATATTGTCTGAGGCTTGGTAAATTTTATATGAATATTTTCCAGGTCAAAATTTACTTAGCAAGATTGATGAGTACCTTCCTGTGTTCAGCAGTGTGTTTTGTGATTCAAAAATGACACAATAAATCTGAAGGGACATAGCCACCATAAGATTGTAAGAGAGTAGCCATGGCAACCAGACACCATGACCCAAAATGAGGGCTTCGTGGGAAGAAATGAAAATAACCTCCAAGAATTCTAACCCATATACAATTGCTATAAGTCAAAGCTTGGCCTTGCTAGACAATCAGTCACATTCACCAACTTTACTTCCTTTCTGTAAGATGAAAACCTTAGCTTTGAAACACAAGCAGACTTCTTCAAAACCTTCATAACTTTCTCTAGAGCCTTCCATTACAAAGTGTTCAGGCAGGTTATTTGGCAATAAAATTTATGAGCAGCATTCTATCTTCAGTCCCAGAGTCCTTATGACTTGTATGGAATATACTTTGAAGTCAATACATACAGCGTCAAAATATTCATATTTAAATGTCTAGCTTGAAATTGATTTTGTTTTCAACAACAAACAACAAAGAGCAGTCACTGCTGGTAGCAATTTGTGTATTCTATGCATATTAGTTAATAGACTTAGTGCTTGAAAGAAAATAAGAAGACAAATACAACTTTAGGGAAAAGGAAAATTGAAAAGGGAGAGAAATTTGGCATTGCTAGGACTCGAGATAATAAAATCTTAAAGTCTAATTTAAATAACAGCTACCAGGTACTTATAAAACTTTCAACGTGTTAATCAAATTCCTTCTATGATAGTAAGGCTGACGGAATAATTGCCTTGTTAGTCATGAGGTTTATAAGCTTTAAACTTAGCCATAGGTCCACAATTGGAAGCAAACACTCTTATGAGAACAATCACAATTACAATGAATGCCTTGCACGTGACGGGCACGCTGTGGAAAGCTATTCACAGACGATCCCGTTATGGCGTTATGGCTGAGCTCGCCTAGACCTCATCCTTGTGTCCTTTCCGCTGCTGCTCCAGCAGAGGTGTAATTAACATACAGCTTCAACTGAAGAAAAAAAATTAAAGATCCATTAATTAATGGTAAATTCTCCATTATGCTTAAAATCACCAGAATGGAAAGAGTGGAAGCGGATCTTCAATTCCAAGGTTGAAAGCCGTGACTAGTTTATTATCTCTGCAGCTGTGTCAGAATTTTAAGAAAAAGTTGAGGTAATATCTGATGTGCATTTGTTTCTCCTCAGATATCATAATGTTAATTTTTTGTTTTAGCTATTAAAGATTTATATTTTTCTTTAGCTACCTTTATAATTGGTTTTGTTTTGGGGGTGTTAAATATAGCTCTAGAAAATTGCTGCTCAGTATTTCTTTTTTCCCCCATTTTATTGATATGTAAAGTGCAAAATTTAAGGTTTACAATGAAGTTTAGCATTTGTGCACCTACTTGTCTTGTCGAGGTGACAAGGACTTTCCCACTCTCCTTTTGTCCATTGATTTTCTAAAGTCTGACTGTTATAGAGGAAAATATGTAATTTTTAGGAACGTATTGATTTTAAATAATGACATTAAAATATACAGAGTTAGATATTTAAATAGTGATTAAATGCGTTCATTTACATACATTTCTTATATTCAAAAATTGAAATTTACCTGAGATGTATACTTTCTATATCAATGGAGATTATCTGATATATGTACACAATGGAATACTGCTCTTCCATAATTCAGTTAGATTTGGGGCTTTGGTAAGTAAATGGATGCAACATGAGACCATCATGCTTAATGAAGTGAGTCAAACAGAAGATTAGATATCACATAGTTTCTCTAATATGAGAAACTCAGAATGCAGGCTTTGTGTAGAAACAAATGGCTGTGACAGTGGGAACTAGGGGGGTCGGGAGGGAGCAGGAAGGCCAAATATGTATAGCTAGCTAGCTAGATATAGATACAGATCTGGGGAAATTAAAAAAAATACCCTCCCATTTCAGGACATGGAGCCCTGATATTATTTACATTTCCACATATAACATACATAAGACTGGGGGAGGAAACCTGCGTCATCATTATAACACAATATTTGAGGGAATCAAGTTTTAAAAAATACTCTGCATTGGCATACAGTTTTAGAAGTCTCATTCCATGACCTACTGTCCCTTTTGTTTCAGTTACGGTTGCATGACTCAGCAGAAGCACGTGACAGGGCAAAACTGCTTACTTCCTTACCAGACAGCAAGGGACTGTGGAGATTATTTGAGTTTCATAAACTCTTTGAGAGACTGCACTTATAAAGTCTCATGACATAATACATCTTAAAGATTCCACAGCCTGCTTCCCAATAGTGTCACCCAGGGACCCAATCCTTTAACACAGATTTTTTGAATAATTGTGGGAATCCAATCTGTAGAAACATATAATTTATCAATGACTTATCTAGGTAAAGATCTGTTTTATTTGTAGTTTCCATTCTTGGTCTATGAATGGTTAGCTGAATAGATTGTGTTGTAGGCAAGTTAGACAGAAAGCGTTTGATTTTCCTTGACAGTAATCTCCATAGACTTCTCTCCTTTCCAATAGGTACCTGGACCTTGACTTTCTCCTGAGATTCAGTAAGCACTAAAACATGGGAATGTCCTTATTGACTCCCTACTGAGCATCTGACTGCCAAGGATCAGGCAACTTACTCACTTCCCCTGAAACAGTGCTGCTAGTGTCATCTACTCATCACTTGAAGATGAGAAAAATCTTGTCTTTAATGCAAGGAACAGTTTATTGAACCAAATAGAAGAGAAAAGAAAAGCCCTTGGATGAAAAACAAGAGGAAACTCAGGCATTCTCTATTAGAGAAAGAAGGGAAAAAGAGGCAAAACCTTCAGGCCAATAAGCCAGGTTAGGGTCCAGGCAGGTGTCCCCCAAAGAGGGAAATTTGTTTCTGACCTTTAAAATAGTTTTATATCTAATGGTCAAATTTGTCCTATTGGAAAAGTCTTCGGAATTATCTGTGTAGGAGAAATTATAATCGCTGATATAATTAATATATATGTAAATGAGAAAGAAAGAACTATAAAAATAATAATAGGAAAGTGTGGGGGAATTTTTAAAATTATTTTTCCCATTTTATTGATATGTATTAGTGGAAAATTTAAGGTTTACAATGAAGTTGAGGATTTTGTGCACATAAGTATCTTGTCAAGGTGACAAGGACTTTCCCACTCTCCTATTGTCCCTCCCCCTACCCACCCTACCCCCCCCTGGTTCACTTTGTTTTTCGTTTTAAATTCTATAAGAGTTGTGATCTGGGTCTCTCATATCAGAGAGACCATTTGATGTTTCACCCTCTGCTTCTGACTCATTTCACTAAGCATGATGTTCTCAAGTTTCTTCCATTTGCCTGTAAAAGTCTCCACGCTGTTGGACTTTATAGATGCATAGTATTCCATTGTGTATAAATAACACAGTTCGGGTATCTGTTGGTCTGTTGATGTTGGTGGGTATTTTGGTGACTTCTATATTTTAGTTATTGTTAGTTGTGCTGTTATAAACATAGGTATACATATGTCTCTGTTGTGTGTTGTTTTGTCCTTTTTTGGATGTATTCCCAGGAGGGGTGTCGCTGGATCGAAGGGGATATTTATTTCTAGTCTTTTGAGAAAACTAAGTATGGGAAACTTTTTATTATGAAGGAGAAAATAGTTTTGTCTTACAGTAAAGTGAGTCCTTGTTCCAATCTGAGAGAAAAGAAAAATGAAAGCCAACAACTTCATGGACAACAATTGTACAGTGGTTATAGACAATGAATTTGGGAATGTTCCCGAACCCCCCCAAAAATTAGGATATCTGACCATACCATAACAACACAACCCCCTAAGTAGTCATGCCCACAGAATGCAGCTGAAGCCCTGCCTACAAAGTGAGTATGAGACAGGCTCAGACCACCGAGTCCCTGAAAGTCACTGGTAGGCAAGAACACAAGCTGTAAGAGCAAACTGTCCCAAACACTAGTTGGGATCTCGAGCCTCCCATCTAGACCACAGGGGTCTCATGCTCAGCACCTACAGCTGCTGCGGGTAAAGGTCTCTGTTGAGTCCAGACTGCAGTATTAATACTATTATTGAAAGGACCTTTGTGTTTTTGTAAGAGTGAATTTTTTTTCTTTTTTTTTCTTTTTAGCCTTTTATTTGATGATAGATGGCTGCTAGATGAGAACTGAAGTGATCACACGAACTCTCTATGTGCAATGGCGAATAGAATTACCGCTTTCGTTTCATGGGGGTGTCAGGAAAATACTCAGCAAACATTCTGTACGAAAGATTCAAGCACAACCTTTCTATCAGCACCGTAATTATATCTGACCTTCTTTCAGCTTTTGTCAATCTTCAATCATATTTCTTCCTTCTTTTTACTTGTTCCTCACCCCCACCATCTCCCACTTTCTTCCCTGGTCTATCAGCCCATTATCTCTCTTTCATTCACTGTTATCTTTCTTCTCCCCTCGTTTTGAACTATTTTCTTTCTTTTTTAGCTCTTTATTCTTCCGTTCTCCTCTGTGTACCAGCCTACTTGTTATTGATGCGAGATCACTGTCCTTCTGCGTCATTGGAAAAGTCGAATAAAAAAGTGTAAACTGATTGTTAAATGAGTGGTTCTATAAATGGCATTATTTCAAGTGGTTATTCTCTCCTTCCCACCTAACAACAGGCATCAGTCCTACTGTATTCAGTATGTTGAGCAGGGATATAAATGCAAATGCACAGCAAACATCAAGGTCACATCTCAGGGAAAGAGATGCACTAACATATCTCAGAAGGAGCAACAACACATCTTACACTGTGTCTCAAAAATATATCTCAAAATATGTCTTTTGCTCTAAAAAGTAAAAATAAAATAAATTTCATATTAAATATTACACTGGTGTAGTGATATTTGCTTTACTCTTTGTTAAAATGGGAAAGTTACATGCATTATTGATCTCCTACTGACAGAGTTTATGAAAAATCTTTTTTTTTTCTTTTAAGCTTCCTGCTTCTAAGACAAAGGTTTTGTATTTTAGGGAATAAAGTTTGCTCTGTTTATAGACCTTTCAATGCTGTTGGATACTGAAGAGAATTTAAAAATCTTAAGGTTCATTCTCTATAATTATATTCCAACTTAAGTTTACTTTAAATTTTAACGATTCTTTTAAAAATACACAGCCAAGTATTTTCTTATATTTTTTGACCCCTGGAAAGGGACTATGCCAGGGACTCCTGCACACAAGTGTCTGTTGGCGTTGCGTGGATAATTTCAACACAGTGCCACTGAGTGGAGTTGGAATTTCTAGAATTGAATTGTGATGAATGGTAAAATTCCACAAAGTTTTGGACCTGCCAACCCAAAATTTAATGGAGTAAGAATTAATTAGAGAAGACCAACTTAATTGTTGAAGGACCATTACAGGCTTTATTTAGAATATTTATGACATTTTAATGTTCTATTACCTGAGCATAAGAAACCCAATTATGTGTGTTAAGCTATGAATCACTCATGATATTGGTAGACAATTCGTTAGGAAAAAAAGAAAAAAAAATTACCTTTGTCTTTGCACCTAACCTCTCCAGAATTTAAGAAGGCTTATTGACATTCTTATTTTATACCAATGTAGATATCTGTAGAAATTCAATAATGCATAAAGAATTTATCCTTCTCATTAAGAAGAGACAACGAAGACTTTAGTTATACAAGCACGGTTTTGACTGGAATGTTATATCTGAAAATGAGGGTCATTTATCCAGATATGACCAAACAGGGTGGGAAGCTGATTTTTTGCTGCTTCATGGTTACAGAAACCAATACTTGTGGCTCTGAGCTTGTTAGACAAAAGTAAATCTTTTACTGCAACCAGACAGGACTTTAGGAACTGACAACTCTCCAAATCTGCCTCTGAAGATTAGGAGAATTTATAGGAATAAAGAAGAAAGAAACTACCTGTCGATTGAATTACAAGAAGGGGAACTTCGGTTTCCTTTGCATGCATCTAAACAGGTCACAGGTATCTTTCTGTAAGGAGGGTAATACCACATTCTTCACAGGGAATTTTCAGTGTGTGATGTGGTTAAGTATCCAATGAGCTGACTTTAATCTGTGACCATCCTAAAAATCTGCTCCCAAGCTGTTCTTCAGTAAATTCTGGAGGCTTTTTCCCAGAGGACAACCATTGTTATCTATCTCTGGATATGCCCAGGCTTTAGATAACTTCTGAAGTAAGTTTGATTCTTAAGGAGCCAATGCTCACAAAGCCCATGTAGGCTGAAAAGCTCACAGGGCTCTTAGACATAGAGGGTGCTCAGAATATCACTTTCTACAAGGCTTCAGATTCTATGCATATTTTGATGACTTCAGTAAAAGGGGAGGTCATCAAAATTCATAGGGACTGTATATATAAAATCTAATGCAAAATTCCTGTCTTATCTTTATATCCTCAAAAAGCTTTTAAAAGTCTAATCCAAGATGTCTCCCCCAAAATTAGCAAAGCATACCTTGAAAAGCTTTTATAGAATATTATCACTCATTAAGTCCGAATAGGTATGTGGGGGCAAATCTGAGGCTGTTCTGATTTCGTGATCAAGAATAATCTCTCTGTGAGAACACATTGAGCAAAGGAGTAGAAGGATGACTGCAGAAAATTTTATAGTTAAATAGAAAATTTAAGCTGCGTAGTGTTGTCATGTTCCCACTCTCTACATTGTCACCGGACTCTATGTGCAGCCTTACATTCCAAATAACTGATAGCTCTGTAATTGTCGCCTTGTATAAAGTGGATTCATGTATCTGTATCTGTGTCAAAAACAGCTTTGTTACATAGGTATAAGTTGAACAAGATGCTCTCACCTTCCGTGAATTCAAAGCCACGCCCAAATCCTCAACTCTTTTTCAGTTTCCTTCAAGACTCTGTTACAACCAAATGAATGTGTCAAATCTCCTATTACATCACATGTCATCACTACCCATTTCCTTAATGACTTTGACTCCAAAGAAAAATATACCCTGACCAGTGTTTGTTTTTATATGGACAAAGAATACCAACTAATATTAAACAATTATATATTCATGTTCATTAAATTAAAACAGAGAGGCAAAAATGTGTATTGATTTAGAACAGCATAGAAGAGCTATGTCTACAATTACTCTATGCCTTTTCAGCAAATGCTTCCCCTTGGGATGTTTTGGGATGCTTGATTATACAAAGGGACTATGGAAAAATTCTGAATTACGTTAATTACTTGACATGGAAATGGATGGGTAAAAGACTCAATACAGGAAGTTTATTAACTTCATTTTATACTTTTGCTTCTGACTAGATTACAGGTGTCTCTCAACCTCTAAAGATTTAGTATTTCAAACAGACTGGGTTATTTACCTTATTTATTTTTATTTGTCAATACTGGAAATTGAACTGAGGGTTTTCAGACCAAGCTATATGTTCAGCCCATTATTATTATTATTATTATTATTATTATTATTATTAACATTTTTTGAGACAAAGTCTTACTAAGTCATTAAGTTGCCCAAGCTGGGCTCAAACTGTCACATCCCCTGCCTCACCTCCCAACATGCTAGAATTACAGATCTGTGGCACCAGACCTGGCTAGCAGTTATATTTATTAATAGGAAAACATGATACACTTCTGTCAAAATTTATATTTGTGAAACTTGCACCAGAAAGGACATCAATTATATTAAAGTAAGATTAAAGAAAAATTTAATTTGCTTGACAAATCTGAGCACATAGTCAAAATCCAGAAACTTAATTATTATATAACATTTTTGTTTTGTTATCCATGGAGATAAAATAATTTATCTGGCCTTACCATCATTTTATCATAAAATATTAATCATAACATCAATAGTTTCAGGAGCTGAGAATTGAAATAAGGGAACATTGTTCATAAAATGTAAACCCAAATCTTATTCATTTAATTAACACTAAAATTGTACTAAATTATTTTACTATTTTAGAAATGATTATGACTCATTATTCTTGTCTTCTTGAATATTTCTATTTATGATTACATCAATAAAATGTCAAAATAATACATTTCATTAAGAGATAAATTAAGCATTCTAAAGTTATCACAAGGTTATGAACAAAATGTTTAACTTTCTTGAAATTATTTTGAAGTTCTCTGCAGGATATATATGGATATTCTTAAGTTTTAGAAACTTGAAGTATAAAGACAGCCAGTCCAGAGACCTCTAATATCTGATAAAACATTAAGTAACATGTGTTTTTTGTTTGTTTGTTTGGTTGGTTTTTTTCTCATAGAGTCTACTTCAAATCAATGGCAAACAATGAAAAAGAAGCAAAAGTTTGAGTCACTGTAGTAAAGAATGATCGACTCTGCTGTGACTTGATACTTGTATAAAGATGAGGGAAGCAAGAGGCAGATTTTCACTTGTGTTTTAGGGCTACAGTGTATTGAAGTGGTGGGCTAGAACGAAGGGAGTTTTAACATTGTAACATCAAAATCACATTATTTTTGGTGTCATCTTCTAGCGTCAATCACAGAGATTAGTAGAAGTATCTTAAACATTGACCCACATGACCTGAATTTTCCATGGAAAATGTATTGGAGAGAGTGGGAAGGCCATTCCTTCACTTACACACCTTAAAATTCAAGAGGATAGCAAGAATTTCCAGAGTACTTTCTTTTGTAAATCTGTATTTTTCAGGAAAAAAAAAAAATTCAACTACCTATCAGGATGCAATAAATATTCTTTCCTTTAATAATGTACTTTCACCATCTCCCCATCAATTCATGATTTTCTCAGATAACCTGACAATTAAGCATGTCTGTAAAAATATGTAATTTACATTAATAAAGAGAAATGATATTTGTAACTTCTAAATTTTGTCATTTAAAATTTATCTGTGACTTCCTTTCATACAAATGGTGACACAGCAGCCAACTGGAGCCCAGCATCACCTTCATCTGAATACCTCAGAGGCTTTGTGCTGAAGACCTAACTCCAGGGAGTCAGTAGAACTCTGTGGGCTGCAAAGATAGACGTGAATAAAATTTAATTATACCTATGTTATTGTCATTTTGGATTTCCTTGACATACAATGTTAAGCAAGACTTTGGACTTGAAGAAATTCAAAATATAAAAGAGAATCCGAGACAGGATGAGTAGTCAAATACGATGGCAAAAAAGGGGCATACATTGCAGGTTTCTAAGTTTCCTCATATTCTTGAGCCTGAAGCTCATTTCCTAAATATCAGTTATCTTTCCTTTGACTTGAGCTCCTAACTCAAGGGGACAATGGATGTTATGCTGGGATCCTGACATCTCTAAATTCATGATTCAGTTTCAAACATATGAAACATGAATATGTTCCTGAGATTTAGAGATGAAAACATGAAAAATGACATAAATTTAAACAAAAGATACATTACCCAGCCTACATACAGATATAAAATGTGTTAAAGGATAAAAGATTGTATGAGTCCATTTAGAGATTAGATGCAAAATGAACCACTTAGAGAGTACATACAAGTGAGAACAGACAAGAATTTAAGGCTGATGAAGGAAAGGCTCAAACATTCAGTGTTAGAAGAGAAAGAGAAAGAAAATAAAGGAAATGAGAGAAGAAAGGAATAAGAAAACTAAAGAAAGAAATATAGGGACAAAGGAGGGAAAAAGAATATCTCTAATTAAAAACAATAAGGTGTGCTTTAGATATCCTGTAAGAAATAGGTCCAGTTTCCATTGAATCTGCCATGTAAATCCCACAGTAAATTCAAAGCTTTGTGTATTTATGGGCATCAATTAGTCATTTTGTTCACCCTCTTACTAGGAGTCTTCAAAGTTTTGTCCATAAAAAAACACTGATATAGAAAATAAATGTCATTCCAGGTGTAAAAAAGGCTAACCTACTTATACACTATTAATAAGCCAATGCTCTATTAGTTTCTAGAGACTGAGCTTTTAAATATCTACTTATCTTTGTAGAAGTCATAAATCTGAAATTATGCTTAAAAAGACAATTGCTAAAACAAATATTTTATAATGTTCTACTTTTAGTGAAATAATATAAATTAGTTATATTTTCTACTACAATAAACATTCACATATAAAAATAGTAAATATAATAATTCACCATAGGACATGAAAATAGATATTATTTCTTGTGATTGATGTAATTAACACAATAAAACCTAGTTCTATTGGCAAACATGATTATATTCGTGTTTCCTAGTTACCAAATTTTGAATATAGCTACTCCATTATTTAACATCCTCAATATTTCTATAACAATTTGAACTTACTGATTCTTATCCATATTTTAAGATATGATTATTTCATCATTAGCTATTATTAATAATAAATATACCAAATGTCATACATGTTTATTCAAGTATTGAGTTAATCTGCCTTATGATGTGGTAATTATGTTAATGTTATGTTTTGAAGAACCACAGAATTTCCTGGTAGGTTGCCTTTCGTGAGCTGTTTTAGAAACTCCAAGATGTAATCAACTTTTCAATTTCACCTGCTTACATCAAGGAGAGAAAAAAATTCAGAAAGAACAAATAACCTTGTATTACCTTCTCTTTTGCTAACAGATTAATAGTTTGAGCTCTTAATTTCATGCAGCAATGCCAAATTATGAATTCTTATCATCCAGGGTAGAATGAGGAAGCAAACTCTTTGTAAAAGTATATTTTTATGGTGCCTTGAAAATGACCAATACAGCCCCAGCTCGAGTATAGCGGGAGGGTTAGTGATAGGGTTTGATTTAGTTACTGAAAAGGCTTATGTGTTGAGGGGTTGGATCTTAGAAGAAAAAAAAATAAATGCTATTTGCCATGCTTGAATCAATAAAAGGTGAGACCAGGAGAGGAAAAGTGGGATGCTTGTACCCCAGCCATTTCCTCTCTTTTTTCGCTTTCTGGTCAGTGGCTCTCTCTGTCACTCAAGTACCTCATAATGTTCTGCCCTGCCATAGAACCAAAGGAAAAAAGGCCACTCGACAATGGGCTGAAGCCTCCAAAACTGGGTGCCAAATAGGCCTTTCTTCCTTCTACATTGATTTTATTTCAAATATTTATTACAGTAATGGAAATCTGGTTAACAGAAAATTGGCACTGAGAGTGAGGACATTTTTGTGGCACTGAGTTGAAATGGATAAATCTCTGGCGTTGGTAGTAGCAGTGTAGAAACATCTAGCATGCCCAAGCAGGGTATGGTGGGTGATGTGAGGAGGATTCACAAGAACAGAATCCTGATAGCATAAATGGCTCACGGTAAAGGTTATAGGCACGCAATTTCTGTCGGAAATGATGATTTGCTTGCGAATTGGAGTTATAATTTTACAAAAACCTAAATGCACTGTGTTCATGCTCTGTGACATTGTGCGAGGTTAAATTTAAAGGTTACTGGCTTATCAATTAGATGAAGGAAGCTTCAAGACAGTACAACGTCCAAGTACTGACGTGGCATTGCTGCCTGGTTTCAGCCAAATTTAAGCAAGGATCAGGAGTAAGCGTGGTCAGAACAAAAATATTGGAGCAATTTGCTATTTGGGCACAGGAACATCTTTAAGACGCTGACAGAAATTTAAGAATTTTCTGCTAAAAAAAAAAATAGAACCGTTAAAAAGAAGGCGAATTCCTTGGGCCAGAAAAATAAGAATGAATCTAAGGGCATCTCTGGAATAAAGGGCATGAAAGTATGAGTTCGTCTGAAAGAATTTTTCTTGAGAAGAGAACATCCCAACAACCCCTGTCAGAGTTTCCTGGTTGTACAGGTCTGCAGTGCGGTAGGTCTCTCTGGTTTTATGTTCAGCCGTCCAAATCTAAATGAAAATTAGAAATTACATTAAATCAGAGTACACTTCTAGAGGCATTTGCCATATTGGATTATAATGGCCCGATGTTTTAATTTTATGTTTACAACTATAGACTAATGAGTTAGAATTTTCCCTAGATGTTACCAGTCAGTGCTTTTTGTTTTATTCTTTTGCAGATATAACAGAGAATCTCATAGATTGCAACTTCTTTGAGCACTATCTTTTATTTTTTTTGCTAGTTAATATCCCAGAGTTGCAGATACTGACAGGGATTTCTGTTTCTCTTCCCAAAACAAATCAAGTTAAAATTCAAGGTGTCATTTTGAAACATTGTCTCTCCACTCTAACTTATACTGATATCATGTTCTATTACAAAAATTAATTTTTTCTTTAAATCATCCCAATGTTTGGGCTGGAGGCAAGGCACAGTGGTTAAAATGTATGCAGTGCAAGTCAAGACCCTGAATTTAATTTCCCAGCACCACAGAAAGCCGGGCACGATAGCACACACCTACAATCCTAGCACTCAGGAGGCTGAGGCAGGAGGATTGCTGCGTGAGGCCAGCCAGGGCTACATAGGTATTTCAGGACCAGTCTGGACCACAGCGCCATACTCTATCTCAAAAACAAATCATCCCAATGTTGTAAATTCATGTTATGGGTGAAATGTTAAAGATCCACATTGAGTTGCCCCTGATATTGTAAGATGCATCCATCTCCAGACTTTTCTTTGTAGTTATGAAAAAATAAAACAGAAAAGAAAGAAAGGTACTCAGGAGTTTAGGTTCTCCACTTTTTATATTTGGAAGTAGGAGCCACTGTCCTGTTATTGTCACACACATGGGAAATCCACCTAATGGACAGCATGGACTCAATTCCCCCACGCACCGCTGGCTCACACCCAGTGGCTGAACCATGGCGACAGCGGTCAGTCCCATTTTTGCTGTCTGCAAAGAAATCCAGGTGTCCCCGAAACTGAAATGCAGAAAATCTGTCTTTTCAAGGCTTTATGGAGCCTCCATGATCTTTGTCTTGTTTTTCTCAGAATAAGTCAGAAATAGGAACAAGCAAGAAAAAAGAAAAAAAACACCCTATTAGACTGAATATAGAAATGGTAGAATTCTGGAATACCATTCCCTATTGAACAGCCATGAAAAAGGCAGCTGTATTTTCAGCCAGGCGTTGGAATGGTGTAGTAGAAATGTTTACAAAGTGTTTGGTGAAATTATATGGTCATTGGACAGACTCTAGAATGTGTGTGATATCCTAATAAACTTTTTTCTATTGATAAATAAAAATGATTATATTTGATGACTATAATTAAAAATACTGACTAATATAAGCAGTGGTTATCAGTATTTAAAACAAAATTTTAGTGCTTTGGTCTATTTTAAGTATTTAAAATATCTTAGAAATATAAATAATGTGATCCGAACAGTACTGTGCATCTCAAAGAAAGAACACATCAACACCTGTTTCTCACCTCACTTGATTCAGAGGCAGGATATATGGAAATTTTGCTTTGTGTACCACATACATACATACCTTTCTATTGTAATTTTTATTCATTTAAATCATGTACCTTCTTGAAACACAGCACAGATTAAATTCAAAAACTCATAAAGTTTTATTATTATTAAGTTTAAAAATATTGCTTGAGGTAGCACGGTATTTAAAAATTGAAAATAAACCCAAATTTGCATTCTTGAAGAAAATCTGATTTTAGATGGCTCTCTGAATTTAATCAGCTAAGTGGCTGTGAATTTTTGAGTTAAATATGTTTCAAGTTTTGACTCACTCAGAAAGCCACTAAACTATATATATATATATATATATATATATATATATATATATATATATATATGCAAATTCACTCTAGTTTTATTACCTTGAGGTCTTTGTGCTCATAACATTAATGGAAGTACATCAATGTGATAATATTTAACTCTAAAACCTATACGGTTAATTGCATAAACTATAATTTGATTTGTTTTAAAATTTATTTCAGATGTTAAAATGACATATTAACAGAGGGATGTGTAAGTAATAAAGTAAGCAACTAAAATGTAAAATCAATGTAAGTGTTTTATTAATTAATCTAAAAAATGCAAGGATCAGTTCTTAAATCAGAGCTGTTTACTTATATATGGTTACAATAAAACAAATGGAATAAAACTATTTCATGTATATAGAATATATAATGTATCCAAACTGTTTTTTACTCTAGAGACAAAAACATGGCTCAAGTTGATATAAATAATCCTAAGAGACTCTACCTTATATTAATGCAAGCAACTTCTGCTTTCCAAGCACTCTTCACCCTCTGATGTACTTTCCAGCTATACATGCCAAAGCTCCACTGTAATATATAGCTCAGCCAGGCCTCGTTACACAGGCCTGTAACCTCAGAATTCTGAAAGGGTGATAAAAGAGAAGCACAGTTCAAGGCCAACCTGGGCAACTTAACAACTTGGTGAGACCCTGTGTCAATATCAAAAATTAAAAAGGGGTTGGGGATGTCGCTTCATGTGAAGACTGTGGATTTGATACTCAATACCACTGGAGATATAGTAAAAGTATAGAATATAATTTTAAATTTCTTGTCTGTAAAGTTCTCCAATGGCAACTTTATATTGTTGTTCAGAAGATGGGAAATTATTGACAAGACCACTAGGTTTCGCATAAGCTGAATCCCCCCCACCTGTTTAGACTCATCCCACACTCTTCTTCCTGGTGCAATGTTACTCAGCTGATATTTCCTTCTTCCAAAACAACGGGTCTCAACCTCTAACAGCATTTGGACAATTATTTTCTGAAACCATTTTTTTCTTTCCTCCAGTTAGATAACCTGTAAGTCATCCTTGATTTTCTCAGAAAAGCCTTTTTGAAATTTCAGCCCAATGTATTTTTCTGTATTGTATGCTCTCATTATATCATGTGCCTTAGCTTTGATCACTTATTTTAGGTTTTGATATCAGACATAATTGTCTCTGTCAAATTATACTCTGTGTTCACAAACATAGGCGTATAACGTGAACTTGTATCATCACTTTTGATAACTTTAAACTCAATACATTCAATTCTACAAATATGTGGTGGTACTTTTTTAATATTTTCATATGAAGAAACTCTACGTTTCTAATTTGTGTATGCCTGTTAACACTAAAAGTCCTCTGCTTTTTCCAATTGGCTCTTATACAAGTATCATGTTTGCTAGTGTGAATGATAATATGAGAAAATAGTATTCCCAGGGATAAAACTTTTTCCTACCTTCTTTCTGCACAGAGCATTAAAAAGACCAAGTCGAATTGCAATCACCCTTATTCAGTTTGTTCAATTTTGGATATAAAATAAAAATTAAGAAATATCTCATAATGCAATTTAATTAATGAGAAAATCTTTAGGATTCAATGATAGAGTGACAACATATAAAAAGAGAGACAGTGTATACATCCATTGTTTCTACAGGTAATTAAGTTATATAAAATTCAGCATATTCATTGATAAATATATTTTTAGCTCCTACTATATTCTTCATGTGGAAGAAAGAGTGTTAAATAAGATGATTTATATCTCATCAAAACTAAGTTTAACTGGACCTTGTGGCATGTGCCTGTAATCCCAGCACTCTGGGAGGCTATGGCACGAGGATGACAATTTCCAGCCCAGCCTAGGCAAATTAATGAGACCTTGTCTCTAAATCAAAGCCGAAAAATGGGCTGGAGATACACCATCATTTAGGGGTCTCTGTTCTGCGGGACTCCGATAACAGCTGAGGAGGGATGGGACGACAGAATACCACATTCCGGGGACTTGCTTCAATGAATGCAGTCTGGTTTATTTAAAAAGTAACAGGGCCTAAGCAGACTTGGATAACATAAGTCATCTCTGGCCAATCAGCGAGTCCTTAACTAGAGGGGTTGCCCATAAGGAGGGAAGGAGTAGAGGAAGGGGCCACCAATCAGCAGTTTGTCACTGAACAATGGGGCGTGAGGCCTGCCTGGGATGCCAGCTCTGTGGCAAAGCCTGCTTTTACCATAGTGTCCTGGACTGGTGCAAGATAGGCTTCAACCTAACCCGAATCCCCACACCATCATGTAAAGTCGCTGGGTTCCATCCACAGCACTGCGATCAATCAACCAATCAATCAATTATGGAATACATAAATATTACTCTCATAAGCTAAAAAGCTAAATTAGATAATGAAGCCTCAGTAAACTTAAAGGTTAAATCATCCAAAAATACTTAGGGGATTAAATGAATCTAAAGACCGAGATGGAGTTAAAGATGGAGTGCTATCACATGGTATATTAATAGGAGTAAATAAATAACTATTGGAAAAAAATAAAATTACAAGTAATTCAATGTCCAGAGAAAAGAAAATTGTGCAAGGACTGAAATGAAGATATTCGGAAAAGGATAAAGTAATTCATATTCATAGATATCTCTGAAAAATAGATCTCGACTGACAATAAAGTTGTTTCAGAAAATTTAGGAATATTGGAAAACTGCAATTATATAGAATGCTAAAAATCATTTCCTATACCTTGGAGCTTATTCTTGTGGGTGAAAAAAATGAGCAAAGCAAATTGGTGAATTTCCTGAAACATTGATAATGACTTGGATCTCACAATTCATGTGTGGAGTTAAAGCAAAATGTCATATCTGTTTGAAGGAAAATGAGGATTATTTTAAATTTTCCATGCTCATTTAACTAGAATAAGACCAGATTTCAGAAGAGAAAGATAGTTAATTAAGAAAATTCAGTGTCATTCAATGGTCTCAGTTGAATATAATCCTCTGGATTTAATCAGAACGGCATTTTTAAAAGAAGAGTTATAGAATTTCTGGGAGATATGGAGTGCAAAGTTGAGTAGCTATGTATTCAGAACCAAATAGCCCCAGGGGAAATGATATACTATACACAAAAATCTATTACTAAAGATGCTAATGCTTCCTGTTAAACACACCCCACCAGGATTTGGCCATAACTGGCTCATTCGAAGACATTTCTCTTAAAAGCTCTTAAAGCTTCTCTCTGGAACACAGCCAGATCACATTGCGTAGTATTGTCAAAATTAGGTAACATCCTATGTACAAGTTGAAAATATATCTAAAAAATGTAATTTTTGGCTTTTTACCAATTTTGAAACACACAGATATGCTAGAAGTGCTTTGGGAAACGCACCAAAAGAATCAAACTTACGTCTTTTAGAGAGTGACATTTTCAGTTCTATTATCCTTCAAAACTCAGGAGCATTGCAAAGAAATCTTTAGACTTACAGATCTAAAATTGCTGGTTTAAAACAGAGCTTACACAAGCTAGGATACAAACATACACTTTCATTTACTGGTTTCTTTAAAGGCTATGTAGAATACAAAGGGTTTGTATGTGATATGCAAGGTTGAATCCTAGTGGTGTATTTAATTTATAGATAAGTTTAGTGATCTCGGTTTTCAAAGAGCAGTTTAAAAATAGACCATAAACAAAAGGGAGGATGGGCAAAGATTTCATTTAAAAACAATATGCATGTCAGTAAGCCTCAGGGAGATACTGGAGGTAAAGCTCTTCGGGCCTTTATTACCTCACTACAGCTATTAATTAGCATGGGTCAGTATAGCTTCCTGAATGCACTTGTGCAGATATTAATTCATAAAAATGGGGAAGACACAAAGTTTATGAATGCAGTTTGTAAGTATCAGTTTAATTTTATAGCTTGAAAGGCAAATATCGGTTGTAGTTAGGGGGGCTATCAACTAACCAGGTACTAAAGGTAATGCATATCACAGCTTAAGTTAGCTTGGTAATTATACATTTAGGGCAATACGTGATTCTGGGAAATCAGAAATTAAGACATCAATAGTATTTCTTTTTTCCATTTTATTGAATATATATGCACATGCAAAATTTAATAGAATTTTTATAGATGGTGGCTCAAGGAAGCTTTCACTTACAAGTCACTCTGGAAGTTGTCAAAAGAAGAAATACACAACCCTTTGAGAAGATAGGACATCAGGATCCACACTGGGAGAAAGGCCAGAGCTAGAATTAGGCAAAATTCTGAAGGAGTTTAGACATATACGTAAATAAACTGAAGCAATGCATGTTTTCCTTGAATGTGGGTGAAGAGAGACTCCCTTCCTTTGGAAGGATCAAAGGATCAAATGAAAATTCTTCTTGTACAAGAGATAAAGAAAAACTCAGCATACTCCTGACTTTGCTACCAAAGGCAGACACACAGCCTCCACAGGTGGGAGCTATCAGCACAGCCAAGGAAACAAGAGGCAGCAGCAATGATTCTCATTCTTGTCTCTAAAATTAATAAGTTTCCTTTGAGAATTCTCTGCAGTGATGGCTATGCATCTATAAAGTCCGACAGTGTGGAGGCTTTTGCAGGCAAATGGAAGAGACTAGAGAACATCATGCTTAGTGAAGTGAGTCAGAAGCAGAAGGCGAAACATCGAATGGTCTCTCTGATATGAGAGACCCAGACCACAACTCTTATGGAACTTAAAATCAAAAACTAAGTGAAATAAGGGGGTAGGTCGGGGAGGGAGGGAGGGCAGGATGGGGGGAGGGATAGAAGGAGAGTGGGAAAGTCCTTGTCACCTTGACAAGATAAGTAGGTGCACAAAATGCTCAACTTCATTGTAAACCTTAAATTTTGCACTCATACATATCAATAAAATGGGGGGGGGGTAAATAAAATTAATAAGGTCAGGTTGAAAAAACATTGTGTTTGTAGTTCCACCCACTTCGCCTCATAAACACAGGAGACCAACCTGGGCAGAATCAGGGTAGGAAGTCACTTTGAATAACTTCTGCCTACATGCGGAAATTCTCTACATTTTCTCTAACTCCAAAACACAGCCACTACCGTGCTACTGGGAGAAGGCGAACACCTATCTTCATCATGTACAAAGGAGACTGGTTATTGGTACAACAGAAATCATTAAAACTGGGGAAAAGAGCCAAGGTTTCTGCTGGTGGTAAATTGAACCCTAGGATGGAAAAACCCCAGATGGACAGTGTGACAGAGTGGTGGTTTAAATTCAGCCACATGGAGCTTGTAGTGGGAGGAGGACTGAGCCTGAGATAGATAACCCCTGCAGGAAATGACAGAAGTCAGGCCAACATACCCCAAATTGCAAACACTGAAGCTTTGTGCCAAGCTTCACTCCTTCTGTTCAGTGTTCAGAGTACATAGACCAGGGTAGAGCCACTGACCAGGTTAAACCTTAAGAGATTTGTCCTATGTCTTAGACAAGCAGCCCCATGCTTTTGTAACACCAGGGATGGGTTTTGAAGACCATCCTCTCAAGGATGGAAGCAGGCTCAGAGGTTGGTGGTAGGGGAGAAACATGCCGAAGAGTACTGTTGACCAGTTGGTTGCTGGGCTGTGGCTCTGAAATGTCTAGCAGCAGGGGGGACGGGGGCATAGGATGGCATTCTGCCTTTGGTCAGGTCAGTAGCAGCATTAGAATCTAGTAGATGTCAACAGGAGGGGACCTTCTATTACTGCTTCCTTCCTGTTTTCCATTCATTTGTCCAGAGGCCCGGTACTTCTAAGGCCACGGATCGGTACCAAATCCTGGCACTAGGTTTGAAGACTTGTGCTCTGGGTTGACACATAGGATTGACAAGTGACAGATTCAGGGATTAGCTCAGATCTTTAGGCACCCTCGTCCCAGGAGTGATAGAGATCCAGTTCTTAGGTATGAGGAGATGTCACCACTCAATGAGCTGGCCATCCCGAATGGGGTCTCTCAAACTCACTCAAGATGGCAAGTTACAGGAAGAACAAACTACACCGCTAAAAGGATCTGCACACAGCGAGAGAGGTTTCCATCTAACTAGATTTATAAACTTCAACACAAAAAGATCATGCGGAAGAAGGTAACAAATTGTCCAAAAAATGTGTTACTCCCCAAAAGCCAATTGTATCGGCTTCTTCAAGGATATTTTTTCAAAAAAGGACAACTGATAGTTTAAATTATTGATGAGGTTAAAGGAGGCATATACAAGCAGCTGAATGAATTACTTATCATAATGATCAATGCGTTCAAATGAATAAAATAAATACCTGGATGAATTAGGGAAGATAATAAGAATGTTGTCAGTTAGTTCAGGAGAAAGATAGAGATTTACAGAAAGAACCAAACAGAAATCCTTGAAAATAAAATTCCAACTAAGTAAAAAAAGAAAGAAAGAAAGAAAGAAACAGAATGATCAACTAAAAGTCTCAGCAACAAGCAAGATGAAAAACAAGCAAATACAGCAGCAGCTGGAGTCCAGGGGGATGGATTAGAGCGACAGTCGGGCTGCCTAGGCTTTACAAAGTGAAGAGGTGTTCTTCGGCCACGGGTAAAATAACTAAAATAGTGAAATAAGTACACGTGTCCGCGAATGGCTTCTCGCATTTTATGTCATAACATGAAAAAAGAAGACAGCAAAACACAAAGCTCGAGGGATGCTTCATCTTGTTTTTATAAAATAAACATATCTGTGTGTAGATTAGTGGAAGTAGTTGTAATTCTCAGTGAACTCAAGGTATTCACCAGATAGAACGGTGAAAGATGAAGTACATTGTAAAGAAAATTAATTTAAAACAGTGAAATATTCAGCCATAAATAAAGTTCAAATATGTCATTTATGGAAAAATGATGAAATTTGAGACTCTCCAGATAAATTTAAAAAATCCAGGCACAGAAAATTGTCATGTTTTTTTCTTATATAAGAAGTATAGCATATAATATAATTGGATAAAATAAAGTAGAAATAATATAAAAGTAGAAGAAAAAATTCTGGATGAGAGGGAAGAATATTAGGGGATGAGAAGAAGATAGAAGAAAGCAGGTAAAAGTATCAGAAAGAATTGCATATGTTATATGATGGCACCAACACTCCAAAGTAAACATTGCTATTTTGCATTACATACAAGGACTATTAAAAATAAATTCATGAAAACATCCACTTGGTTGTCTCCTGGTAAAGGCCTTCTTCTAGGTTATAGACTTCTCTAGACTCTTTTCTCAGACTGTGGAAGGGACAGAACAGATCTGGGGGCAGCGCTAAAATATTATAATACAGTATTAAAAATAGAAAATTAAATTAATAAAAGATGTTTTACAGCCATCCTAATCCCATTCATGAAAGCATGACATGACTTATAGGTTTCTCCAAAGTACTACTCTGCTTACCAGCCACTGCCACAGGAGTTATGATTTCAAGATATAAATTCTGAAAAGACAGACTCCCTCAGTTGCTAGCAGCTTCATACCATATGCTGTAGGTCAGCCCAATAAACTTTAAGCTTTTTGAAGTGCTTAAGTAAGCTGCAGCTAACAAATTATCTCCCAAGAGCAGTGATATATATCAGAATATTAATATCTGATACATCTTATTTCTGAAATTTTCAAATGTTCTTGTAAGATTGGTTTGTCAGTGTAATTTTGGTTTGATTCTTATTACTCTTATTTGGCCCAGAATTAGACCCAAATTCAAATTGTTTTGGTAATAGCAATAACAATATGAAACTTGAAATGCCTATAATTATCATATTTATAACAGATGGATTCACTTACTCAAGAATCATTTCATGGTTGCTTCATTTTGGCTCTATGGTATATCATTGAGCCAGGCAATGTCTCTGTTTTACTAGTGTTTGTAATCTGAAGGTAAAAACAATATGCAAATAACATATTTAATTGATATATCTGGTGGCTTTATGCAATATCTTAGTTACTTTCCCATTTTAGGCACAAAATATCAAACATACACAAGTTTAGGGAGGAAAAGTTTATTTTATCTCATATTTTCTGAGTGTCCATTTATAGGGGGCTGGCAATGACAGAAGCATGGGGCAGATGCAGACTAATTTAACTTAATTTCTTTGCAGACTGGACAATATTTAAATATTAAATTTTAAGGTTACATATGAATAAACTACTTTAAGCTTCTAAAAGCAAGCAAGTAAAAAATGTATAAGGAAACTATGGAGACTGCCTAGAAGAAATGTCTGAGGACTTTCAGCTCTTATGAAAGAGATAGTTGGGAATGTTCCCCAAGAGATGGTGAGGGCTTAATTATAATCCCTGCTTTTCAATAAATTACAAATGCTATTCTGTGAATTACCTTTCATATTTTCAGCTTATTCATTAAATACCTTAATTTTCAAACCTCTTGTGTACCTCTAACATAGAAAATTTTGTCTTTTGGTTATCCTTAAAATTTAGATTTCATAGGCTATGGTTTTTTTTTTAAGTTCTCTTACCATTACTCTAATTCCTTCATCTTTAATTGCTTTACTACATTTTCCATTAAAATTATGCTTGACCTGAAGATAAATAAAACTGTTTTGAATTTTCATTGCTTAAGGATGTAATAATACAATGAAGATGTCTGGTTTTAGACTTTCTAAATCTATGATCTCCAAACTGAAAATAGCTTTTACAGTCACTAGAGAAATTTATTCGGTACAGTTTGTTCATATCCTAAAATATCTAATATCTACCCTCATCTTTACTCATCTTGGATTAGTCTCCAATTTAACCAGTGATTCTCAAGAAATAACCTTGCTTCATATAAGAAAGAAAGAAATGGCGACGGGAACAGGTAAAGGAAGAGAAGAGAAATTCCCTCAGTTTCTAACTATAAAATGTACAGATGTTTCTACTTCCAAAAGCAATTTATCTTCCTATTCTGACTAAAAAAGTCTTTTCCTCATAGAGGATAAAGCCTTCCTGAATGTGTCCCATTTGTTCTCCTTTAGACACCTGCTTCGCTAAAGTTCTCTCAATACTTCTGTGTTCTTTCCTTGTTCTCTCTGCGTCTCGGGTCTCGGAATCAGGGTGAGCAGGTTCCAGGAAAGTCTGCCATTCAGTAAAACTGCCTCACATTCATTTCGTTTCACACATGACCCCCAGTAACATTGTGTGGGTAAATTGAACAACATCAAGGAATGTAGGTGACTGAGGACCCAAGAGATTACTTGTTAAGGCGCTTGCTTTCCAAATGAAGTCTTCACTTTAACCAAGAATCTCCTATGGGTGCTTAATCATCTACCCTGCCCCTGGCTGGCCTAGCTACTTAGCAAAATCACCCATCACCTTAAACAATACCAATGCTATCACCCATATGTGGTGCCCAAGTCCTATAGGACATTATATGCAAGCAACCCTCATCCTAGTGGGATGCTGCACTGATGTGCTGGCAACTGAGCTCTGACAGGATGGGGCTCCCAACACCAACACAGCTGGCTGTACTTACTCATGTGCCTCTCTCTGACCAGTGGCAAGTCAGCAACTCCTGCATTTGACAATGAGATTTATTTTAGAAAAACCTTGACTCCACCTCAAGTACTACCATGACATATTTCTAACTGAACCACAGATATCTATTATGCATTGTAGTCAGTATTTTGAAATCATTGTCTGGTGTATCTATTTTTCACATTTTTTTCACTTTTTGATTGATTCCAACTTTAATGTTTTACTATCACCAAAATCATACTTCGTGAGTCACACATGGGATCTACACTTTCAAAACAAATTGAGTTTTTCCAAACAGTAGAATAGTCTTTTTTAGAAGCATTTTTGTCACTTCTGGTATATCTATGTCATGTTAATCTTCTTTTACACAGACTTCCTTATTCACATTTTTTTTAAATTTCTTGTTAGTTTACCCTTCTGTCTTGGACAAATTCCCCAGATACCAAATTACAATCTGCATAGCTGTTGTTCTCAAACCCATACTTTGGTCAAAGCCCCCCACTTCTTGGCTTTAAATATGAATTGCGATATTAAAATGTTTCACCTGAAATATATATTGAAATTTTCGAAGTACCTAACTTTTCAAATGTGTGAACTTTACTGCAATTTGCATATATTTTGAAAACATCCAATAAGGCAAGTACATTGAGTGTTTCTGTTATATGGGTAGTATATCGGAAAGATGAAGACTAAAATGAATTGCCTCTTTGCATGATGCTGGATAAGAAGACACGACCAAAGTTTATAATTTAATATTTAGTTATTTGACTTTCACGATATACCACCTTCACTACAAACACTTAATAATACTACTTAGTATTATTTTGAGTGATTTATTCCATGTGATGAATCAGGAAATAATACAGTTTTTCAGAGACTTAGACATATGCTCCTGCAATAAACTGAATATCAAAACAGAATTAATAATCCACCTAAAAATATGGAGATCTTCATTACATGTAAGCATTACTATCATACTGTGTTTTATAGCACAATTGTGTTTTAGAAATAAAATTTACGTTAATATACAATTGGTTTACTTTTTTATAAATAATAATTTATAAAATTCTCCTTCTCAATATCTAATGCACTTAAATAAAAAGATATAACACACGTAAATAAAAGTATTCTTGTGCTCTCAATAATTTTTCAGAGTGTTAAGGAGTCATGAAATGAAATCAAAATTTTATAGATCTGCCCTTTGGTTTAGTAAAAAAATTATGTTTTTTCCTTTTAAAAATCATTATTTCTTCTTTTCTCAGCCGGGATAACCTATGTAATAAACAATCGCTAGTTAGAGATAACCTACTTTTATTCTGAGAAACTCTGGAGTGTGGAATAGATTTAAGTAAATTTTGTGTTCATCTTATGAATTCTGTCTATGTGCTAAATATATGGTAGGAATTTTTAGCAAACCCCAAATACAAATGTCTCTAATTTTTAAAAATTGGTATATTGAAAGCTCTACCTTCTTACTTTTTATAGTTTTCACCCATGGAATAAATTGCACTGATACCAGAAAGTTTTACTGCTGTATAAAGGCTTTACATTTTATTATCAAGTTAAACTTTTAATATTAATATAGGAATCATAATCCTGTGCAATAACAAAGTATGTATTTTAGAAATTTCTATGGAGAGAAAATTTAATGCAATATAATAACTGTTCAAGTTAACTGACAAATGTAAGAACTAATTTAAAGATAGAAGAGAAAAGAAAATATCTCCAGCTTCATCGTTTCATTTGAGCAAGATTGTACTCTCAATCTATCGTCTGTTTTATCACCTAAAATGTACTGGTAATTATGATGTGATAATGGGGTCAGAGTCTGTGAAAGTCTTCACATTTGAAGTTTGGAGACACAACTTTATCTCCTGTCTGCCAAATCCTCTGATTTCAGAGGAACTGCCCTCTCTTAGAAAGAGCATATGTGTTTGAGAGAACTCAACCTTGGCATTTGATTCCTTTAACTGAGTTGGCTCTTAAGACTTCCTTCTAGCTAAAGTCCTTGTCACCTTGACAAGATACGTAGGTGCACAAAATGCTGAACTTCATTGTAAACCTTAAATTTTGCACTTGTACATGTCAATAAAACGGCGGGGGAAGGAAAAAGAGCATATGCGGTGAAAAGAACTTGGAACCATCCTCAGTTGAGATTGGCGGCAAAGCATTGGAAGTGAGTTTGTCCTTCACAGCCAATGATCAGTCACTTCCCGAGTTTTTCATGTCACAAAGAGAATGGCAAAAAATAACATTTCCAATAGTTTGAGAGACACAAATGTAAAATGAAAATATCTTGGATTCCATTTTATCTTGATAACTCTATAAATTATGTAACTTAATAAACAAGTGTATGTAACTTGCCCTGAGTATATGATTATATTTTAGAGAATTGAGTTTTAATAACACATACATGACTGTGTTTGGACAATCTATGAACAGTCTATGGAACATGCTATGGCTTGAATCTGGAGTGTCCCCTGAGAGCCTCATGTTTTCTCACCTATAAATGGATGTAGTGATATAATTCCAAATCATGTGTTCTGGGGAAGGAGGGCCTGGTTGAAAAGGCAATGTTTGGGGACTGTGTCAGTGTGTGGAATTTGGTGGGATGCCCAGAGGAGAGCTTTCAGGTGTGTGTTGGTGACTTGTGGGTCAGCAAGAGAGGAAAGGGCACCCACCATGGTTGTAGGGGGACCCAATGGCTGCTTCGACTGAGTAAAGGAGGGAAGAAGAAACATTGTAGCAGCTTCTTTCTGCAAAGGTTCTGGCCTTGCCTGAGTGTCCAGACATGGACTTGCACTTCCTTCTGTTGGTTTCCCTCTGCAATGCTGTGAGCAGTTCTCCAGCGTCTGTCATGTACTTCCAGGGTTGTTGGCTGTCCGTGAACGGACTGTGTGAGACCCCCTGAAAATGTAAGATACATAAATCTTTCCTCCCTTAGATTGTAGATGCTGGGTATTTTGTTCAAGCACTGAATAAGTAGCCAGGACAGTGCACATTTAATTGTCCAAAAAATTAGTTTGTCTGATCTTATATTAAAATAATTTTATAATTAGTATCCAAGATCATATGCATTTTTACACAATTTGGAAATACTGTTTTAGAAGCTGAGAGTATATCTCAGTGAATAGGGTGTTTGTCTGTCATGCTCAAAATCCTGAGTTGCCTTAGAGTAATTCTCCATCACCATATAAAAATTACCCAAGTATGGAAAGGCACACATGTAATCACTGCTCTTGGGATTCTAAGGCAAGAGAATTTCTGTGAAGCTAGCCTGGGCTACATACATAGTGAATTAGGGATCAGACTGGACTACTCAGTGAGAGGCTGTCTCAAAGGAAAGAAAGAAAGAAAGAAAAAGAAAGAAAGATTGTTTTAAATCCATATTCAACTTTTTATATCTTTAAGATTAGTTGTAGATTTACTAATAAATTAATTGACAAAATAAATCCTCCCTCACTAATTTTCTAATCTATTTTGAATAGTCAAGGTTTATAAACTGATTCTAAATTTGAATCTGGTAAATTTTTCATATCTGGTGAAAAGGTAATAAATATTACAAGTGATTCCTTCCTTAATAGATATTTTATTATGGGGTTTGGTTAGAATTGAATTTATTATATGTAAAACTCCCACCTTAGAAGTAATTATTATTTTATAAAATCTTAAAATATTTCTTTAATTTTCAGTTTATAATTTCGGCTTTCAGTTTTTCAATCAGGAAATTATGTGTTGATTTAATTTTTATGGTTAAATGATAGTAATTGTTTTTCTCTCAAAGTATTCAGCAAAGTTCAACTTGGGCTACTTATTTAAGTTTTATATTTGTAGCCACAGTGAAAATTTGTATATTATCTGAAAATGTGAATCTAAATAAATTTGTATGTTACATGATTTCATTTTGTGCTAGAGCAAAGGGTAGCTAATTGTTTTAAAACTTTGACTATTTTGTTCTTAAAAGATATGGCATAAAGAGAAGGCACAATGCAGATATTTAAAAGAGAATAAAGAATGTTAGTGGTTGTGGAATGTTTATGTTATATTTTATTTATTCATTTTATAACTTAATTCCCACTAGTTTATGCACAGACACACACACACACACACACACACACACACACACACACACACACACAGAGTTTAGCCCTGTGTTGCCTAAATAGATATCTTTTAAAATTTAACATGAGGCATATGAGGCATTGGGTGAAACCCAAAATAAACACAGAACATGATTTTACCAATTTAGTTTGAGTCAAAGCTTTATGATTTTTAAAAAAAATTCCAAAGTCCTCGGCTATATTACGCTTCATTAGCACAAAGTTTTATGAAGTTTTAGATGAAAGATAAAGTTTCTATATTTTTGTTTTAAAATTGCTTCTTTGGACCATCTGCTTAAATTTCCTCAGACATGACAAATGTTATCTGTAGAAATTCTATATCGCCCATGATTATAACTTTTGTTTTTCAGTATAGGTAGCTAATGAGTACATTTATTCTACTGCAATTGAATCTGCTAATGAAAGATTACTATTATATGTAAAAGTAAGGTCTATATGTATTCTCAGCTTTACGTATGTTGTGGCCAGAACCTGATTCCTCAGTAATTCTTTGACCTTAAAATCCATGACGCTATTGAATATATATTGTAATTTGATGAAGCTTCAATCTTTAAGCTCCTACATATATTCACAGACAGTTAAAAAGTTGGAATATAATTAATCAGTGTTATAAGTGTCTTCGTTTATTTTACACAGGAGAAAAGTTAAGATTTGCAAAATTAAGGCATTTTCTTCGTGATGTATATGAAGGTTGGTGCTGAGTAAGATCTAGAAGCTGTCTTCTGACTGCCCTTCACAGAGTTTTCACTCTATCCTGTGTTATTGTCCTTGTGAGGAAGTCCCTGCTGTCCTGAAATTTTCCTTTGATTGCTATAATGCCAGTAATTTTTCAAGGATTTAATACTTAATTTTTTTAAAAGTACATTCTGATGAATCATATTATAATTCAATTGAGTTATTACGAAGGAAATTTAACAATTCAAAGTATTGTTCATTTATAACAATATACAACTGAATAATTTTCTAATTTTTTATTCCAATTATATGCCATTTTGCAACAGAAAAAAAAGAATGCTAGTTAGGTACCCTGGTCACAGACAAACATGCTTTATTAATCACTCTGATTTCAATGAATTCCATGAGCTTTTCAAAACTGAAAACTCCATGAAAAATTAATGCAGGTTTTAATTTTTATATATAATCCTAACCATTTATACTTAGCCTTTCCTGAGGATACAGAACTCTTTTCAAATAACAGTGTAACCAGAATGAGATAAATCCTGCAATTTTAATAGACTTCTTTTGCTTAGATTAATCACAATCTAAAATTACTTTTAAGAAGCTCTCCTGATAAAGATACACCCAATTTCAGCATAGAAAGAGGCACTAAAGAAAGTGCAGAATGATTGAAATTATTTTAGAGGCCGCAATCAAGTGGTTGTACATCCATTGTCAAGTGTGATTTCTTTATTGTAAATCAAAGTAATTTCTGGGTTACTTTAATTGGGAGAATACATTCATTATCAGAAGTTTCTTTTCCAAGGGCATTATACGACGTGATTGAAAAATGAGTAATAGGTAATGTGCAAATTTTTAATTAGGTCGTTTCTGCTATTCCTATAACTCTACCAAAAGGAATTTAAATAAAAGAATTTTAATGGAGAAAACATTTTTTTTTTTGTAGAGGCCCGTGATTTATTCCTCCTCCACTATCTTTCAATGGCTCCCTTTCACCCCTGCAGTTAATTAGAGGTACTTCAAATTTAATTGCCTTCTCAGAAATTCTGCAACTCATCACTCCGCACGATTTCAGTCCTGAGCCTTAATTTCCTTATACTTATTATCACTGATGACCCCTTCGACCATTTATGTAGTTCTCTTTCCATGAGGCTGACATCATTTGACCTCTCGATGGGTCTTTCACCTAGCATAGTAAAAATTTACAACAAGTTGATGAGCCTCAATCCCTCACCACTAATTAGCCTTGCTCTCTGTCGGGGTGGGCATGCCTTGGAGTGGCTGTAGTTCTAATTATGAAATGAGTAGTTGTGATGTATAGATTGCAGTCATTTTAGCATTCTAATTTGTATTATATATTCAAGTAATTACTCTGAGGACAGAGAAGCCATGTGTGTCTTGTTGTCTTTGTGAATAATGTCATATCAACGAATGAGATTTACTTTATACTTGATGTATGTGAACTACGACAAGATGTATTACACAAGATATGTCTCTTCTCTGATAGGCAATAAGGCATTGGGATGAAGAGAGAAGTTTCTGGAGCCCCGGGATCTACTTTAAATTGTTGTTTTAACAATAATTTGCTTTGAAACTGAGGCCAAATAGTTAATTTAGTCCTCAAGTCTTTAAAGAGAGTGGTGCAGAGTTAGAACCCCAGGGCTATGGAAGCCTCACAGTCCCAAGAACTTCTTCTGAAATAAAGAGACCAAGCAGCAAAAAGAGACAGCCAGCTGTTCCTGTCCAATGCAAGAGAGAAGCAATCAGTTGCAATTAATCTACAATGTCAGGTACATCTACAAAGAAGGGACTTTACCAAGGCTTTATCTAATCTGACAGGAGTCATTTCCCTACCACCAACCCTTCTAGTTTTCTTGTCATACCAAAAGGGCTGGGGAAAGCGTAGAAACACATGTAAGGGTTACATTCAGGGAGACAAGCCTTCTAAAAGCCCGAGGTCTAAGAGCAGCACGCCAATGCAGTATTGCCCGACTACAGCTGAGAGACTGGAAAGGACAGCCTGTTTAAGGATGAGTTCTTGGGAGAGCTGGAAAGAAATCAGGACTTTGATACCTCTTGCTCCTACAACGGTAGCAAGTGTTATATATAGTCCAAACCCCTAGCTATATTTACTTAAAATCTCACATTAAAAGCTTTTAAATTTAGTTCTTAATACTCCATATGTCATGTTTCCTACCAATTAAAAATTACAAGACTTGTTAAAAGGTTAGAAAAACAATTTGAAGGGTTACCCAAGAGCTGGAACCTGATTTAGGTATGATACATATTTTGGAATTGTTAGGTGGAAAATTTAACTCGCTTTGGCTAGGTTTAGACAGATAACAGGATAACTAAGTCACATGCAAAAATAAAAGGCATGAAGGCCACAAAATTTAAGAACTCTGTATAAAGTTTCTGCACAACTGTGAAGCGATATTGTTATTTTAAAGTGGGGTAGATGAGCAGAAAATCTGTACTACAAACTTTAGGGCATGTGCTAAACAGGAAAAATAAAAGATACATTCTTTAAAATTGCTATAGGAAACTGGTAAGTACTATGTAAAATTTCCTATTTTTGATGATAAGTTGTTTATAGAGAAAACTGAAGCAACTAACATATAGAGTAGTTTTATGGCTAAAATAAGGTATTTATGCATAAAGCTTATATATGTACATACATATATTAATTATTTACCAGTAGTCAGCTATAACAGGATTATAATTTCCACTACACTTGTGAGTATATTTAGGATTCTGAAACAAATCAATATTTGTATAATAATTTAAATTATTAAGAATAAACAATATATAATAATTATATATGTATACCTACATATATACACATATGTCTATATAAGTATAGATATAGTTTCTGTGCTTCTTGCTTTACCATTTATGTCTGTCTCAGTGAAAATGACTCATCTGTGACAATTTATTATATAGATCTGATTTAAATTTTAAAAGAAATGGTAAGATTTTGAAATATGTATTATAAGTTTACTAAATACTTTTATTAAGATTTTAAGGTTGACTCATGAGGCAAAAATTAATACTTCTATTGGACAGAGGAAATAAGTTCTATAAACCTTTTTTTCTGGAGAGTTATAAAATTATGATCAGAAAATCAAATATTGAATACCTATGCTGAGGTAATGCTCAGTGCACATCACTTCCAACTCCTAGTGGCTTGTTTAGATGGCAGGAGTTTAAACCTTTGATTTTCCCACTTTCCATCTTCTTTCAGTAAAATTTTCTCTTAATTAATAATATATATGTATAAAAAAGTATTGGACATAAAAATTAAAACAAAGTTCACACAAATAATATTAAGCTGAAAATAATAATTTTATGTTAAAAATTAACTGCCACAATTCTAATGTATATATGCTGATAGTATAACCAATCTTTTTGAAAACATATTAAATTTTGAATTTAGCAATTTGTCTTTGTCCACAAAGATTAAATTAGTGCCCCAGTTGTTTTTATTTTTTTTTTAATTCTTCATTTCCAGAGATCACCTGAGCAGACAGAGGACCTTAGTAATGCACCAATCCAGCTCTAAAATTTCCGTGCTGGGGAAAGAATCACTTTGAAGTTGGATTGTCAGAGTCCAGGCAGCCCTCACAGATAACTTACATCTCCTAAGTCTGCATCCGTTTCTTGTTGTCTCTTTGGTTCTTCTTTTTGCATTATGCAGAATTTGGGGGAGGGGGGGTCAGCATCTTCCTCTATTTCCAAATGATTTGTCTGCTGTCTTCCTGTATCTTACTCACTGTATTGATATTAATTTGTTTTTTTTTTTAAATTTTAAGTAAAATCCAAAATATTTGTTATCACAGGAGTGCCTTCTACATCTGAGATTTAGTGTTTGGACCTATTAGGTAATTTAAATAGTATACAGATTCCATTGTCATTACTGAATATAAGTAAAGACAAGAGAAAATCTTCTCTCTTTTCTAATTCTGGGTACTTGGCTAGCACTGGAGAAACCTGACTCCTCAAACTCCCTTTGTTACATTTTTTGGTGTGACGATTAAAGAGAAATATATTGTGCAAAAATTTCATAATGCCCAAACATTCACTTAAAATTAAAAAAAAAATATTATAAGGATTCTGGTGATTCTTGGTTAGAGGCTGATCCTGCATGGGCAAGTTTGCATTTTATGTGCTATTTACTCCCTATTGTGGTTTGTATCTGGAATGTTCCCCCAAAGTCTCACGTACTTGAATGTTATAGATTGTCTAGGGAACCATGTGTTGTTGGGAGATCGGGGCCTGGTCTGGAGAGGTGGATTACAGGCATCTAAATCAGATTACAGGCATGTAGTGGCCATTTACCACATCTTCCAACTCTGGATCCAGGAAAGGGTGATCACTGGGAGGAGACCTGGAAGGACAGATAAGCTGCTTCCTGCCTTCCTTGGAGGACGAGTCTCAACTCGCCTTGACTTGGCTTCCTGTTTGTGATGTCCTGAGGAGCCGCCTCCACCTCTGCCTCTGCCATGTACTTCCATTGCTGTTGGCTGCCCCTGAATGGACAGTGACTTGAATCTGTGAGCTAAAATAAACCTTTCCTCCCCTAAATTTGTGGATGTCGGGTATTGTGTCACAGCAACGAAAAATGACTATGATACTCTCTGAAGCATGATTTCACTATAAGGTCAGGACACAAGACGTTTCTCTTTTCTAAAAATGCCAAGTGTTATTTTTGTGTGGGTCAAGGTAACCTCTGCACATTGTAATGTAAATTGTGGAGAGATTTCTTTCTAATTAAGGAGTAAGATTGCACTGCTACTGGAAATTTATTTGTATGCGTGAGTGAGGTTTGCACATATGTCGTGTGGGGGCTTGATTCAGTAGCTGCCCACTGGAGATCCAGAGAGGAAAGGTAATTGAATTCTGGTGAAGATTAATTGTTTGATGTTCTTTAGTATTTCGACTGCGAAGATGGTTATAAGGCAGTCTAATGTGCTTCTCTTCCTATGCACTAACACTCTCCAGTTAACCAGAGGAAAGAAAGAGCTGGGTGGGAGGAGTGATGTGCACATGCATGCACACGCGCACGTGTGTGAGAGACACTTCGTTTTACCTCACGTGCACAAAGACACCGCCTGTGCCAAAGCAGAGCCAGGCGCCATGTGGTTGATGCTAAAGAATGACTGAAGCCCGTGCACGGATCGGGTTGCATTCCCTTCACCGGAGTCACCTCACTTGCCTTGGCTTTCCACTGCCATCTTGTATATCGGTACTTAACCCTCTCGGGAATGAACCTTCTTCTCCATGATGACTATATTCCTAAAGCCATGGCATCAGCAACATGCATTGCAATACTAAAATTAAAAGCACTTTTTATTATTTACTTCATCCAGAGTGATGCATAGTCTTTTTTCTACATTTGTATAACAAATGAAGCAAAAAAAAAATCAACCAAACAAAACAAATCACAAAACTCATTAGAGCCGTGGATGGACAAAGAGAATCATTTTACCTTGGCAATGATGGTGATAGTTTCTCATTTCTCACTATGCTTAAATGACAATAACAGGTAAACAAAGTTATTTTTAACCTATTCCTAGGAATCACTTGTGTCAGTATTTACTAATACGTTAAATAAAGTTTACATTATTTTCTCCTTTTCAAGCATCAACATCAATCTTAGATTTTTGGATCTGATAGAAATGATAAAATAAAAATGCATGAAAGACCCAGATCACAACTCCTATGGAGGTTAAGATGTAAGACAAAGCGAAAGAGGGGATTGGGATGGGGGAGGAAGGAGGGACAGGTGGGTTGAGGGAGGGACAAAAGGAGAGTGGGAAAGCCCTTGTCATCTTGAGAAGAAACATATGTGAACAAAATGCTCGACTTCATTGTAAACCTTGAATTTTGCATGTATACATATCAATAAAACGTGGGGAAAAATCACAAAAATTGAATGAAAAATTTGGGAAATAAGTTAACACTGTGTGAAAAATGATATAATACATTATATCTGTGAAAAAATTTAACTCAAAAGTAGCATAAACGTTGAAAATATTTTTTAGAAATGATAGAAGACTTAATTAAAAATTTAATATTATTGTAAATCAGTGTTACTGTTTTTGCTTCATTTTCCTTAAATTTGACAGATGATTTTAATGCTTATGCTTATAAAATAAAGTTAAACTTAATTACAAATTATGAACCTTTCACATGATTTCCCTTATTTTATCAGCTGTATGACTTCATTGTAAGAGGCAATTTTCTTTCTTTCCAACGCTGATGTGTTTCATTGGGAACAGAGCTAAATTTAGGAATTGCATTAAGCTTAGAGAATATGAGAATTGCATAGAAGAACTTTTACCGCTGTGGAGTGACATATTAAATTATTTTTAAGTGCAGATGCAGACTTAAAAATCATTTTATCAGATTATAGTTTTGTAAACATTTCTTAGTATAACTTATTAAAAATTAATATATGTAAATCATTTCAAGTATAGAAAACACTGATTTGTGTCTTGATACACTTCTTTTTTATAACAATATGCTACCTTAAATGCAATGAATATAAAAGAAGGACTGATATGGTAGTTGACATTCTCTCTTTGTGTGCCGGGGGAGGGTAAGTTTTCAAAAACGGATGTGTTTCTTGAAGAGCACATTTCACTTCTATATCAAATTTTCGGTAGCTTTCTGGGGTGCTATGAGACAGAGCCACCTTAAAACATTGAGTGGTACTACACAACATTTAAACGTTGCCATTTCTAAAACATTTTGAGAAAAAAAAAATGACCAGGATGCTGAGCAGCAAGTGGTTACAAAGAGACTAAGAAATCGGTCAGTGCTTTTAGAAATCATCCATGTAGCAATGCCTTATGGGTAAGAGTGAAAATGGAGTCTAAGACCTGTCAAGAGTGGAGTCCAGGTATATTCCTTCGAAGTTTAGTTTACATGCAGGTGTAAAGTTAAAACATTAAATAATCCAGTGCTCTAAATACTCAAGTGTAAATTAGATCTACCTTGATTTTATTATGAGAACACACATTAATCCCATATGCTTTTCTGAAACAAAGTAAAATTTTTAGGTAGCAGAGGAAATTGATGACAACAGAAAGAGACTTCATCAAGGAATAAATGCAAGCCAAGGAAGAAAAGAATATTTTAAGTAGAATAGTGCCAGAGTAAGTGGGCCTCCACATGCACAGGAATAAACTGAGCCACAAATACCACACCTGTACAAAAAACTAACTCAAAATAGATCATCCATTTCGATGTTAAAAAAAAAAACCTCCTTGAGGATAACATCAGAGAAAAGGTAGGTGATGTTGTATTGGATCTTAAAACCAACTTAAAAAACAAAATCACTGAAGGATAAAATTGGTGAACTTGATTTTATTAAAATTAAAATCCTGCTTTGTGAAAGATACTGTTAAGAGAATTAAAGAGAAGCCATAACCTAGAAGAAAACATTTGTGAAAGACATATATGAGTGAGTTGCTACCTAAAAGACAGAAAGGGTACTTAAAATTTTGTAAAATGGAAAAAAGAATTGAATAACAATTCACAGAATACAAATGGAAAATCACCTTATGAAAACACACTAAAGTTCAGATGTCATTAAGGAAAACAATCAGTTGCTACTATAGATGTGTTAGAATGATCACAATCCAAACACTGAGAGCACTGAACAATGGAAAAGGTTGTAACAAGAACTGTCAATTATTTTGATGAAAAATGCAATCACTTTGTAAAACTTTTTAGTGCTTTTGCATTAAACTAAATATCCCATGCATTTGAAAAGATAAATCCACACTAAGAATATGAATCAAAAGTTTACATTAACATCTCTATTAATAACTACCAAATCTTGGAAGGAACCCAGATGTCCCTAAAATAAGAGCATGAAAAACAAAACAAAACAAAACAAAAATATTATGGTATATCCATAAAACAATGCCAGGTAATGAAAATACATGGTGAAACTGTAAATGAAACTAATCATTTGAGGGTGCTTGGACTGTGTCAGACCTTCCGAAACTGTGAGCTAAACTAAGTCTTTCCTCTCCCAATTTGTAGATGCCACAGCAAAACAAACAAACAACAAAACATAACGTGACTAAGACAGGCCCAGGACAGAACATGTCTGATATTGTGTTAAAGTATTTCCCCCTTCACTTCTTTGCTTTATTAAAGAAGCCTAGTGACATCTAGAGTGGGATAGTGAAAGAGGGGTGCCATGGAAGCTAAGCCATACCTCATTTAGGCTGAAGCCCAGAAAGTGGTTGTGAAGTAACACAGGGGTGGTGAGGAATACGTAGGCAGGATGTCGCAATCCCTTGTTGAGATTGGGAAGGGACGGGAAGTAAGGTGAAGGGACGAGGAGCCATACATGTTCCATTAGACAGAGACGCAGAAGGGGCAGGGATAGTCCGGTGCTTCTCACCTACCACGGTTTTAAATGAAAGAAGTTGATCTGAAAAATCTGCATGATGTATGAGTTTTACCATACTGCGTTCTGCAACAAAATTATAGGAATCATTTTTTAAGAAGAAGAAAAAAACACCATGTTTGCAAAATGTTGTGGGAGGCAGATGGGGAACACCAGCCTAGCGGGGGGTAGGTTGACAGTAGTGAAACTACGCTGTGTGACACTGTAATAGGGAAATATCTATGATTATAATTTGCCCAAATCAGCAGAATATACGAAAGAAAGACTGAGCCTTAATAACGGGCAACTAACTTTAACAAATATATGTAAGATGTTAATAATAGAGAAAAGCATATGTTGGGTAGGCGGCAGAGAAAAGGACCCATGAAAGCTCCCTGTGGTCTCTGTCCTAGTTTCTTGTTTGTTTTTGGTGGCAGTGGCTGTGATTGGAACCCCGAGTCTTGAATGTGATAGTCATGTGTTCTACTACTGGGTCACTTCCCCAGCCTCTGCTCAAAATTTTTTTTTCGTGTGTGTGTGTGTGTGTGTGTGTGTGTGTGTGTGTGTGTGTGTGTCAGAAATTTCTGTAAAGAATACAATCAAATAATATTAGTAGTTATAATACATGTGAAGTATGTACAGTTATCTTTATTTTAATTAAAATTTTTACAAATTCCCACTTGCATTTAAAAAATTAACTACTTCTGCATAGCAATGTCTCTTTGGCTTTCTAGCCTTACCTGAGAAAGACTAAAATTAAATCCTGTCTTTATTATGAGGGTCATTCTCTAGTTAATTACTGTACCTTCTCTATTAAATTTGTATTTTTGTCTTTAATCACTAGTCCTTTTGTTAGCATCTGTGAACATGCATAGTACCCTCTGTCATTTAAAAAAAAAAAAACTAATAGGTAAACCAGATGAGGGACTCTGTTTTATCTGCTGTACAAGGTCCTTGTCACCTAGCCCCGTGCTTTTTCTTGCATCATTTTCTATCCAAAATCTTATCAAAGGGTTAATATGTGAAATCTATATTTCATGGTGTAGCATAACATACATAAACTCATAAGTCTGTGCATATAAACAAACAAAAGCCAAGTTTTTCAACATAATACTACTTGGTGTTTCCTATATATCTTGATCTGGTAGAAATTTCTTTGCTTCTTTCTGGGAACACGTGGGTTCTAGAAAGCCAAAAATTGTTCCCCAAACCAACAAAAGTCATGGCACAGCATATAAAATCTTTGCATGTGTTATATAAATATCTTTAAAATGTTTAGTGCCAAATATTGCTTCACTCATATACTTTTGCATTACATAAGCTTTCTCTGGGCTTCACGGATGGTTCAGTGCTTAGAGAACCTGCCTAACAAGTGCAAGGACCTAAGGTTGATTACTTAGCACAACGTAAGCCGTGCATGGTGGCACTTGCTTGTAATCTCAGATCTCAGGAGGCACTCCTCACTTAGGAGGGTATCTATAACATTGAGTCCATGGGCTCCATGGAAATTTCAGGACCAAATTAAACTATCACATAAGAACTTATCTCAGGAATAAAATAGAAAATAAAATACAATACAATAATAATAATACACTTTCTTTAGAAACTCTTCTACTGAACAAACCATCTCAAACACTCATGATTTCCAAATTAATATGTTTATTCCTTTCAATCACCTTGTACATTTGGCATTATTAACTCAATATTACTTTTCTTGGTATGTTTCCTCTGCTGCCATTATAATATTTATATTAGATTATTCTTTAATTCTACCTATTTCTGCCATTTTATGTACTCACGCTATGCGTGGAGGTAAAGCCAACCCCATCCATTCGTCTGATTTTCAGCCCCTTAAAAATGCTTGTATTCATGCCACAAATATATCATTATAATGATGGGTACAAAAGTATCAAATTTGCTAATGACTTTGTGGGGCTTATATCTAGATCCTTCATTCACTGGGCATTTTCTTGCAAATGTCCATAAGTCATTTTTAATTCTGCATGTATTACACAGAGTATTTTTTTTCAAAATAAATGGCTCCATCTCACATCCCTGGTTCCTTATTATTATAAATTCTATATTTAGAACTAAGGCTGGGCCCATAGCTTACTGGTTAACTGTGTGCTTGGCATGCTCAAGGGCCTGGCCTCCATTTGCCTACACCATCTATTGATTAGCTTAGTGTAGTGGTGCCTGGAATCCTTATACTCCAGAGGCTGAAGCAGGAGAATCATTGTGAGTCTGAGACCTGTCAGGGTTACATAATGAGCTCAGGACCAGCTGAGACTACTGAACAATACCTTATGTCCAACACGAGCAAACATGCGCTAAATTTATACATTTCTGAATAAAATTGAGATTCTCTGAATAATATTGGTAATTTCTCCTGGTAGTCCATCATGACAACCAGTTTTGAAATCTCAGGATGTTTCCTAGTCAGTGTTCTCCAACTCTGTCACCTGTCACCTTCTTGTCTGTTCCTCACACAATCTCTGACTTCCAGTTCTTTCAGTTCCAGTCAGTATTTCAGAGAGCATGTGGATCGTTATTTAAGAGCAGGTTAGTCTAAATATTTCTTATATTTTATCAATATAATATTTCTAATATGCTTATCAACCCAGCTAGACCACCCCCAAGATTTCACGTATGTTCTTAAAGCTATCATATAGTTCATTCTATGTAACTTTTAAAATGTTTTCCTAACTCTTGACAAAACACTAGAAGGAAAAAAAAAAAAAACTGAAGGGTCTGGCAAAATTTAAACTTCAAAGAATCCCTTTTTTATTTTCTGGTATTTAAATTTTCTTTTTCAACAACAGGCATATGTTTTGTTTACTATTTCACTGTATTGGGTTTTATTACTCCTGCACTTTGTTGAATCGTTTTTATTAATGTGTCTTCATTCTGAACGAAAGTTGATATAATTTACACTTAAACTGAACTCTCTCTTTATGCTTACGACAGTATAGTCTAATTTTGCAGCATCAATTAACCTGAAATTATTAGCTAGGCACTTAAGTTCAGTCTTTTTTTATGTCACATAAGCATTCAATAAACCTACAGGTGTTCTCAAATATTTAAATTACATACATAATAAATATTTATTACATACTTATCAAACATTAAATTACACAAATGGCAAATTTCTAAAATAAAATTTTTATTTTCCATTAAGTAGATAATAAATTTGAAAATTTACAGCTAAGCAACAATTGTACATGTGGAAATATATAGTTTGTACAGGAATTACTGTGAATTTTTATGCAGTATAAGTTTCTTTTTGAAATGATGAGGAACGTCTTTTAAAAGTTAACCTTTAAAAAACTGATCTACATTCCGTTTGAAGGATTTTTTTTTACTATAGCTAAAAGAACATGTATTGGAGTTACATAAATAGCATTGCTTTATGAGACAATATAGCTACCCATAAATGTCAATTCTGAAAGAAAAATTGACCTTACGAATACTTTAAAAATAATTTCTTTTAAGAAATAAAACGCCGTTAAGCTTTAGACTTCTGCCATACCAAATAAATGAAGAAAAGAGCATATTCATCTTAATATTAAATGGAGATGCGCTTTCATATATGTACAATTACATGAGCAATAAGCAGCTATTTGTCATTTAGTAATATTTTGCATAAAATCAAAATCATCTAATCATGAACTTATATTCTTTTGCATTATTATAAGAGCAGCAGAATTTTCCCTGGGATGGTACACTGCAGGACTGCCAGAAAACTCAGAGTGAGGGGACGTGTCAAGAGGAAGACAGAGACCAGGCCGCTTTCTTATACAGAACATTACAATAAGAAGGTGAAAAGGCAGCCCTGCCAGCTCCAAGGAGAAAAAAAAAAAGAAAGAAAGAAAAATAAAGGTAAATCGTTAATTTAAGGAAGTAAAGCAGAGAGATCGGGTAATGGGAGAAACTAGAGCTCCCTTAATGAAACCTGTTCAAAGAAAAATCAGGACATCCAGTCATCAGGAGGTCTTTAACACCGTCATACTAAGTGAAGCAAGTCAAACTCAGAAGGGTAAATATCGCCTGGTTTCTGTAATATGAGAAAGGCCGAGTGCAGGCGTTTTCTAGAATGAAATGGGTGTGATCGTGGGAATCATGGGATAAAGGAGAGAGTGGGAGAGACAAAAAGGGAGAAAGGAAAGGATGTAATGTTGACGTGATGTGTGTGTGTGTGTGTGTGTGTGTGTGTCTGTGTGTGTGTGTGTGTGTGTGTGTGTGGATAACCCAAATACTCAAGTCAATGTAACCATTCTGTATCACATATCTGCACTAATGAAAATGGCGAAAAGAGATAACAGCATGTCTGAGCCGGGGGAGAAAACTTAGCAGGACAGAAACGTCTAAAAGAAGCATCAGTAGTAGCAAGTTTATCTATTGTCTGCTATGTGCTAAACTTTTGTCTAAGCAATTGACAAAAAGTATCTTATCTATTCGTCAATATAAGCACTTACTTACTCATATTCCTAAAATTTTAGGAAGCTTCTGCAGAATAGTGTAGTGTTGATACGCAGTTCAGAACTGTCACAAAAATAATCACGTTCTTGGCTACAAGGTAATGTAATTTACCTAAATTCAAAATTTGCACACTTGTATACCCAGAGAATGTTGCTGAATAAAATTTGAAGGTATAATAAGAAATATAATTTTTTCCTCCCATCACAGAATTTTTTTAACTGGAAAACTGCTTAGAACTTTTAATTTTTGCCACTCAAAAGAAAACTCTTATGATGAAAAGGACCTTAGTTATTTCCTTTTCTATGTAGTCTAGATGAAAAATCTGTAGAGATAGCCTGAGAGCCATATCAGGTCCATGGACTGTTTGTATAAATAAAACTTTATTTAAGGAATATTCAACTGTTCTCTTATGTGTTGTGTATGGCTGTAATTCTCTCAAGGAGGCAGGGTTGAATACTTGAGAGATTGTAAGACACACAAACCTTAAACATTTATCATGCAGAACTTTAAAAAAACCAAGATTATACAACATATCAAATTGTCTAGATACATTTATAGCTTAATGGAGGAGATTTTTATATCTTGAAAATATTCCATATCTATGATGGTTTCATTGAATTTACATTTCAGATAGGTGATCAAAACTCCAAAATAAAACAAAGAGTTTGCTTTGGTCAGCTTGCTTATTACTAGGACTAAAACTCAATATCCACAATCAAAAAAAAAAAAAAGAAAAAGAAACAAAAAGGAGGTATTAAGAGATTCAGTCCCTGATCTGCTGGAACCAGGCAGAAATGTCACGGTGGAAAAGAAGAATGGAAGAACAAAGATGCTCGCAGATTCCAGGAAGCAGAATAAGGGAACAGAGTTGGCTAGGGGGATCGGTGGGGAGCTTACTTAGATCATGCTTCCATGGCTTACTTACATTCACCCAGAACTAGGCTTCACTAATGCCTTAGGTGACTCTGAAATGAATCAGGTTGGCAGTCTGAATTCTCAGAGAACTCAAGGTCTAGTACGTACCATCAAGATCAAGTTGAATGATGTAGAGGAAGAGATGAGTTCCATAGTGACTGTGCCCAACACGGTAACTTTTTTTCTAGCCATTCTAGCTATCTCCGTTGTTTAGTTACAATTATGACTACTATTAATCATTATTTGTTTGTCATTGATCCCGTGAATATATCTCAGGCCAATAGTTCATGGGCTCTGAAACTATATATATATATATATATATTACATAGATCACATACATAAAAATATTGCCCATATCAAACCAGAAATTACTATTTTCCTTTGTCTTCTAATATGTTTTTAAATCCTTAATTTCCCACCACAGTATGATTATTATTTTTGCAATATAACAAACCTCAAATTTGTGATTTGTCTTGGAATAATATATTTTTCATAAAAATGTTCAGGTCTGAATTCAATACCAAGATTTGTAGTTACTGCTTTTTAAGCATTTCTCAACTTTACTTTTTGATCCTAATGCAAGATGTTTGGGTAACATTTCTGTTACGAGGTTTATCTTGACTGTCTTCCCTGAGAGATGGTGCATTTTTCTGTAAAGAATTTCAACTTACATTACATTGAACATGGTCTCTTGTAAACATTTTTCTAACCTATTTCTACAACTAAACCTTCAGTCATTTATGACATTACTTTTTTAGGTTCTTAAAAATAGACACGACATGTCATAGGCTTTTCATACTTTTGGTGACAAAGAAATAATTGATTTTTAATTTTGCATGAGTGCTAACATGAATTTTACATTAGGTAATTTTATAAAATATTTTTGAAGTAGGAATTAAAATAGCAACAAGCAATATTTGATGAAACAAATCTCTTCTATGTCACGACTTTAATTTGCCTGCACAATTTGAATATATGACTTATAATTTCTCTTGTATTTATAATTTTGTTATTTGCACACTCTAGTTACATAATTTATGTGTTTCAATAGTTTCTGACACAATCTACTGTAGTAGTTACACAGATAATGCAATATATTCATGTCTGTAATTTAAAATTGTTGGCAAAATATTCACTGCTTAATAGATTTCCCTACCTGCTGTTTCTTGCAAACACACTGATGTTTTGCAGTGCTAGGAAAGATCTCTACAGGTCTTTATACAGGAGCCAGATGGCCTTTCACCTTGACCTTTGCCCAATGCTATTAGCATCCCAGGGAGCTGAGAAGCTCTGCCTCATTATACACAACCAGATGTTTTCTACAACTCTATCACTGTTGCTAAGTGGCAGCTAATGTCTGGCACAATGGGTATTTGCTTGAACCTATGATCCATGAAATTTTGTCGCTTAAAATACAAACACCACCCACTGGTAGGACCTTTTTTATGCAGTTATAGTTCAACCTCTTATAATTCAATTCTCTCCTTTTGGAAATCCTGCTATTATATTACGGATATTTATTTTATTTTTTTCTACATTCCTTGCCAGCAGCAAACAATTTTTTTTACCTAGAAAGAATGAAATTGCATATGTAATACTTAAACATTATTTCTAAATATTTCTTCTTAAATTTATGTAAATCATTACCATGTGATAACTATAAACATCAGCCAATCTGGTTATCCACATTGGATTCTAGAAAATCTAGTATTAAAAAAGAAAGAAAATCCAGATTTTGAAAGCTCTATGCCCTGGTGGGCTTGATAGTCATCTGTCTCTGATTTTGTCTGAGACAAGGTCATCATTTAGCACCTGGTATGCTCTAAAGTAAAATCATAGATTGGGGAAGAAACTATTATCATCTATTCAAAATATAGAAGGAAGTTTAAATTTATCTTATTTTGTAATAAACCAGGCAATGGATAATTATTGTGATTGTTTTTTTCTGAATTATACAGGGTTGTCTGTCTTTCAGATGTATAGTCATAGTATCGACTTACAATGTCAGAAACAGAAGGAAGAAGCTGGATTGGCTGTTGTTTTTAAAAAAGAGAGATGGCTGTAATTTTATTAGGTGGCAAGGTATGCCATGAAATTAGTTCTTCATTATAGAAATTCTGGAAGAGTTAATAAACTATAAAATGAGTTGTTAAAATTCAATTTTTCATCAAATTAAATATGCATGAGTGTTCAGAAATTCTATGTCAAAGTTCATTGTCTGGGTAGAGAACTTTTAAGGAGAAGCATCTCTCTTTCCCTTTCAACTTTCTGCTGCATTAAATATGAGGTTACAGCCTTCAAAATTATAACTTCATTTGATTATTTTTAAGTACCTTAGGTCCAAATTTATGATATGACTGCTTCAATTCTTTTCCTCTAGGAATTATTCATGATAACATGATAACAGTTTATAAGTAAGCCTGTAGAAAGGGTGTCAATATTCCATATCAATTGTATTTAATGAATATTACTGTTCTTCTTGTTCCAGACTAATTCTAATGGCTTGCTGAAAAGCTAAGTGAGTCTATAATTTTATCACTATTGAATTCCTATATGGACTTTGTTCAATATTGTTCAATATTGAACAATATCTCTATAACCATATGCAGAGAAACTGCTTTTAATATGATTTGTTTCACATTTGATCCCCATTGAAAATACTTTTTGAATAAAGTTCATCTTTGATTTTTAAAATAATATTCTTCTTTGGATTTGAAGTAATATTAGTAGAAATATTGGTGTTTTTAATTTAATTTTTAATTAATAATTTTTTGTTCTCATGTAGTATAATCATAATTTTACTTAAAATAAAGTCAACAAAGAGGTGTAGTCAAGATATTTTAGAACCAGAATCAGGGGCAAGCTTTAAAGTACCAGCATTTTGTAAGGAGAGGTGAGGTTGAGAAACCAAATGTAATGTTAAAAGAGAAAAGACACAGGAATAAATGTGCTACCGTGGCACGAGCCCTTCCTCAGGACATGCCTGGAAGATCATTCTCTTTGGAAAACTTCTGTTTTGGTATGAGTAGAAAAAAATACACACAGGAAGCCTTCAGCTATCATCAGTTGGGGTTGCTCAGAAAGTTGGTAGATCTAAGAAAAAAAAATGAATAAAAGCTGCATTTAGTAGCACTCCCTAGAGTAAAAAGTAAAGAATATACTGACACTTGATCTCTGATCTCCCTTGAATTCCAAAGCTGCAACATCTTGTCCTCCAGAGGCTGATCAAAAAAATCCAAATTATATTACATGCAGCTGGACATTTTAATCAACTTTAGAGGTAGATAGGTGATTCATTTCATGTGAGCACTGAAAATGAAAGATAAAAAAGTAGGTCGGTGATGACATGAATCTGAACAAGTGCTCAATGTGTATGCGACAGGTAAATATCTGTGACCAAGTCTTGGTGTAGCAGCACACACTTGTAATCCCAACATTGGGGAGGATGAGGTAGGAGGTTTGTCCTGAGTTTGAGGTCATCCTGGGTTATATGGTGAGTATAAGACCAACCTGGAACTACAGGGCAAGATCCTATCTCTAAATAAATATGCAAATACATATTTGTGACCATTATTTGCAACTGTCAGCTCTACTACACTAAGAGATGCCTAGCAAATTAGCAAAGCACATTTCTGGATGTGTCTGGATTAGTCAGAGGGATACAAATTTGGGGACTATATCTTGTTCTTTTGGGCCACCATGAGGTGAGTCGAGCCAAGCCTTTCCAACTCAGTGTTTCAACCTTGGCACCATCCAGTCATGTACTAAACCCTTTGAAGCCGCAAACGAAACAAATGTCTACTCTTTCAAATTGCCTGTTGCAGGTACTGTGTTCCAACAATGAGAAAGTTGACCAATGCATACTTCCTCCTAGCATTTCCATAGTACTTAAATGTTATGGCCAAATGCAACAATGGATCTAATTTTTAATATCCTCGGACTAGATAACAGAGTCCTTGAAAATATATGCTATTCCTATCATTAACTCACATATATTTAGCATATTGTCTGAAAGATAATGATTGCATATTGCATGATAATCTTCATGGTGAAAATAAAGCCAGCCATCTATTCAATGCAGATAGGGCACATCCAACAGATGGCCAAAGTGATAATTACACAATCCAACTTTGGTGGATCAATGATTTTATTGGAGTTACTTACAGGAGTACAGGTGAAGAGATACAGTGCCGTAAGTGACGGCTAGCTAAAGATTCACGGGTAAGGCATCACTTGCAGGAGCACGGATAACTCAAAAGCCCACCGCAGCATAAATGATGACTCATAGAAATTGCATACTACCCCTCATGAATCTCCTTCCTGGTCAGCTGCAGCTGTTCTCTCGGGACTCTCAGACCCCCCCCCCCCCCGCCCCTTGTTCCCATTTTCAGACATTCTGTAATCTAAGAGTCCAAAGCTTACCGTGTAGCCCAGATTGGCATTGAACTCACTGCAGTCATCCTGCTGCAGTGCTAGAAGTGCAGGATTGTGCCACCACACCCAACAAATCACTTGCTCTGCGCCCTGTGGTTCTCGTCTCTTGCTCTTCAGACTTTTCATACTCAATCTTAGAACTTTTCCTTCTCTGACTTGAGCCCTATGCCTTCAGCACCTTCTTAGCATAGCATCTCCGTGCACACCTGAGGGCTTGTGTCATGGGCCAGAGGGCACATTTTGTACACAAAGGGGCATGCCGCAGGAGCCTCACCAACAGAACCTTCCAAGAAACAAGTGGCTATATGTCTGGGGATGGAGAGGCTCCCCAGCCTGAGAGCTCTGCTTTTCTGTTCCTACTGTGTGCACCTATGAGTTGACCCTCTGTTCTCAAGGAGAGCAGTAGGACTTGCTACATTGCAGTGAAAAAAATTACTAGGGTAATAGCTGGTGTGAGCTCAGATAGATAGCTTTTCCTACACAATCAGCAAATGACAGAGCAATGCAACATAGCTAATATGTTTAAGAACATGTTAGTTACTTTAAAGCACTGAATTTTCTACCAAGTTGACGTAAGTAGAACATTTACATAATAAGTTTGAGAAGAGTTCCCCTGGTGGTAGTTGGGAGGTTTTTCAGAAGGTATCACTGAAGAAGAGTATTATGGTTTAAATAAGAAGTGTCCTAAAAAGACTTGTATGTTGAGAGCTTGATCCCTAATGCAGTAATATTCAGAAGATCTAAAGTGGTGACTGGACGGACCATGACTGCCTCAACCTCATCAAGTGATTAATCCTGATGTGTTCATAGTTGCATGGGTTTACTAGGAGAAGGGTGCAGGTGGACAAGGAAGTTAATGGGGATATTTCCTGGAAGAGTTCAACCTATCTCCCTTTCCCTTCTCATTTCTCTGCCTCCTGGTAATTTATTTCTCAATGGCTCCGGTTGAATGTAGTAGTCTCTCTCTCTCTCTCTCTCTCTCTCTCTCTCTCTCTCTCTCTTTCTCCCTTTCCCACCCTACCTCCCTCTTTTTGGCTGCTTTTTCCAGTCCACCGCTTCTGTCTTGGAGTAAGCCATAAGCCTTTCTGAACCAAAACTATGAGCAAAAAAAAAAAAAAAGTTTTCTCCTTTAGGTTCTGTATTTCAGGCATATTTTCCCCTAGTGATTGAAAACTAGCTAACAGAAGGAAGTATAAGTGATGCTTTTCTAAGTAGGCACCAATAAGGATGGAGTACACACAGATTTATCAGAATTGGAGTATTACCAGTGTCCATGACAGCTGCTAATGCAAATATACCTAAGCACCTCATTCTTGCACATTTTTTCAAATGCTTATGACATTTGATAAGATACCAAATCTAAGATAATGCTTTCACAAATGAGTCTGCATATTTCCACAGGTACAATTCAAACACAGTAATTTCAAAAAAGGAATGCATATGTATATTATGCCTAAACTTTCCATTCTTTCCAAAGTATTGGTGAGATACTTTGTACCTATTCGTGAATACATGTATCAATTTAATGTAAGAGCCGTAAGGATGAAAGAAAGGGACAGAAAGCCCTGCCCATTAATTTTTGGTGGAAAATTAAGGATACAGAAAATCAACTAAATAAACCATGTATACAGTATCTCCCAAAATACAATGACTAGTTTATTTTGTAGATTACTTTTGAAGAAAGTAAGGCAAAAAATGAATACAGATTAGGGGGCAGAGTTTAGTTTCATTAGTATAGGATGTAAAGAAGCGTCAGATGGAGAGAAAAAGAACAATGATGGTCAGACACAGAGGAGAAGCACCCCGTGGTCAAATCCAGTGATGTAGCTGCCAGCCTATGTGTTTGTTCTAGAGTTTAGAACCTGGAAAAAGTTAAAAATATGTTAGAGTGTGACAGGGCTAGATGGTGTAAGCTCCTGTAATTATTTCAAACAAGTTTGCTTTTCCTTAGAGTGTGATTGGGAGTCATTCGAGAATTGTTGCCCAATTTGTTACCATCCTCCAAAGGCCAAGAGAAACCACAGTTCATTGACTTACATTTTAATAGGACCATTTGACTGCCTTCTTGATAGGATATATGTGGTGAAGGATTAAAGCAAAGAAAACCAGTTAATAGTGATTGAAACAAACTGTTAAGTCTAGAAAGTTTCAGGTGGTATGAAAAATTCATCACTAGACTTATACTAGTTATTGGATATTAAAGTGTTAGTCGGTGCTGACACAACCTCAAAGAATCCTCTTTGGGGCATAATGTAGTTTAGTTCTTATCTTTCAAAAAGCTTCATTAAAAACTTTTACTTAAAATAGTTTAATAAAATAAAATAAACATTACTTTAGTGAATTGAACCCTTTGAAGTGTGTGTGATAGTTTAGATCTATTATTTATTGGCTAGTAACAGTGATGTGTAATATACAACCAGTATGTACAGAAAAAACATGTTGCTTTGATGTCATGGGCTTCCTTGACAGTGTATTGTACATGGTATCTATGCTTACTTATGCTACTGGTGTCACTATACTTTGTTGTTTATAAAACGAGCTAGCTGGACACTTGCTGTCTTCTAAACTCTAAGGGACCACATGTCCAAATTTCAAGATAGTTGCATATTGAAGAATGTTTTTTATGATGACTTGAATGCACTTGGTGAACGATTTCCTTTCCTGGATAGTTTTAGACAACATCTCAGCAAAAAACACTTCCAATCAGCAATTTAAACTCCTCACATATGTAGCTTCACAATTTTATATTTATTGCATGTAAGTAAATTAAATTTGGAAAAAGTTTAAAAAATAAGATGAAAATTTGAAATTTAATTTGCGTTTTCAGTTTTTACTTAATTGTTTATATCTAATAATATGGAGACATATTTTCTTATCTTAAATTTCCAATTATACTAGAAGATAAACTAAAGCCATGATCGTGGCCTCTTAGCTGGCAACTAATGACACTGTTTGAGTGTGAGGACAAAATTCACTGACTTACAGATAAGTTGAATGCTGCTAATGTGAAAGTAAGTAACTGAGTTTAAGTCATATAAAACGTGTAGCTTCTACTATTGTCTGACTGGTTTATTCCAGTGAAATTAAGTTGCCTCATTGTAAAATAACTTAAGGACAGGATGAGGACACTACAAGGAATTAAAGGTGGATGTTGACCACGACTAGAGTCAAGAAATTGAGGTCCACAGTGCAACATCTCAAAAGAAGCAGAGTCCTCATAATAGTTTCTTGCAACATAGAGAGCCCATTCCCATTCATTTGAGTTTCGTGAACTCTTGGCCAAAATATTAGTCATTGTCTCATGTGACTTTTAGCCACATCAACTGCATAAGCAACTCCCAGTTCTCAGTCTATAGAACTGGAACAGTAAGAGCTTCTTGATTGTTGTTAAATTTGGAGATAGTATTATCAGAAATAATCAACACATTCCTTTATGTCTGTGTCATGTTATGTATTAAAATCACTGTGTTCACTTAAAGATATGTCTGCTCTAGCATAAGACTCCAATAATTTTCTGAAAATATTTTAAATTGTTTTAGAAAATTAAATATTTTGAACTATGCTCAATTTCATCTAAACATATAAAATTAAATGAACAGGGATATGCTATTTTTCGGTGGACTTCATTGATTAAACATTGTTATTGTTATGTATATTGGACATGTATATATATATGTATGTATGTATGTATACACCCACACTATATACACATATATATGTATATCCTTTCCCTTTTCAAGATATTAACATTTAAATGTTAATTATAGATAACCAAAAGATGTATATATATAATACAACATATATAATACCATATACATATTAAAATATACATATAATTATCTTTTAGATGTTAATATCTTGTTCACTGTGAAATAAGCTTTTCTATACGCCATATATAATTGTTAATTTAAATGACACTAATTTCCATAACCAACTCTGTATTTCAAACACTCCCTCCTCTATTTGCAGGTTTTAATCTGCAAAACAAACACTCTCCTAACACTGCATCCCACAGGGCATTAAACCTCCTTAGCAACTGGGTTGTGCAGTACCAGCAACTCTGAATTTGGTATTTGGCTAATAGCTCCATTACCTTTCACGCTGACTCTAAAGCTTTTCCTCCCTCAATCTTCACTTTTGCCAACTGGAAAATTTTCCATCATGTCAAGAAAGCCCACTGTGCATCGTGCTCAGGGAATGGGCCCTCTCTTGCTGACTGACAGCTGTTCAGTAGAGAAAAGAGCCACAGAGAGATGCCGATACGTATTAAGCTCAGTGAAGAGAATAAGCTTTGTATTTCAAAATGTCACTTTTCTTAGAGTTCGGTGGGAGTGAGTAGCTGTAATAAGGTAATTTCTAGAGGGAACCATACTGTAGTTCATTGTATAAATAATTGATTTGATCAGCTAAAATTATTGTGCCTGGTCCTGAATGACCTTTCGGATGAATTGCTGAATTTTCACTACAAAAGCAACCAGAGCTCATAGTAAGATGTCAAAGAAACCTATATACAGTAGTTTTCTATAAAAAGAAAAGGTATTTACATGGCATTATTTTCTCAGGATAACTAAAATATAATTACTTCTACCCCTGAGTACAAGTAAAGGCAGTGTGTCTTGGGCTTTCTTTATATGTTCAAGGTCAAACACTACAGTATGTTGTTTCTACTGTGTCATATGCATGAATGTTTCAGGGAATATTTTTAAAATGAAACAGAGAAACAAAACATAAATATGATTACACCACAGAGAAAGGATTTCTCTTACAATATGCAGAGTAATCATTATAATATATCCTAAGAGAATACTTTTTTTAGACATTAACAAACTCGAAATTGTAAAGAATGATAAACTTTAATATCTCACTACGGAATCATCTCTTACTCTGTCATCGATGTCTGTTCACATGGATTGTATGCAGTCTTTCTAGTCAGAAATTTTGCATTAATCATATTTTATCTTTCATTTATGATTTCAGTTAATACATTTGCTTATTGTTAAATTCGGGAACACTATTGTGCATTTTTAAATATCATTCAGATAATACAAAGAAATAGATAATTAAAAATGAAAACGGCCATGCCCAATTCCCTTAATCCCTGCTTTGTACTCCAATTCTGTATGCATAATTATGGTTCATAGTTTACTGTAAAATTTCCCTGACCTTTTTGAGTACCCAATTAAGTAAAGCTATCTCTTCATTTCAGGTAATTATATATGTTTATATACTGATTAATAATGTATTCATGTAGATATGAGTACACTAATGAGATTATTCTGTGAATTGCTTTCAGGGGTGGTCTACAATACTTCTTCCTAGACATGAATTTTTTCACTTCATAGTATAGTTTCTAATTATGAAAGTTATATATTCATAAAGTAATTATGCTGGTAGTTTGGGATAAAAATATAAATTTAAGGCTGGGGTTCATAGTTCAGTAATTAAAGCACCTGCCAAAAAAGTGCATGGCAACCACAAAGCACTGGGTTTGATTCTCCAGCACCACAAAATTTAGATATGGTGGGGAGTGCCTGTAATCCCAACACTCAGGAGGATAGGCATGTGTTTGAGGCTAGCCTGGTTTGCTGCAGAGTGACTTCAGGGACAGCCTGCACTACAGAGGGAGAATTAGTCTCAAAGAAAAAAATACACACACACATACACACACACACACGAGATATATGTATATATAATTTTGAAATTTCTAGGCATATATATATATATATATATATATATATATATATATATATATGAGAGAGAGAGAGAGAGAGAGAGAGAGAGAGAGAAAACTGCTAGATGATTTTGGTACAATTTCCCAGAAACAACATAATTTTGAAAGTATCTTCCTAGGTTTATTATTTGTTCAGTGTTTTATTGGTGGTTTCATGATTTATTCATGCATTTATTGTTTCTGTATGAAGTATCCAGAAACAACTACAGAAAAAAAGAACAACAGAAATTCAACTTTACCCTGATCCTGAAGTTCTGAGTATTTGTTACCAGCTTGCAGAAAACATTACTTATAAAACTAAGTGACCTGTACCCTGTGAATAGAATGTAGAATTATCTTAGTAAATGATTGCAGGAAAATAATAGCCTATTTTGTACTCTCTTAATCACAAAAATGTCTATATTAGTCAGCTATATAGTATTTCTACATCTGGGCACTGAAAATTTAGGAATTGGTTCTGCCTGAAAGGAGAAATATAGGTAATATGAATGATAGAATGGCTCACTTGACCCATGCCCTTCGACTTGGCTGAATGAGTTATATCTTTAGTCTCCAGTTATGAAGTCCAATCTGAATGCATTCCTTACCTTGCTAGTAAAACTATCTTGGTACGAATTACATAAAGCATGAACTCTGTGAATTTTGAATCATCATTTACAATCCCGGCCTCACACAGAGTCAACAGACTTGGAGATCCATTTCTTTTTTGTGGAAGAAATAATAGAAGGAAGAATAATTTTGAAAAGATTAAACAAACCCAAAGATTGGAATGTGCCATTACAACAGTGAGAAAAAGATAAAAAATAAAGCACAAATAGACAATAGTCATGGGATACAAATAAAAATAAAAATAAAATAAAAAGGAGAATAAAAATCTAACCCAGAATTCCAGGCATTCAGACTCCACTATTGAAGAAACCCAGCCAGCAAGCCAAGTCTTCTGTCACAATATGCCCAGGATACATAAGACTTGGTCAATACTGCCAAATGTTCTAGACTTTTTGCCTTAATTTTCACCTTGAAATAAACCAAAGGAAGCCAGATATGCATTGTTGCTGGCACCAATAACATTGACTTAAAACATACTTTTTAAAAAATACACCCTTCTCATATACTTCTGCTGTTTTTAGTCTTTGCCTGACTCCAGCCATGGTGATTCACAAACTTGCCATGACAGAAGAAATAGCCTTTGTTTCTTCTTATATTTCCCCAACAGGTGCAGAAGAAATGATCAATTTTCTACTTATAACATTAGAACATGTACTAGTTTGGTGAAGCAGGTAAGAGTTATCAGAAGCACAACTAGAAGTGCGAATGAACAGATGCACTGCTAAAGTTCCTAGTGAGGAAAAGCTCATGGGACTTACTGGTCATAGGCAACTATTTGAGAAATGCTTATTTTTAGAGCTTAAAAATATATTCATTAATTAGCAAAAGTATTTTTATTAAATGTTTCTATATAATAGATTTATTAGTAGGAATAGTTTTCATTAAAAAATTCTGCCATCAGATGTTTAGTATATAAGGCAAACTCAAGCTAATGCAGTTGCTTTTTAAATAATTGCATTTAACAAACTTTTCTGTGGATGCTAGGCACGAAACCTATGGCCTTGCACCTGCTCATCATCAGCAAACTCTTAAACATATGTTTTGCTGCAGTCATATAGAAGACAGGATCTTCATGAGAAATGAATGTATGATGCATTTTATTAATAGAGATACAAACAATATGTGCACATTCAGATAATATTATGTTTACTGTTAAAACAATTAAATCATATGGTATAGTTAAGGTACAATTAACCTGTTGTCTTAAAAAATAAGTCCTTTAAAATAGATTATTTGATTCTAAGTGGAAAGAAGTAAAAGGGAGAAATAAAACCAAGAATGAAATCATGAAGAAAGAAAATAGGCATTCTGGGGAAATGAGAGAATGTGGTCGAAGTAGTTAAGAGGCAGCTTTGCTAAAATACGGGTGTAGTCAGTGGAAAAGTGGAGACGAAAGCCAGAAAACATAGGTTAGATTCAGATTGTAAAGAAAGAACTTAGATACATTTTTTGTAATAGACTGACAAGCAGATGTTGTAAAGTGGGTTATTCACCTCTCTTCTACCACTATTGCGACAGGTTCTTCTTTATGTTTGAGGTTACAAGGCTAAAGACTACGTGCCCAAGACTCATTTCTAGTTCTTTTTCCAACTTTGACCCGACTTCTTCTAAGCAGATACAATGAGATATATCTGAAAGTTTGAAATAAGGGAGTCAGATATCTTCTCTTTATTCTCTTGCAATGTATCAAGGCATCCTAATTATTTTTCTTTAGTAGAACAAGATACCCCAAAATATTTTTCTTGCTCTGTGACTCGAAGACACACTCCATTTATTCTAGTTTGCATCATTCCATCAAGACTGAGATAGTATATAACTTTGAACTAGTAGCTTGAAGGATAATTTTCAATCCTTCATGTTTAGATAGTGGCAGAATTACTAAATGCCTAACAAGGAAGCATTGGCGTGTTGTGTTAAGAATTGTTTTCTAGTCACCTGATCTACCTTCTCAAGATTATATACACTTATCCCAAATACATTTGTTTTGAAAGTAACAATGAGGGATTTTGCTCTGAAGGAGAGTATTTCACAACTAACCGCTAGCTAGCATTTAGAAAGAAAATCCCCTGCATCACTGGGAGTGTCGTGATCAGGTGATCAGGAGCCATTTTGAAAAAGGGCTTTAACCCCCTTTTACACACACACACACACACACACACACACACACACACACACACACACATATACTAGTTTGGTGCAGCAGGTAAGAGTCATTAGTAGTACAACTAGAAGTATAAATAAACAGACACCTACTGCTGAAATTCCTACTGAAGAAAAGCTCTAGTGACTTACTGGTCATATGCAAATACTTGAGAAATGCTTATTTTTAGAATTCAAAAATATATTAATTAAATAATGGAAGTACTTTTATTAAAATGTTTCTATATAATTGATTATACATATTATATATGCGTATGAATATGCATAATACTTAATATTTACAGTGATCTTGAGTATTTTGTGCATAGAGATATTGCAGCAAACTTATAAAGCCTTCCTCTCTCTTTTGTTGACCCTCCCACTCCCTCCTCATTAGTTCTCATTATTACTCCCCAATTAATTCTACAAAATGACTGTAATACGCATATCTTTTTTTCAAGGAAAATCAACTTTTATTTTTCATGTTTTGTGGTATTGGGTATTGAAGCCAGCATCTTATACATGCTACACAAGCACTTCAGCACTGAGCTATATCCTCAGGTCTCAAAACTTTCTTCCCCATTTTATTGATTTGTGTAAGTGCAAAATTTAAGGTTTACAATAAAGTTTAGCATTTTGTTGGAATATGCATATCTTATATTTGACCTTCTGCATCTGACTCACTTCAGTGATTATGATTGTATTAAGTTATTTTTAAGATTGAGATTTTCCTGGTATCAAAAGTAACAGCATGGCTACACTATCAGTTTTGGAAGATCTTTCAGCTAAATGATTGGTGGGAGATGAGACAAAAAACAATCACAGCGAAGAGGGCTAGCTAAATGTTCCCTGAAAGGTTTGGGAAACAGCAGACCCAGGCTAGGGAAGATGCAACGGTCTCCCCTACTGTCTAAGCAGTGCCAGGTTGGTTGCATGTGGTTTCCTGAAAATGATTGGCAAGAAAATGTTTGATGAAGCCCACTAAACTTTTCGCTCTCAATTTTTCCTTGATGCCTACTTTTAGCAAAAAGTTCAATAGTTCATTCCCTCCACCTGCCAATGTCCTTACTGGTACATTTTGGCGTGGTCATTTGCCACCGACAGCAGTGTGTGGACAGAGAAACTGCCGGAGAAAATGAGACACCTGAAGAGTCCACAGGCTACAGAACTAGTTGGTGTTGGAATGGAGCTGTAGGCTCACAATAGGGCATAAACTTTAAGAGCCTCAAGCTTAGCCTAGAGTGAATTTGGCCTCCAGGCAGGTAACACCCCTTAACTGTTGAAAGAGAAGAGGGACAAAATTCAGGGCTCAAACAGGGAAAAGTGGGTGAGGCAACACAGTAAGCCTGGCTGTGCCTCACTGTCCCTCCTTCCCGCCTATCTCATGGGCTACGGCATCACAGGACTCACCGAAAGCCTACTCAAGCAAACATTTTAATTAAAAAAAATGAACTCACCTTTCTTTTGCTATATTTGTGCGTTGGAGATTTGTAATATTTTGTCTGCTCCTTTCTTTTTTGACTTTTTGTTTTACTGTCATTATTTTTTCATTTCTTCTTAATTTTTTTCTGTGCTATTTACCTAACTATTCTTGCTTTCTTTTGGCTTTTAATTGAATGTTTTACCTTACGTTTTCTCTGCCTTTTTTGTATTGTCTTCCTTTAATTTGTTTTAACAATTTTCCACTTTCCCAACTCCACTATGCTTATTACTAATAACTGCAGATAATTTTAGCTATTTACATTTAAATTATTAATTCTTCTTTCTATTACTTGTGGTATAGTGATTGCTTACTAGATCTTTACTGTATGTCAAAGTTTGTCTTATCTTTATTTGTATATTAATATTGTAACTTTTTTATTGTAAAGAGAAATTTTTAGTTGATCTTCATGATATAGCAACATCTCATTTATCTTACATTCTATCAATATTTCTGGTTTCTATTTTTTTGTGGCAACATAGTGGGATAGTGGATGCTTGGATGCTTTTCTTAAAACATATGCCACTATCCAGCCTGGCTTTATATTGTCAACATTTCTGAGTTCCTGCTTTTTCCTCTCTTAGTGGTACTGCGATCAAGACAGCAGAAAGTAGGACACGAACTAGACACTCAGGTATTGAATAGGTTAAATCCAAATATGATCATCACAGTAGGATCATTATTTTTCTACCATAACTCTATTAAATCTGTCAGCATGATAGCTACAGAAATATGAGAATGCAAAACAGTAATAAAAGCTGATCTAACAGGCCCATGTTCATAGTAGCACAACTAACAATAGCTAAAATATGAAGTCACCACAATACCCATCAACAGACCAATGGACACACAGACGGTGGTATTTGTACACAATGCAATACTATGCATCTATAAAGTCCAACAGCGTGGAGGTGTTTGCAGGCAAATGGAAGAAACTTGAGAACATCATGCTTAGTGAAGTGAGTCAAAAACAGAAAGTGGAACATTGAATGGTCTCTCTGATATAAGAAACCCAGATCACAGCTATCTCATGGAACTTAAAATGAAAAACAAAGTGAACCAGGAGGGTAGGGTAGGGTGGGTAAGGGGAGGGACTAAAGGAGAGTGGGAATGTCCTTGTCACCTTGACGAGATATGTAGGTGCACAAAATGCTCAACTTCATTGTAAACCTTAAATTTTGTGCTTATACATATTTAAAGATGGGGAAACAAAAAAGAAACCAGAAACAAAATGGTCAAAATATTTGAAGCAATCAAAGAAGAAGCATACAAATTGAAAAAGATGTTAAGAGAGCTTAAAGATGATTTAGTTAAACAAATAGTAGACTCAATAAATGTTCAATATGCTTCAAAAAGACACAAACAATATGCTGATTGAGCTAAAAAATACAAGGAAAGGGATGGTTGACCATTTCACTAAAGAATAAAAAAAAAATCTAGAAAAGAATCAAGTAGAAATCAAGGTCATAAAATATCAGTTTAAAACATGGTAGCCACTTCAAGTGTTTTGTGGACAGGGTGTGAGAATTTGGAGTCAAAATTGATATACTAGACTGTGTACTCAACGATAAACTAAAAACACCATGGCAAAAAGAAACTGGATCAAACAAGGGCTAGATAACTCAAGAAACACCATACTTAGTATTATATAACATAAAGAAAAAAATGGAAGATGTCTCAAAAAGCTATAAATCATTTATTTAAGAAAGTCATAGTAGAAACTTCAAAATCTAGAGAAAGGTTTCAGAATAGAAGGTGAAGTGGAAGATAGAATTCCACGTAGCTACAGCCAGGAAAGAGCCTCTTTGTTGTACCCAACTATACTTCTGCAAATCTTTCCAAGGATTTTAAAATAAAGCATAACAGTGATATTTACATACCAGGGTTTATAACAGCACCTGCCTTTATAGCTAAATTTGGGAAGCAGCTTTTATAGTTATCAACAAGTGAATGGATAAAGATCATCTTATATATAAATAAAACAGAGAAATCACAAAATGTTTCTCTGTTTCCACTGAGCTGGGCTAGTGGTTTTTAACAGGAATAGTTTTGCTTCCTGAATGATGCTTGATGTTATATTTAAGGCTCCAAGTAGCATTTACTTAAGGTCAGTGAGATTCATGAACAGCCAATGATGTAGAAAACAGCTTTGTATTTCCGCTGCATCATCACCACCTGCAAAGGAGTTACCTGTCCTAAGATGCCAATAGTGGCAAAATTGGTAAAGCCTATCCCAGATAAAGTTCTGGGACTTTGATGAAGAGGGTAGAAAGAAAGTAATAAAAAAAATTAAAACTGAAATTGATTTAAGTAATAATAAATACAGATACCAAGCAAAACATTTTAAAATATGCATAAATATTCAGACATACTGAATTAGCATGCATTTAATTTTATGTTTGATTTAAAAACAAATTTATTTGTAGAGCTGTGCACTTTTTCCGACTTCTAAGTGTAATTATTAACTCATTTAACTTACTTTCGCAACTATTCTGTGAGAGTCAAAATAATTTTCTACAATTAGTTTTAGTATACAATCTGAAAGTATGAATGATTTGATGAAATTGAACTTTTTTTTCAGTTTGTCAGAGTCTGGTGTGAATGTATAATGGCTACATTCCTTTCATATTGTAGCTCCTACATTTTTTTTTTGGAAAAAAAAGTCATCACAATGTATTCCTTTCTTCTTGATTATTCCACTAGGGAATCATGAACATTCTAAAATAATAATATTTTTCAACCTATATTTTTTCTATTTTTAATTCATATTACTAATTCTGGTGTAACACAGTAATAGACTAGTAATATAAAATTGCTTTAGAATAAAAAAAAGCAATTTACTAGACTGAACTTGTTAAAATAAAATGTATAATCATTTTATTGATGCAGAAAATGTTTTCAAAATTTTAGTCAACATATATTCATGAAAAAATCAGCAAATAGAAATAGTTTTATAATTTGATAAAATATTTATGCAAAACTTATAATTAATATAAAGGCCACATGCCAGTGACCCAATCTGCCAAAAAGGACTTACCTGCTAACATAGGAAATGATGAATAGGTTAATCTGTCGATGAGTGCAACACACATGATCAAGTTACCTTTTGAAGGAGATAATTGGGAGGACAGTCTAGGTTCAAATCATAATGGATGTGAACACGCATTACCCTTGTTCCAGTTGTCTATTAGGGGCTTTACCTAGTGCACAAAGGCAAAGAAAAATATCCTAGTTTCTTTTCTGTTGTCGTGACAGAAATACCCAACATCCACAACTCAAAGGAGGAAAGATTTATTTTTGCTCACAGTTTCAAAAGGTTTCATAGTATCCAATTACTTGTGACTCACGGAAGTGGACAGAAGTTAGTAGCGACACCGCAGACGAAAAACCAGAAGTAGGGAGGGCAGGACAAGCACTTCCAGGTCACGTCCCAGTGACCTGCTGCTTCAGAACCAGTCCTTCCTCACTCTTCCGCTCCTTCTGAGTTAAGGTCCAGTGATCCGCCCTTCCTGTGTGCATGCTCAGTAACATGCCACACTACCATAATCTACGTCATGACCCTAGTCCACCACACCCTGTCACGTGATCTACCACATGCCTGCACACCACACACCTATTTTTTTCCCATTTTATTGATGTGTATACATGCAAAATTTAAGGTTTACAATGGAGTTGAGCCTTTTATGCACATAAGTATCTTGTCAAGGTGACAAGGACTTTCCCACTCTCCTTCTGTGTCCATTCCCCTACCCACCCCTCCCTCTTTCCTCCCCTACACGACCCCCCTGTTTCACTTTGTTTTTCCTTTTAAGTCCCACACACCTATTATCCAGCACTCCACAACAAGCCTCACTGTATAACAGCCCATGATTTGAATCTGCAACATCCAAATAATGCATGAGGCTTCTGGAGGGATACTCCAAATTCAACCGTAACAAGAAGCAATACATTTTGAAAACTATTTTACATCCAGGTGTTGTTATTGTGAAAATTGATAAGTACACACACGACACAAAAGAGACTATATCCTGAAAAAATGTAACAGAATTATAAGATACAAAGTCAGCATTTTTAAATGCATATTTACATATTTGTTTAATTTTACAAATGTAAATAATAATTCAAATGACATTTAAAAACATTCATCTAGCTTAAAATAACTTTAAAATCATTTTAGATGTTCTTGCTGAAACTACATTTTTGAAGAATTTCAAGACTCAGGTGCAAATAAAAATATTTTAACTGTTGCACATATTTAAGACTAAATATTACTTCAATTTTGCCCAAATGAACAGTAAAAGTAAACTCTGTGAATCTTTTCAGTATAACAGAAAGCTGATTCCAAAGATCACATGCAATTTCCCTGAAATTCATAAAATAACTAGAGTAATTTAAAAAGGTATGAGGAATTGTGCTAACAGACTCCAACATGTAACAGAAAGCTCCTGTGCTGAAAATAATGTGAGCTGGCATAAGGATCGAGGTATTTCACTGGTACCTAATAGTTATTCACAATTATATCCACATGATGCAGGAATACATGCAATGGAAAGTGGCTGATATTTAATTACCAGATGACTAGTTTAGTCTTTATACCTGTGTAATCCTTTTACTTTTATTTCTGCATACTTGTACATGCTTTCATAACATCTTCTCTTGCTTTGGACATTTAATCTCCAATTTTTATCCTCTTCATTCTAGATCTTTCAGTTTATACGTTAAAAAATAGAAAATATGACTCACCTGCCTGTCTGTCAGTCTATTGTTCATACTGCTTTCGTTTTATCATTCAGTAATGAAACTTTCGTATCTCCATACTCTTCTGGTCTCCATACTCTTTTTCTCCACACTCTTCACTCAGATTACAGATTCATGTTCTAATAATACAACACACATCTAGTTCTTTGATTATGTGTCTATTTATTCCTGAATTCTACTGTTGATTCATATAATTTCTATCTCAAAAGTATATGGCTTCTTTTTCAAAGAACAATTTTAAAGTAGTATTAAATTTGGTCGAATTGTACGTAAATAGGAGGCAAGCTACATCTAGTTAATGATGCTATTTTTCTATTAATGAGTATTTTAACAAAGATATTTTTGCTCACTTAAGGTTTTTGCCAGGGCATAAAAAAGTGTTCTAGGAAATATCTAATTTGGAAATTAGAACTATGCTTTTCTATTTATTTATTTAATTGAGGCAGGGTCTCACTTTGTAGTTTAGGCTGGTCCTGAACTCACAAGGTAGCTCAGGCTAGCCTTGGATGCATGGCCATCCTTCTTGCTCAGCCTCCTGAGTACAGGGATTAAAGAGGTGTGCCACCACACCTGGCTGGGGGGTAGAACGTTTGGCCTTTCACTTGGTAGGCAAGCACGGTAACCTCTTTGCCATTTCTCCAGCCTCTATGTTTTGGTACTTTATTTTCTTTGATACAATATATTCGTGTCTTGTTGGGTAAGTTATCTTTATTTAAATCTTTAAAAATTTAAAGATGAACTAAATTTCATAAGTAATATCATTTGTCTATAAAACTAGCCATGAAAATAATACAATTTTAATATCTTTAACAATGTATTGTGTTCAATAAAATAATGTTATAAACATTTCTTTGGAATAAGTAAGATAATTTTCTCAATGAAGAGAAGTATGTTTCCGAAATATAGATATAGTGCATATACTCAGCAAATAGCAAGTGAGCATGCTGATTAGCCAAGGGAGTCATCCCATTGTGTAATAATTAATACACTGTTAATGAAATAGAGCATTTTCAGAAAACAATGGTTTCTACACTTTAGTAACTATCAATATGAGATTTTATTGAAAGCATTACACTAAAATGAACATGATTTTTAAAACTCAGGGTAATATTCTCTGATATGCATCTTCTTTTTATAATAAAAGAATATTACCACACAAGCTAATATCCTGTAGGAAGCAGGTGGTTAAGGAGCAAATAAATTACTGGCAGATTTCTAATTATAATACACTTTTAGTCATTCATGATAAACAACAGATGTGTGTTTACCAAAATACATTAGAGTAGAATCAGGTCAATAGATTCTAAATGAACAAATTCTAATTTATTTGTACTCCCTTCTGAATTTAAGGGGATGGCCTATTTAAAAGAGCCACCATTCAATGCAACGTGAGTTCAAAGGAGATTAATTTAAATGGGCCAGTGGATATCATTTTCGTTAGCTTTCTAAATACAAGGGAAGATAAAGGGAGGGAAACACAGAGGAAAAGAACAACTGAAAAGAAAGCAAAATACTAGGGTGGAAGCAAAATGAATGTTCCAAATAAAACAGAGTAAATCAATTAATTACTTGACATTTACTACATAGTGCGTTGTTGAATTCTTTCCCTGTTTGGCTTTCTGTTACTGATATAAAAATTTCGTTGACATCATTAAATTTCTGAATGTTAAATTCTTAATAAAGTTTGAAGATATCATTTATTTATGAGAGAAAATTAAGCAAGTAAAAGTAATATGACTGAGGTGATTTGAGTTTTGAAATATTTTCTGTCTATAAATTGGGGAAATTCAAAGAATGATTTTAGATTTCAAATGTGAGTTACATTTCTGTGTTAGTCATTTTCTTATTGCTGGGACAGAATGCACAACATCCACAATTTGAGGGAGGAAAGATTTATTTTAGCTTAGAAAGTCATAGTTTATCATAGTTCACATATGGGTGCCTGGTAAAAGCACATGGCAGAGGAGCGGCTGACAGGACACCAAGGCAGAAGAGAATGAACGGAGCAAAGAAGAAGGACAGAATTACCTTTTCAGGTAATGTGCCCCTTCTGGGTCAAGCCCCAGTGTGCTGTTTCCTCTGACTAGGCCTTACCTCTTACCAGCATCCATGTATTTGTATGATGCTTTTAGTAGACATTCCTCACCCAAACCACTGTATTCTACCTCTGCCCTCCAAAGACTCATGTCCACCTACATATGAAAAATACATTTAGTCATTTATAGGAGTTGCCAGTCTTGAAAGTTCCCGCACTGCTAACCTGTCCAAGTCCAAAGCCTCTTTTGAAACGTAAGGCAAACTCTCAGCTGTGAGGTCCTGTGGTAAACAAAGAGAAGTTAAACATTTTCAACACACAGTGGCGCAGGGTAAAGATTCCCTTGCTAAGAGAGAGAAATATGAAGATAGAGACAGTTAGACCAAAGCAGGAATGAAATCTAGCCAGACTATAACCAAATCCTATAATTCCATCAAATTTTGTGTCTCTGTGAGCAGCTCTCTGTGCAAGCTATGGAGAGACGTGAGCTACAGAAGTCCCGGGAGGCCCGGACCCCTACAGTAGGGCCTCTGGGCCAGCTGTGTTTAAGGTCAGTAGCCTTCCTTAGTGAGTGACCCAGGTTTTTGATATTTCCAAATTTCTGGGATCTTTACTGCACCTTAGGCTTTTTCTTTATAACCTTATGTTGTGCCTTTCCATGGGCACACTACCTGACCTACAAGGCCTTCCTCTCAAATCGGGGTAGAAGCCTGGGTAATCCCACAACTTTTGTATTCTGATGCCTATAAAACCAGAACCATTTGAATGTTGCAGTGGTCCATTATTGCCGTGAACAGTAGCCCGAGCCTCTTGGACAATCCCTGCTGAGGCCTCTGAGTTGTCAGATGGCTGACCTACATCAAGTACACTTTTTTTTTTTTTTTTTTTTTGGATCTAGCCCCAGTATTTCACCTCCTGTAAGCAGGTTTCACCTTTTAAAAACATTTAAATATGTGAAGCTTCTGGGAGACATTACAAATGTAAACCACACCTACATCTGTTTCTAACAAGTGTAGTAAAAGCACATCACTTTTAAAGTTGCCATGTTTTCAAAAGCTAACAGATATAACTTCAAATTCTACACTATGCTATGAAAAGAAGCAATGTTTAAAATGTTCTCAGGTCTTTATTATTTTGTATTGTTCGTGTTATATGAATGCTTATTAAGTATTTTATTATTATTATTAAAATATGAATCATGGTTTACTGCATTGAGTTGTGTTACTACCAAGCATTAACTTTGATCAAATTCCTACTTGCATTTTCTAACTTTATTTTATCATATAAAATGATAAAAAGATTTATTTCTTATGAATCATTTTCTTTTATTTTAGTTAACTTATTATACTCTTAAAATTATTTAGCATTGGTACAACCAATTGTAAAAACAAAACCAAAAAAGCTTCTTTGAAACAGTCTGCTTTCTAAAAGCATATAGTAGGAATGGACACATTTGGCGTACACTGAGTAGTAGTGAGCAAGCGGAAGGCATTCCTGAACACCAGGGTGGCTTTGTTTGTCTGTCCAGAAATAAAAGGTGATTGTCAAACAGTTATCATAGAGAACTGACAAGTTTCTCAGATAACAGTATATGCTTTGCATCTGTTTAGTGATTTGATTATACATCACTGCCTCACTAGGTCTCAATCATTCCTATGCTCTTAATATTTTTTAAAAGAATAAAATGTATCTTATAGCCAAAATATGCTTATGAAAATATTGTATAGACATGTCTTTTCAGAAAACCTTAAGTTTTTACCTGAAAGGTGTAATATATTTGTTGATAACTTAGTCTTGTAATAAAGTAAAGGATTGGGAACACTTATCATTGTAAAGGATTTGCTTAGAAATAATTTATAATAATAGTTTAAGCAAAAGAGAGATGAACTAATATTTTGGTGGCAGAAAACTATTCAAGTGTTTCATCTGAAGCATCAATTATGTCTAAAATTATCTTAAATTCTTTTCCTTATTTCAATACGTGACAATACCTCCTTGTACGTATACACAGAAATTCCTATATCCAGTAAGCAATACGGTCTCTCTAAACTGCGGCTGGGTGCTTCAGAATAAAAATCAAGTCCCTCTAGACTAAAGGCAGACCATCTTCACTTTGTGGGTTTTTTCCCATTTTATTGATATGTATGCAAAAATTAAGGTTTACAATGGAGTTGAGCATTCTGTGCACATATGTGTCTTGTCAGGGTGACAAGGGCTTTCCCACTTTCCTTTTGTCCCTCCCCCTACCCACCTCTCCTTCCCTCCACCCCTGCCCAGCTCCCCTCTTTTACTTTGTTTTTCATCTTAAGTTCCATAGGAGTTATGATCTGGGACTCCCACATCAGAGATTTCTTTTTAGCTAGATCAATTATCAAGTTAATTCTTTACATATTTTGACATACCTTGATGAAGATATGCAGTTGTATGTTAAAAGTGCTAGTTCAATGAAAGAGAAGCAGTCTTGTATTTTATGGTAAGAAGTTTTATTGTTTAGAAAAATATATTTAAAAAATAAAAACATGATTTTTTTGCAAGGTACCCTCCCATTCAACAGTAATGTGTAAGTAAGACAGAAATAAATTTAATTGAAAATATTTTTAAATAGAATTTGCATAAATGACATATACAAAGTCTTCAAGGGTGGTATGAAATATTTTTTCTGGAATATTTCAAAGACAAGAGTGAATTTAGAAGCAGTAATTTGCATAATTGTGACGTTTTAAACAAAAGTAAAAAAAAGTACACAAGACAAATTTAAATAAAAGAATAAGATTCATTTTTTTTTAACTTGGACCATATCATATAGTTAAGCTTGTTAAAGTAGTTTCCTGAATGTAATTTTTATAGTTAACTCTGTTACTCCCTTTGTGTTATTGTTTTGTTTTGATATTCCTATAAACAAACAGACAATGTCTGATTATTTATTTCTGAAATCGCTGTAGCACCTCGTCAGTGTACCCAGCTTTGTTACTTCACTGTGAAATCTCTGCACGACGATTCATTGGAGCACGCTGCTTTTCATCTTTGCACACTGTCCTAATACTTAAAATTCACTGGTACTGTGATGCATAACTTATGACACAGATACATAGAAGAAATGTTAAGGCTTGCTGAACAAAATATCCAAAATACTTTTTGTAATTTTCTCTAATAAAACTAGTAAGGGAAATGAAGTCTGGCAGGATTTCAGCCAGAAAAAAAATATTTTGAAAAGCTATCAGATAAGAAAACATCTAACTCTGTAAACGACTTGGAGGAATGGAAAATGTGGTGCTTAGATCTCATCCTCAGGACTGGCTTTGTATTCTAGAGAAAAACTACGCTGGCAACCAGCGGAAGGCTTTCTTTTCTGTCCCCGCAATCTGTAGGAGGCTTAGATAAGTCATTTTGTGGACAAAGGATCAAAGAAATGAAGGGAAGTGTGCGACTTTGATTGTGGGAACAAAGCATTTGAAGTTTGAGATGAATTTGTCATTGTCAGATTTTTGAGGATAGCCTTGGTTTTTGTAAGAATTTGTTGAAAATATTATACATCAGTTGTTTTATACTTATTTATGCATATATTAACATACTTATTGTTTCTCACTTTTAACTCTATTTTGTTTCCTGTAGAAATTTTCACTTTCATTTTGCCTCTAAACTTCAAAAGTGAGAAATATATTGAGATATGAAAAAGATAATGCGTTAATATTATGTGTATTAACTTCTGACACTTCTACAATTTTGCAGACTTCCATAGCTTGAGTAATAACTCCTCTGTTTCCACTCAGATAAAGGACAGATTTGTACTTATATGATAATTTTACTGTTTACTTGAACTTTTTTTGTTAGTAGATGACATTGGTATAAAGTTTAGCACCTCGAATAGATGTTTTATTTATTTATTTATTTATTTATTTTGTTTTACACTTTATGGAATAGAGAAAGTCCTTCTCAAATATTGCTCTTAGGTTAACATTGCTCTATCAGTTAACATTGCTTAGTTCTTTAGCTAGGATACCTCATGAGTTTGGAGAGTAGAGACAAAACATTTACTGTAAGTGCTCCAGAGGGATTGTTTGAGGTGCCACCTTATTTCAGCCATACTAAAATAAGTCTTTTTGTATATACATCATCTGAATAGGGCAAATTCCATTTGAGAGTATTTGTGGATGTTTTTACAGTTCCTGGACTTTTCAGTAAAAGCATCATCGTCTCCCACTCACAGGCCTTTCTTAACCTACTCTCTAAATTGTTTACCATGTCACGGAGTTGATTGCCAAACCAATATTAGTTTAAGGTCAGATTACCCAGAATCCTTTGGAATGACTTTTCTGTGCAATGGGTCTTTTTCAGTGGATGGCATTTCATCCAAAAAAAAAAAAAATATCCGATGATCCAACCACTTTCCATTGTGGACTCGGCTGTGTATCTTAACGTGATCCTGTCCTGAATTTAATCACAGAAAGAAAATGGAGAGTGCAAAGTTTTTGGTTTGTCTCTATTGGCCATCATGGAAGAATTATAGATCACCTTTGCTGACATTTTATTTGCAAGATTTCATCATATTACCTCATCAAATTGAACAATTATTTAGAAATTCTCTTTAACTTCACTCCTAGGCAGAGAAGAAAGTCAAACACATTAAACATATAATAAAGATCTGGTCATCATTTAGTTATAATCTCATTAAATTTGCTGCCTTTAACAGAAGACTGACACAGTCGTCATATAATCAGGTGTGGTCATGAAGACATGTGTAGCCATATAGGAGACATACATTTCTATATTGCTATATTTGGAAGAGATTAATTTTAACAGCCTGTAAGAAAAGAGCATGTTGAAAGATGATATCCCATAGCTATACTAAATTTTAGTTTGACATCTTCTAAAATTTTCATCATTTTAAAACATTGGTCATCGAAAGTTTGCAGCGTCCATTTGCTCCTCTTCGGTTCTGAAACTACTTCCTGCTTTGCCGGGTCCCCGTGTCACGCTCAGTGTTGTGCTTTTTCAGTGCATCCTTTATCTAGTGCTCTTCCCTTTCTTTCTCAGAAAATTAGGGTAATTTTTTATCTTCACATTTTGTAGATAGCGATACTGTCCTTTTTGAAAACAATCGCTATGGTTAATTGCCTGCTATTTATGATTTTGAAAACAGAAATGTTTAAAAAAGACATAAATTTCCATTGTTTCTTTTTGACAAATCTACACACATTCACCCAAAATTAAATGAAATAAAACTTCTGAAATTGCAGCATGAGATGTGTTCTCTCTGTGGTCTTTGAAATATCACCAGAAAACAAGTCCATGCTAAAAATATTTCTCTGCTTTGTGAAACTTTTGATATATGTTGTTATAATTTGGCTATATTTTAGCATATTTAGCATTAGAAAAGGAATTCTTTAAGAACACATGATTTATTTCCATTAAAAAAATACATGCTCAAGCTACATATTTTGTATGGGCTAAGCCTAATGATTTGCAGGAAATATTTTTAAATGACATCCTCTTCTGAGATATATGAGGGACCATTGCCAAATATTCCTTAAAGACTATAGAGCAATGTTGTCAAGTGCCTTTATTTACACATTCTTCAAAAGAGAATCGACATCTCACAGAAATCTGTGATGTCCACCGCATTCACCTTCGCAGTGAGAAATAGGAAGACTAAGCATCTCAGTTGATATTTAGACATCACAGACTTAAAAATGTCAATTTCCCCCAAGGTACATCAGCTGTATCATTCAGTCTTGAGCTTCTGAAAGAGTGCCTTCTGTCAAAAGCAGCGAATCAACGGCAAACCTCCCAATATCGTCCCCAAACTGCTTGCGGTACTCTAATATAAAATGTCCTTGTCCCAATTAGAGCTGGGACTTGTAACTGTTCAAATAGTTGCTCTTGAAAATACTTTGGGCTTTTAAATTTCCAAAAGTTAAAATATTAAAGAGAAAGCTATTATTCTTCCAGAAAAAATGTCCTAGCTGATAAAGTGCACATGAATCTCTCTTAATTAATAGTTCATATCATTTTGCACTTAATAACCCAAAATACCTTGTACTTTTCATCTGAAACACATCTGTATAACAAAGAACACCAAAATGCTGCAATAAAAATTAGTTCTAAGAACTAAAGGAGATCCTCACAAGCCGAACCAGGCATGTTCACAACTGGAGCCTATTACATGTGAGTGGAAAGATTGTCAGCAAAGCAGAGACATGCTACTGTGAGATCTTGGCCTTCATGGCTGTTTTAATGCTGCATCTTGAATTAATTAAATACAAAAATTATACCCACAGGGTTTTCTTATAATTAAACACTAGGAAACATAATAGCACTACTAAATTTACTTGCTGAATTTCAGATATATGAACATTTTTGCCACAGCCTTACCTTTAATTAGTCACAAAAAAAGGAATTTAGGGTTTTTGTTATTGATTTTTCATTCTTTCTCCCATATCAGAATACTGTTGTGATGAAACTTGATTGTACATGGAATAAAATATTTCAATACATGATACAATACATGTTTTTTGTAGCATTTGAGTTGATTGTGTTTTAATCTCTTCTTAGTGTACTCATAGAATAATTGATACAAATAAAAAAGCCTACTGGAAATAAAACGTGGGTAGGCCCAGCATTACAAAGTTTTGCACATACTGACTTGGGTGATAAGCATCACAATGTCAACAGACACAGTGAGATGAGACAGGCAGCATGACATTCTGTAAATAATCACAGTCGCATAATTCTGTTTGAAATTTGAAGAAGCTTTAACTGCTAATATGTATTTGCCATGGTGGGAAATTAATCAGAATGCGATCTGCTACAATTACTGGTAGGAGATAGTCTAAGAAAGTTCAGCATTTTAAGTCAAGTGAAAATATGGTGTTAAGAGTTGCATTGATTATTTTGAGCCTATGTTGCACTAAAAATATTGTTAAAGCTTTGTGATTGTGCCTTTGACTACCATGTGCCTCACAGCAGAGGAAGAACTGCAGCTGGTCTGGTAATAGCTGAGAAGACTTGGAAAATCATTGTCCCACCAAATCTGATAGAAGTGAATTGATGATCTCATAAACACAGGTAGTCATTTTTCACAATATCTGGCATAACAGTGTTTTAGTTATATACCAAGTCAGATTTTTTATGTTTTCCAAGGGAATAGTTACAGTAATGAAAACAGTAGAATACTGACCTGTATTTTATCTTTAAAGTGATTACATTTGTGCAAGGTATCTTATACTAAGATAAACTATACTGTACCTAATATTTTTGCAGATTAAGGAATATATTTAGGTGATTGCAGCTCATACATTCAAACAGCAGCCACAAAAACACAACATAAACGGTAGGAACAAAAATATTAAATTTCGCAAACAACTGAGAGGAGAAGAAAAAGGAACATGCGCTTTTATGAAATGAAATGAATCCTTCTTCCAAATATATAGATTGAAGCACCAGTCTCTGATGTGACTGTACTTAACAGATGAGGCTTAAAATTTTGATCCAAATCTAATAAAACAGGTGCTCTTATAAAGAAGAACCAGAGAAATTTATCTCTCTGCATGAATAGACCAAAGACTGTTACGATAAAAAAGGAAAGAACTTTTGAAGGTGGAGAAAAGAGGTCTCACGAAAATCTGCATTTTCAGATCATAGATCTCTAGATCCCAAAACTGTAAGAAAATACTTTGTTGTTTAAGCCAATCAGTATTTTGTTATTGAAAATAATGTTTAATTGTAAAAGCCTCACATTTTTGCAACAAGTTATTTTAGGTAAGAATTATAACAATCAAGCAAACATTTTGATATACACGTATAATACGATGCATCATTGATCATCAGATACATGTTTGCTGCCATCACTCATAAAAATGTCAGAACGTGTTCTAGAAATTGGTGGAAATTATTATTTATCCAGGGAGAAAAGTAGAAAATAATAACTTTTCATCATTAACAAATTAGGTTTAAACAAGCTCCTAAAACATTTGCGAATGTAAATTATATTTTTATATTTTGAAAATAATATTTGTAACTGTTAAGTTAGATCTCATAATAAGATAGTCTAGTTCTTTTAAATATTAAAGATAATTACAATTCATGAACTTTGCAGAACAAAGGAACTCATCTGAAATTTGTATTCATTCATTCTTATTTTTGACGGCCTTATGACTTACAATCTTGTCCACATGATTTAGTTTAAGCATATCAGTTATTTAGGGAAATAAAAGATTTCCCGCAGCTTCGCTGTTTTGAGTTTGTATTAGACAATGTTTTTTGAAATTTTGTAAAAGCCAATTACATTTCTAAAGCTAATATCATGAACATAAGAAAAATCTTTATCATGTGTTTAAAACAGTGTTAAAGGTGATTCATAAATCCTAACAATTCTGTCTTCAAATGCGTCTTTGGGATTAGAAATGTTAAAGCCAGAAGTATCGAAGAATCAGAATCTGTCAGTCTACATGGTTTTGCAATGGGTAGTTTTAAGGTCTACTTAAATCTAGTAGTGAACATACAAATGTGTCACATTGCTGTTACACTCAGGTAGTCATTTGATCTGTCTCACAGTCATGAAACTTTTTGTTTGTTTGGTTTTTGTTTTGTTTCTTTCTTTCTTTTTTCATTTTTTCCCGACTGATACTTAGCAAGGAATTGCTCAGGTAATTGTATGATTCAAAATTTGAATAAGTATTATATAAGAGTATTATTTCTAGCAAAAGCCATACCCAATCTGCAAGTAAAATGTGTAATCTATTCACCTTTATTAAAGTTATAACATTTTGATGTTCTTTATGTTTTTACTCTTTACTAATTTTATCAGTAAAAACAATACTGTTTTTTCATTGCAGTAAATCACCCCTCAGGAGCATATCAACCTGAAGGAGTTATTGTGATTATCAAATGTGTCTGTTATTAACATTACTATTAATAATTATAACTATTATTGGAAATTTGTAGAAAATTGAATTAAAATAAAGTCTATATAATTTTATATAATATCGAGGTTTAATATCAGTTTATTAAATCAATGCACACAGTGTCTAAAGTTTTATCTCATTTCAATCTATTTCATATATTCATATGAAATCAATTATTTTTGGTTAAAAAGTGCATAAATGTACTAAAAAATATAATCTTCTCTTAAAATCACAGTGAATGATAAGCCATGTACACTCAAAAGAAGGTGAAGATTACACAATATAATTTTTTCAGCAGCAATTGAAATGACATTTGCATTGTAAAGTCATAAGTGAACTTTAATAACTATATATAGGTTAAGTGGATTATGTATATTATTGTTGAATAATCTATGTAAGTTACAACAACCACCATTTTACTATTAATAAATATCTACAGATTTAGTTAAAATGGAACAATAAAATTTCTTAAAACTTCAATAAAATTTAATTTTCTAAAAGTTTGATACCCACACTCATTGTTGAACAAATTTTTATGGATGTTGAAAATATAAGATAATGAAAATTCCTCCCTTCAGATAGACCAGTGTAAAAAAAATGGCATTTGCCTCCTATGCACTTACCAGTTTCATTATAAATGATAGTTTTTTCTTTGTTATTCTGTAGTACAGAGATTCTGGGCAATGAAAAATACCGATTACATCTTCTTTAAAATATAGCAGTAGCTCATGTCCTGGAACTAATTCTAATGTCAAAGTGAATAATATTTTAGTATGTTTGTGAATGACCTTTTTCTTTATTTTTTCCTGATAAGAATGTAAAGTGACTTTAGGCATGAAGGAACTTTCTTATCAAACTTACGAATTATGCTCATGGTAAATGTTCTGTGATGATATAATTAGGCTCCAGGTAAGGTTCTGAAAAAAAAATAGAGGCCATAATATGAGTGTATTTCTTTTTGGGTTGGCTAAGAATCATATTCTACTGCACCAGCAGAACCTAGATGTAATATCAAAATTCGATTTGAAGTTAGATCGTATTTGCAGAGTTGTTTCATAAGCTTTTGTGTTTGAGCTCTAGAAATTATTTTGATGTAATAACGTTTTTGTTTGTAAGCCTTCATAAACTGTTGGCAACATGAAAATTACCAAATAAATACTTACCAAACCAAAAGCACAATTCTAAGCACAATTGCCTATTTAGAAAGAAAAAAACGTAATTGAGATAAAATTTCAGTATTTCTGGAGCCCACATGCGCCTATGCAAGCGTTTGTTAGTAATCTTGAATTTTGCCCTGAGTTCAAAAGATTGATCAAAGGCATTTTTAGAAAGGACTGATTTTCTCATCAGGTAAGTTATGTTAGAACAAGGAACGTAACAATAAACACAATTAAGCACACCTGCAACTTTTAAATGGTCGATAATTTAGTCAAATTGTATGGTCTAAGAAAAATAAATGCCAAGGAAAAGATCAATAGAAAAATAAAGGATCATATATATTCTGGTGATAGGAAGAAAAAAATGGCATTGGTCAGTGGATGCTACAGCTCTATAGAATCATCTCATGCAAAATGCACTGAGTGGAAACAGAAATGGGCACACACCTGTTTCAAACTATGTCTAACACACAAAAAAAATAGATTTGCCTATATTTTCTTTGGAATATTAGAAAATAAACAAGCAAACTCCAGTAGTTATGTGACAAAAAAGATGTCTGAGTATATAAAAAATAAACAATAACACTGTACAAAGCATCAATGCATTGGACTCAATAAAACTGATTTTCACGAAATATGCAATGAGAAATAAACTTTCCCAGTTATGCAAAAAATTTAAGTACTTAATCAAATAGCGTGAGAATATTTGAATTTTCCTGTCATATTGAAAAGACTATTGGCTGGAACTATTGACAAAATTAAAAAGAAAAGTGGAAATTTTTAATATGGAAAATAAATTTGTACTTGAACATGTTTGTATTTGAATAGTTATTTTAATATTTTAATATAGTAGAGTTTTTTCCAGTTAAGCAAATGATTTGTGTAATATTCATGGGGCTTGGGTAATGTTCAATGTGGTAGTAATAGTAGCAATGCGTAGGTTGAAAACAAAGGGGTACAAATGTCAATTACTTTTATTATAATATTTGTGTATTAATGTACTAAGCAGATTACATGCTAGAATTTTATTTAAAAATTCTTGAGAATAGTATTTGTAAAAGAGTGAAAGAAACAGGATTATACACACAGAGATTGAAGTTTAAACTACTGCATATTTTCAACAAAGAATTCATTTGAAACCACAAGTACTTTTAAAGGTGGACATTCAGAGTTCACACAAGTAACAGCAAATGATTGGATATATGGTATCCCGTGTCAACCAATCAGTTACAGGAAGTAGCTAACATTCTGTTGAAGGTGTGAGAGAGAGAGAGAGAGAGAGAGAGAGAGAGAGAGAGAGAGGTGCAACCAGTGGTCAAAAGTACTGAAAGCTGGGAAAATGGTCATTGGAAGAGAGAACTTGCATGAAACATCAGAATTCCCACCACTGTCAGCCACTTGTGCCAATCAGACTCATGTGCTCTTTAGTGTAAGTTTATCCCACATGGAATGTATCTATCCAGGATGTGCCCAAAATGTACTAAATATTTTTAATAATGACAAGAAAGATGAGACTCAAAGGTATTGCAAGACAGATGAAGACCACTGCAATAGGGGAAGATGTTAAAACCAAATGAAAGAAAAAGCAGATGATTAAATAAAAACAGAGACCATTGACTGTATTGCTATTTTGAAGTACATATAGATTGTGTCATCACTAAATCAGGCCAACTAACATATGTATTATTTCCCATTGGTATTTTTGTGCTGAGAATACATACATTCAGCAATTTTCATGAATACATTCTATTGTAAACTGTAATAACCATGTACAATAGATTGTTTGAACTTATTTCTCCTAATTAAAATTTAAATGTTACAATGACTAAAAATGAAAGTTCCAAGAACAGTAGAGAGAAGGCTCGCTAATGTAACGAGGCCATCTATGTTTATTAACTGTCTTTCCATCCATGTTATGCTTTATCGATCCACCAGAGTAAGGGAAACATTGGTAGAGCATGCCTTCTACAATGTCTCAGATAACTGTTATTTCATATTATTATAGTTTTAAAAGGTGCCTCCCAGCTCTTTGAGAAAGGCTTCTCTTTGTTGTAAAAATGACAAGAAGTGGGGGGATTTATATTCAATGACTTATAGAGGGAAAAAATGCATGTACTTCACATGACAAAACAAGTAAACAATATTCATCCTTGTTTTAGAATTCACACAGTATAAGTTCTGCTCTTCCCCATTGCGATTTTTTATTGAAAAACTTTAGCAATATCACAGATCTTATTTTCAGTATATATCCATAATTACATCTCATCACCTCAGCCATTACTATTGTGAGTATATTTATTGTGATTTATTGTATATTTATTGAGAGAGTTGTCATGTGGCTCAGTCTAAGTGTGAGGGCCTACCAACTAAGGAAACTGACGGTGTAGCTCTTAATCTGAGGCTCATGGATCAAGAGTCCAAGGACTGAAAGGAGAGAACATTGGCATGAGTTCTGCAGAACCTGGAGTTTGGACATCAGAGGGCAGGGGAAGAAGGTCAGCCAGCTCCAAACCTGTATTTTCCCCCCAGCAGATTGAAGGATACCCAACTGCACTGAGAGAGGGTCTTCACTCAGTTCATCTACTTTCAGCTGATCCCCTCTGGAAACTCTCATGCACCTGGGGAAGCCAATCAAAGCCGCAATAGGTTTCCCTTATAGCAAGAGGAACAGGTTCACTGCACTAGGATGATGACTTGCTAGCCAAGTCTTCCTCAGTCTAGCCAGTTGGCATCCAATTCAATCATCACAGGACTCAAGGACAACTTGTCTGGAAATTTTCAGGTCAAACTAGCTTTAGATTTCTAGATTGCTATCTGAGTTACTTATTCATTACCCAACCCCACAACTTAAAGGAGGAAAGATTTATTGCAGCTCATAGTTTCAGAAGTCCTCAGTTCATTTATGGGCAGCCAACATGATGGGGGCACATGGTGGAAGCAGAGGAGGCTCCTCACAGCATGGCAGGTGGGGGCCAAGTTCAGAGGAAGGGCAGAACTAGCATATATATACTTCCAGTGATCCACCCCTTCCACATAAGTCTCAGTGTTTGGCGCCTTCAGGCATAAGCCCCAATGGTCTGCCCCGATCAGGTCACATAGTAATGTGCCATGTGCCTGTAGCTCCAGTCGACCAATGCCTGTTATCCACAATCCACTACACTTCTACCTCCACCACATACCTGTAATCCACCATGGTAACTAGTTCCAAATTATTATTTTCAAGTTTAATTTAGTTCTTTTAACATACTGTCTTAGTTACTTTCTCATTGCTGGGACAAATACTTGACATTCACAACTTTTTGAAGGAAAAATCTATTTTAACTCACAGTTTCAAAAAGTAACAGTCCATTCAAAGGTGGGCAGCTGGAAATGATGAACCACTTGGCAGGGCTGGAACTGGGGAGACAGAGCTCCTCAGGGCATGGCAGAACAGAGATAAATCTGGTAAGAAGGGCAGAACCATCACATACCACCACAGATTAAGCCCCAGGAATCCACCTCTCCCATCCCAGCCCTACCCCCAAGAGTATGTGTATCCAGCATTCATAGGCACATGAGGCTTTTGGGGGAGGGGGGCACTGCAGAACCAAATTGTAACACACGCTTATTAAAAAGAGCTTAGAACACACCTAGGCAGCTAAATAACACTCAATATGTGCTAAAATGAGTACTAAACGTGCTATTAACCATACTAGCATTCATGAATGAATACTTTTTTCTTTCTTGTCATTGTGGAGAAACAAAATTTTTAAAAGTCAACAGAAATTTCTCTGGACTCTTAAAGTCTTACTAAATAACGTTGGTCATTTTAGTTTAAAATGAAACATTCATGTCATCACAACATTTTTCAAATTTAGATTTAAGACCATGAACATGTTCTTTGTTAAAAATATTTCAGAAAATATTCTGATCTTTTAATTTTTTTAACAGAACAGATGTATATAGTAACAGCATTAAATGACAAGCCTGGCAAATTTAAATTTCAAGAATTCAATAAGAGATCTCATTATGTATTAGGGTAATCTATAGTCATTGCTTTTATATCAATATTTTTCTACAGGTTTTAAAGGAAGAATAAAGACCTTATAAAAAGACAATGTAATAACTAATTCTACTGTAATATTTTCAAAATTTGATGTTGACTATTTCTCTGCATGTATACATGTAGACACAAAGATTTTTTCACTTAAAATATTAAGATTTATTTAGACCTAGTTCTCCCAATCTATTTAAGATATTAAAATAATAATGTTAAAATACACCATAGAGTTGAATTTTCAAACTCATAAATCAGTCCTTTAATCAAAATACTAATAACTCTGGTAAGTTTATAGCATCATTCCCCCCCCCGCATTTCTTTTAATTTTTCTAAATGAACAGACAATTTCTAATCTTACTGCACATTTTCTATCATGATCTTTTCAATTGCTTCCAAGGAAGAGAATAAGAACCTTGTGAAATAAAATTCATATGAATATAGACAATGGTTTTAGATTCAAACAACTACAAACTTGGTGTTGTTTAAATTTCTAGACAATGTGGTGGGTTTTTTCATACTCTATGGTACATCTCGCTGACAAAAACCTTTTAATTTCAGTAAACCAGTTTCACTCATGTCATAATCATCATTCAAGCAATAAAAACAAAGCATATGTTGGTTACCATTTCAATGATCGTTACTTTACCAATGTGATAAATTTCCAGTAAATATACATGTATCTGGGAAGCTTTCAAGATGCTCTTTAATGATCAATAATGTTGTAGGTTTTTTCCTTTAAAATTATGTTTGTGGAAAAGTGGCTCATTAAAATGCAAATTGGCAACTGAGTTGGATTTATGCAAAACACTACAGAACGTGTATTTCGTGCCTCATCGAGAAAAAAGTAGTGATTCTTCTTTAGTCCCTTTTCTTTTACTTCGTCTTTTTTTCATATACTAATAACAGAATCAATCTTTATTTTTAACTAGGAATTGAAAATTAGGAGTGTATAAAGAAGATAAATAATTTTTTGCATTTTCGATAAGGGACAGAAAAAAAGAAGCAAATCTACCGTGTGTTTGGATCATAAAAAATATGAATGATTTGGTTTGACAATTACTGGGTATCCTTAAACATTGGTGAGATAAACACGTACGAAACATTTAAGCTTCTGTTAAGGAGCAATGTATTATATGAGCATGTTCCCGTTACTGAGTTCAGGGATGCTTTTTTCTCTAAGTTTTCTAGTGGAGACCTACTTTGATTCTGGTCTTCAGTTTTGCTGTTTCTCAGTTGGGATGGTTTATTCAGTTGCATTGTGTCTTGGCTATTCTTTCCCTCCCAAGGGTCCGTGCACGGTGTGACAAGGGACTCATGATCATTCCATCCTTCTCCTGTGTATACAGTTGACGTCCAAACAAGTGGTTTTTATCAGGTCATGGAAGTGGCCGTTCTGTCTGCCTCAGGGATATTACAGCTTTTATTTCAGCAGTTACTTATTCATTTATTCATTACTTCATTCAAAATTTATTCAATGCCTACTGCAGCCAGTGCAGGATAATAGAAAGTGCTTGTATTTTAGAGCACAGAGCAACTTGCACTCGCAACCTGATTCTGCCATTAACTGTGTGACTTTATGAACTCATTGAAGTGCTCTCTTTCTCATTTACCATATATTCTAAACTATCCTCATTTTCTTTCTCTGTAATAAAATGAGAAAACTGCACTTAAATAAACAAAAACTTGTTTGGACTAATGCACACCAAAGTATACTAAATACAAAGGATATAGGATATGGTCATTTCTAAAATGTTTGATAAATATTACCGCATTCTTCGCTGCTTTCCTCTTTTCTGTCTTATTTGATGGCTCCATTTGTTTATTAACTTCATTGATGGCACCGTGATTTTCTCTTATGACTGATGGTGTGTCCACTGGTGTCCCTAAGGGCTGTCAGTCTGAACAATTCCAAAGGTTTGCTGTTGTGTTGCATCATTTAAAGTTGAACTTAAGACTCGTTTTTCCCTAAAGAGTGAATTGCAGCACTCGTGGAAAATATTCAAGAGCACTAGCAGTCTCACTAGTCCACGAGGAGGAGCACTACTCTGAAATAATGTCCTTCTGTGAGTGAAGTACAATTCGTCAGAGAAAAAAAAATAGATCCTCAAGACATTATTACCTTCATATGACACTGTCCCTAAAAATATGTCTTTTCATTTGGAAGATTTTAAATTGAATAGTCTAATCATCATAATCAAGAGTCCTGCAGCAATCTGCAGAAATAGTTGATTCATTTGTACTTATTGATTAAAAGAGAAGATCATACTACCAATATACTGCATTCTAAATATATAACCATTATACTTTGATAGATAAACTATTTTATATTATTGGACATGACACTTAATAGACTTTCATAGTACACAGGATATCTTGCATTTTGTGATCTCAGTTTCACTTTTTTTTTTTTTATTTTGCCCTTCAGGCTTGCAAATATATTTGTTGCCTTTTTTGCTAAATCATGAAAATATTCACCTGCATTCTTAATTGTAAAAAAAAATATTTTGTCAAGCTTGGAGAAATGAGACAATGATTAAAGTGCTTGCCTTGCAAAAGAAAACTCCTGGGTTCGATTCTTCGGCACCACATAAAACTGTGCATGATGGCACACTGCTGTAATCCCAGCACTTGTGAGGCTGAGTCAGGAGGATTGCCTGGCATGCATGATGCATTTAGCCTTGGCTACATAATGAGCTTAGAATCAGCCTGGACCACAGAGTGAAACCCTGTTTCAAAAACAAAACAAAACAAAACAAAACAAAACAAAAAAAAAACAAAGCAAAACCAAAAAAATTATCATTTGATGTAATATTCTGCCAACTTCTCAAATACTTCTTTCTCATTAGTAATATCCAATGAATAGCAAAACAAATAAGAAAACATTAAATGATGTTCTATATTACTTATTTTATGTTTAGGACTCTAGTGTTAACAACTATTACATTCAGTAGGACAAAATGCTCATTCTGTCCTACTGAAGTCAAAGATAACTGTTTTATTGTGGAAATATCAGTAAGAATAATATTAGTAAACTCAATTCATACTAATTAGCTCATAGAATAAAATGCAAGAAAAAATAAAACAGAGAAAGAAGACACTTATAGATGTCACCTATCAAATAATCACATTTTTATTCCTAACTGGTTTACTGTGTTGCTTCAATTATGTTTATGTGATTTACTAAGGAGACAGCATTTTCTTGGTAGGCTATTTCTGTGGGAAATTTACTCCTGAATATGAAGATCAAAATTCCTTTTCATCGGATCTCCGAAAGCATTGGCTTTACAGTATAGTGTATAAAATAATAAAACTTTTTTGCCAATTTTTAGACATAATTCTTTATGTAAGTACGCATTGTGCAACACAGTTTAACTTTTCAAATTTGTAACATCTTGAACATTTTTGCATATTAGAAAACAAGATCCCTCTCAACAAATTTTACCGGTACTTTTGTTGAATATCTGTCTCAGTACTGACATGTTAATATATTTCTACACTTACTTAAAAATTATTGTCATCTGTCCATCTCTTCTATGTAAGATGAGCATTTGTGAAGAGTTGTCTTCATTATAACATTTGCGACTTGATACAGTCCTCTATGTTTAATAATAGTTTTCATGGGTATTTAAGTCACAAAATTCTAGCAACATATCCTTACAATTTCTCTTCATAAAATCTTCAGATTATACTCAGTTATAAAATAGAAGCATGACATTTCTGAAAGATTTTAAAGGTGTTTAAACTTGTCTTTGTTTGTGTAATTCTGTCAGCCTTTTTTCTGCCTGTCACCAGATCTTGAAGCTTGTCGTCACATCTGTCACTATTTGCTGATATAACAACAGGATCAAAACAATTGTGTTATCAGCCCAAGGTCACCTAACTTGTGTAACTGGAGTATCTAACAAGAAATGACTATGGGCCATAACTGCAATGCAGCTCTCTACTGTGTGGAGCATTCTTTCTTCAAAACTCCTCAGTGGGCTAGCTGGTCTTGGCAATGAAATTCATTTCTATTAGATTTTCAATGTCTCAGCTACCTCAGATGCTTGAATTTTTTTTTTTCCTTTTCATTGTTTGAGAAGGAAAGAAAATAGCATGTGACAAAGTACATACTTTCTGGGAACATCCCAGACTGATAGTCTCACTGCCAGGATTAAGGAGCTTAAATTCGCTATTTCTTTCATGAATCACTCATTTGGAGTTTCCAGGATTTGTCACTGCCAACATAACAAAGACTTTCCATTGGCTGAGTTATTGAACCCAGTAAGCCAAAATCTTTGGATTCAGCTTTACTCTTCTTTATTCATCCCTGAGAAATAAGTGTTCTGCAATTGACACAGACCAGTATGCCAATCTCTGGTCCACAAAGCTTTTGATCCCTGTTTTCTGGAAGGACTTTGTGATCATATCCAGAATACCATCCTTCTATTGTGTGCCTCTTGATGATGCTTCCGATTCCTCTCCTCTTTCCTCATACCACAGCTATTGGTTCCCTTAGTTCCACCAAATTTCCCCAACACCTGCTAAGTTACAAGAGTTATTTTTGAAGTCATTTCTCTGACATGAAATTACAAAAAGAAAGTTCCACCTTTTTTTCTTGAAGCAGATGTTAAAATGCATAATCATCAAAAAACAACAGTTAAGAATCGTCCTCTAAATATATCTCTAACCCCAGATCTGACTCTGTATCCCCTCAGTCTCTCTAGGTTTAAGAATTCTAAAGCTGGTCTTATTTATGCCTTTAAAAAAATGCTTACTAAGCGGTCAAGATCACTGGTCATATTTTATGTTTATATTACATTGAGGGCCAGATGATAATATTCCATTTACTTATTGGTTAATGGCATATGAGATTTAAATTGGTCCAAAGTATTAAACTGTGTCACTGCATATAGTTTAATAGTCTACTAGTCCCCAAATTCTAAGACTGAATTGTACTAAATGTCTATTTTTCTTAAATTTTGATATATCAAAATTGAGCTGAGATAATACTATGTGATCTATGTTCTTTTGAATATGTCCATTAGTCTATAAACCAACCCACAGAATAAAAATATTCAGGAAATCCCAGTTTTCCAGTTTTTGCTTAGTTTGCATCTTCATATAGAGAAACACCACAATTTCTATTTTCAGATGGTAAATTCAAAGAAAATATCTCTTGTCATGGATTCTTTCAATAAGCATGTATTATTCACTGTAAACATTCATGTGGTGTCAGATACCATTGTTATGAAACTACTATTTACCTTTAGAGGAAGATCTAGAGGAAGTTGAAATTTAACTGAGTTTTTGTTAAGCTATTCACAGAATAAAATAGATGCCCTTTTATCACTAAATAGAATACTTTGAAACCAACAAAACAGCTTATAATATATATTGATTCCAAGTAATATTTATGGCTTTGAGCTTATGATTTTGTGTGTTTCAGAATTCTTGGATATTGTATCCAACTTCAAGAAAAGCTAGGTTTTTGATGACATCATAAATCCATCTCCCATAATACCATACATATCTACCGTCGAAACAACTAGAACCTCCTCCAGCTAAGCAGACTTTCTCTTTCTTTGTTTCCCTTCTATAACTATATTTAGTCAGAGGGAAAGAAAAAAATTGTATGATAAATATGAACTATTAAAGAAATAGACACCACAGACAGAAAGACTTATGACAATATGAGGGAGGAAGGAGACAGTGACAAAAGAAATAAATGACACATGTAGCAGAGACTCCAGAGTAGGACAGTTTCGATGAAGATGAAAGACAGGAAGAATTAAAAGTGGAAGAGAAAGAAAAAGAGAAGACCACTGGCAAAGTGATAAAGAACTCTTAGGCATGGTTCCAAAAGCAGAGAAAAGGAAAGCCTGTACCGGAGTAGATCATTAATCACTGGTATTTCAATTAGCTAATATTGACTCGGAGGCTGGGGCGGCAATTATGGCATTGATGAGAAAGGGTTTCTTTCTTGGAGGTAACATAGGCTTCTTCCTGACGTTCTCTGAAGAATCTATAAGGGACCAAGCTCTAACACCCTTAATCCTAATGTGGCTGGGAAATGAGACCAGGATGAAAAATAAGATAGTAGTTCAAAGTCATCAAGGTCTAGTAATCACAGTGTCCTCAGAGTGTCAGTGCCCTTGAGGGTGTATGTGGCAGAACAGAGCAAAAGTGCTATAAGCAAATACAGTGTAAATAAATACAATAGACTATTAGAAAATGTGGAATGATCTTTCCAAAATTGATTAAAATTAATTTTCTTTTAAAATAAATTTATAAAAAAAGAAGCTTCAAAGAGGAAAGACACCATTTCCTTTTTTATCTTTTAATTAAATGTAGAGGTAGCTCTGCTGTCTAAATAATTTTTCAGACAACTGGAGAAATGAAACAGTTTCAAAATTTCTTTGAAGGTACCACCTCATCAGATAAGTTATTTGTTCATTCTGATGGTTGATATATGTGAGGAATTTTTAAAGAATTATATATACTACTTGAAACTACAAGGTTAGAATCATCATAATGTTTATGATTGACACAAAAAGAAAAAGTACATTTTAAACAAGGAGCAAATGACTCAATATTAGCTTTTTACGGTCTTAAAAAAACAAACTAAAAACTTATTGATTTTTGAAGGAAAATTTGCTTAAAGTAATGAAAAGAAGAATTTGAGTGTTAATATGAACTGCCCAACAACTATATAATCTTTGGGGAAAAGTGATTTTTTGAAACAAATAACAAAGAATTTTGGATTAATATTTTATATCACAATTTAAATAAAATAAAAACTGTGCACTAAATGATTTCACTCAAAATTCAAATAGAAGGTATGTTATAACTATATTTCACTTAAAAATTAACCTACAAATCACTTGACTACTTAAGGCTCTATGATGAAAGAATGCTTAAACACTTAACATGTCATTTTTTATATAACCTTTAAATAACTGACTCATTGAATTTATGTATTTACCAATCAGTGCTTCAATTGAAATGAGATATTCAAACACTTAACTGTTTTGCAATGGATAAACTCTAAAGTATTCATAAGGAAAGCACAGAAATCCCAGGGATAGCCCCATCATGCAATCTTGGTGGTTCCTAGGCCCAGAAGATCAAGAAGGAAGAGATTATAGGATCTCCAATAAGCATCAAGGGAAGTCCAGCTTCTGAGAGTTAGAAATAACTTTGCAGTGGAGAGCCAGCTAGTCTGAGGTAATGCTTCAGTGAGTACAGAAATAAATACTCTCATCATTCTCCTTTCATTCCTTCTGATATTTTGATAGGCATAATTAATCGAAATGCTGGTGTGCACAGAAGCCATGATGGTCATCCCTAAAAGTTATTAGAAGCATAGATTCAGATGAATCAGGAAGGGAAATGGAGTCACAGACAAAAAAAAAAAAACCTGGTCTACTGTACAAAAAAGGACATGTAAATATATATATATATGATAAAAATCTGTATCATTTTGTAAAAAAAATAATTTTCTGGCTCAAATCTGTGCCTGACATTACACATGCACATATGTACAGAAAGATTAAAATAAGTATTTCAAAAAGGAGAGAAAAATACAGAATAATTTATTAAAAGATTTTATTTGCTCTCAGTCACTGTAGTATGTTTCGGGTCAAGAAGTAAACTAGGTTAAATCATTTTTAGTTACTAGACAAGAATGTTAGGCAAACTCACTTATGAATCAAGATAAGTTATTTTTCTCCAGAAATATTTTATCAGAAGCTAATAAGAAACTATGTGCAAACTCATCTCTCTCTTCCTTTCTTTTTCTTTCTTTTTTCTTTCTTTTTTCTTTCTTTCTTTCTTTCTCTTTTTTTTTCTTTATCAGTTTTGTGCACCCAGCAGCATCACAAAGAGAAGCAGCCCATCTTCTCCCACGTAGAAATTAGAGATTAAAAATAACCATTAAAAGAACCTGGCATGCCCTCTTGCCAGAAATTCTCACCTCACCTATAAACTTGAAACACCTCAATAAGCCCTAAGGAAATATGGTTGGCCTCAGAGTTAGTTTTCTACCTGGAGAATAGAATCCGTTTTCTCATTTCTGCCGTATATTTAATCTTAGTAAAACACAGACACTGCAAATGGCATTATGGACCATTCTGTATTTTAGCCAACACCAGTTCTGAGTTGGTGCATGCTTCCTAGACACTAGTAAGATATCCAGAAGTTCCCTGCATAGGGCAGCTTGTTAGTGAGTCTACCCAGGGAGGAGGCTGGGGTTCTCCCAACTTGATCGTCCCGCTACATTAATAATAACAGTAATGATGAATCATAATAGAAACAGAAAACTGATCAAATGAAATAGAGCTTCCATTCCAAACTTGTGTTTTTCACATAATCATCTATGTATGTAAAATTAATTAACTAACCAGTGCAATTGTCTTTCACAATGCTAGGAATTGAAACCAGGACTCCCCTCTAAGATATAGCTCCAGTGCCTTTTCATTACTTATTTGAGACAGAATATTCAGAGTCTTGTTAAATTGCTATTTCCCCATACTGCCTCAGCTTCCCAGAGTACTAGGATTTCAATTGGTTACCACTCTGCCTGGCTTGCATAGTTAATTTCATAACATAACATATAAGATAGTATATGCAGAATGTTTCTCAAAAGAGGTTCATCAGACGCTGTGACAGAGCTGAGCTGGGACACCAGTGGGAACAAGGCACCACTTTCTGCACTGACTACCAGAAAACAGTCCTCCCTCCTCATGGGGACAGCAAATTGGATGAGAGTGAGTTGTGAGCCAACTGCTGTCCTTCCCCTCAACCCTCATCCCAGGAGGGAAAGTGCATTTTTTCACTCTTTAAAGGCACTGTGAAGCATGGAAATAAATCATTTTTAAATTTGTATGTTTAAAAGCAGTAAAAATCTATGCAAACATATTCTATACCAGCATTTGAAACATAAATGATTATTATGATCTCATGTAAAATATCCTCCGAAACTCTCACGTGGTCAGAGGTAGAATTTTTGGAAGGCACTTGCCTCTGTAGCCGAGCGTGCCTTGAGGAAGTTGGCCCTAACTGCAGGGTGCAAAAAGCTTTCCTGTGCTGTGCCCTCCCACCGCGCCATTTCAGTTTGGAGCTCATGACTGTGATGGAAAAATGCACCTGTGAGCTGACAATAAATGCCCTCTCCTTTAGTTTGTTTCAGTTAGTTTGTTCCAGCAATTAAAAAGCAACTAATATAATCTTCATCAGATCAATCATCAAGCATTCATAAGTAGGTCTGTATTTATTCACATGCTTATTTATTTTAATACCAATGGAAGTATTTGATTGTTTATTTAAGCCACTGATTTATGGTCAACATTTCTCTGAACACATCTCACAGTTATGGATGTAAGATACTATCATTCTCATGGTGTGGACAAAAACCTCTTAAAGAGATGAAGTATAGTTTCCAGGTAACCCAGCCAAAAACATGTTGAGGAAAGATCTAAACAGGTGTTTATTCTCAGCCTTTAACATATGCTGCAGGACATCTCAGTGTTGGCTTTCTTGGGTTTGTAATTCTGTTTTGTATTTTTTGTTTGTTTTGCTATTGTTTTTGTTGTTCTTAAAATCATTTCGTTTTGGTTTTTTTTTTTTTTTTTTTTTTTTGGCAATCTTTGCCATATTTTCTCTGTCACCCAGGGTAATTCGGCCAAAGTAATCTCTCCTTTTGTCTTCAGTGCCACTCACACTAACTTTCCCAAAACAGTTATTCTCTTGGATTTTATTGCAGTTTTGGCACAGGTCTGTCATGTTACTTTTTATAACACTTGCTACTATACTCTCACTTTTTAATAAATAATTCTCATCGGTTGTCTTCTTCCTTTGTGAGACAATTTTATTTTTATTATATTCAAATCTCTTCGTATTTTCTCAATTTCCTGCTTCTCTTAATAGGATTTGAGAATAATATTTCTGCTCAAATTCTAGACCTTTGTTTATCAATTATTTGAAGGTTTTTTATGCCATTGGGTGTTACAGTGTTTTAGCTATCTTCTAGAAAATAAACAGAAACACACAAGAACATTTACCTATAAGAGTCTGGGTCCAATCAAGAAATATCTGGATAGCAGTCTAAAGAAATCTGTTAATATAAAGAATTACTGAACTATGATCAAAGAGCATTTTTGAGATATAGGAGACTGCCTGGTACCCTGCGGGTACTGGAGCATATCCAGATTATCATACTCTTAAAAGAAGTCAAGACTTCATTAGGGAAAGTTTAGTCCAGTTTAACAAATTGTTAGAAGTTCTGTTTTGCTAAGTAGGAGATTGTCTATGAAAATTGGTTGAATGAACAAACTGAAAGATTGAGTGAGGGTTTTAGTCTTTCTAATACACAATTCTTGAAAACCTGATCACAGCATTTTACTTCCTGTCATCTAACCCTGACCACGGATTTACCAACGTTACTGTTCAAAGTTGCACCAAAATATATTTACTTTCTATCCTAATTTAGGAAAACAAGAAAAACTATGTAAGAACTACCACAGTTCCCTATTTTGTCCTTTCAAATATTTGCAACAAATGTACTTTCCTTCCATTTTTTAAGAATAATGTGAACATTTTCATATTAGAATACAATTGTATGAATGCTACCAATAAATAATATGTAGGAATTGATATAAATGTAGGATGTTTAACACCTCATTTCTCATAATTTTAGGACAAATATAGAAGAAATCCTACTTTACTTATTTATTTATTTATTTTATTTTGTTTGTGTTTGAGACAGAGTCTTGCCCTATAACCCAAACTAGTCCTGACTTACTTGGCTTAGACTAGCCTTGGACTCAAGGGAATCCTTCTGACTAAGCCTCCCAAGTGCTGGGATTACAAGCATGTGCCACTACACCAGGCTTTATGTAGTGCTGGGGAATTGAACACAGACCTGCTAGCCAAGAGATATAACCACTGTGCCATTCCTCCAGCACCAAAATTCAATTTTAAATGACAGACAAGATAATATTCTACTAGATTTCATTTTTTTCAAATATTAGCATTTTTTGTCATGAATTCGTAATAATTTGGGGGTTTTCCCTGACTGCTCAGTTCCTTTGGTAGAAATATGACTGCACAATTCCCTGGGGAAAAGGATAAGCCCTTTGTCACACATTTTTCCCCATCAGAATCTTTTCCTTTTTTAATTGTATGATTTGAAAGACGATGAAGCTTGTGCCCTCTCCTTTCTTCAAGTGACAATCTTCAAATAGGCCTTCGGGTTCAGAGACAATATACTTGAACAGAAAGGACAAAAATACTTCTCCCACTTTGGTTTACAAAATCTCAATCTGTATCTCTTTCAGTTTCTCAAAACACCTTATGAATCCAAAGCCTGTTTTTTTTTTTTTTTAATGCATTCATTAGTGAGCTGTTTTTCTTCCTTGCGAAGGTGGTCAAACAAATCCATTCAGGGTAGATTTCAGAACTTCAACAAGTTTACTTTATATACTAAAAATACAGATATAAAGATAACTTTGCAACAGCAAGTTACCAAGGAAAGTAAGAATTCTAAATGTGAAAAATATGTCATGAACTAAGCAGAGAAAAAGAACTAAGAATAATTGAAAAGAAACACATCTTGTGTTTGTTCACAAGAAAGAAAGTAGACGAATCATTAAATGGTTTTGCTAGGGAAGGAAATGTAAATCCAAGGCAATGGGATCTTCATGACTACAAAGAGGCGTTGTTTAGATTTCACGTGGAGTGCTTTCTGCAAAACTGCTGGCCACAGACCGGTAATTACCCTTGAGCGTCTTTGGTGAGAGCAGAATTTTTATTCAATAACGCTGACACTGGTTCTAGAGGGTAAGAGAGTCAAGCTAGCAGTTTGTAAATTAAATTATGGGGAGAAGATAAAGATGCAGGCTTGTCACTGACAGGAGGGCAGGGTATTACTGAAGCACTTGGATAGGCAGTGACAATGACAGCTGTTGTTCTACCCCTTCTGACTTTTTGGTTAAATGGATATAAAGATGCAAGAAAATTTAAAACTATGCGATGGGCTTCATCTGCTAAGCATTGTAATATATTCAGAACACTATTCATTAAAGTAAATATGTGATGCAAATCATCCTTGAAACTAGTCAATCAGCACATTAGCATGCATAATCTAAGAAGAAAATATCTCAATCTTTAGGCAGCAATTTAACAATATTAATTTTATTCCATGGTATCAGTAATTCTATTATGTAAGTGCATATAAAATTTGTGTTGTACATCTACATTGTGTGTGTGTGTGTATGTACATTCTTGCTTTAAATGACATGTTCAGAAGAGCTGAAAAATAAAATGAAATGAAACAATAAAAATAAAATGATATTAATCATTTGAGGACATTTTAGCAAATATAATATTCATTCACTTGCTAATGGCCAATAAAGCATGTATTTACTAAAGTAGTCACTGACAATTTGAGTCAGAGTATTCACTGTTAGGCCATTATATGTATTTTTCTTTTAATGAGAGTTGAATTAGCTTAATGCAGGTTATAGTGCTTTAGTGAAAAGTCATGTCATATGATCCTTTTAACTCTTGGTTCAGTGACACAATCTGAAGCCTAGTTAAGCATGTAAGATTAATATGTTGGGTTAGGATTTGAAAGTGTTATATGTTAAGGCATTAGTTAAGGTAATTAGGTTGAATTTTTTCTCTGAAGATCATGTGTGAAAGAAAGCAATTGACAGAGGGCATCTATGTTTGAAATTTAAGTCATTTGAAACAATAGTGAAGATCATCAATGCAGATTCTTCTTTATTGACCCACCTGTATGCAAGTGTTCTGCTCCATATTAAGTTGGAAACTCAAGCCCGAAACCGATGATCTCTCCCACATGAACCTCTCTACTGTCCTCCCTCACACTGCTTCCCCAACGCATTCATCTGTTCTACAGACAAATAGTCACTTCTGGGATTTTCCCTTCTGGCCTAGGTCAGTTTATTCTCTTTTCTGCTCAGGCATTTGAAGAACTTACATATGGACTGCATGTTTTTCTTTTTCTTTTTCTTCATATTTTCCTATATGGCATATACCAAATAAAAAACAACAAAAAACCAGCAATTCTTTTCTATACTTTTTTTTCAGGTCCAGAGCATTATTTTTGACTCATGGTGCCTTTTTCTCCTTTTCTACCCATCTTTGAAACTCACTTTCTTCTGATATTTCACTCTGTGGTGGTCTGGTAAATGTTTAGCAACCAGCTTTCTGAAACAGGAAAGCTCTGATTTAAAGTATTTTCTGAGAGCCATAGGATAAATATGTGTTCCCACCAAGGTCGACTTCAAACAGTCAGGAGCCATTTCAAATTATTCAGTATGGCATTTGGAAGAAATGTGCTAAATTGGCTTCTTAAATATGTTTTCCTCCTTCGAGAGCATTTCAAATTGTGCACCTGGAATACTCTCTTAAATCCACTGGTTCCCACCCCCCCCCCCCCCCGCCCTTTTTATTGAGTTTCTTGTAAGGTCCAAAATAAGTCTTCTGAGATAACTAGTAATATCCAAGTTCCATATTGCTAAACCCATTATCTTGTTTTAGCATCCTTTTGCCCTTATGACATCAACAGTCTACACAATTTGGTCCATCTTAATCCTTTAAATACTTCCCCTGGTGGCCACCATGAGACTTCATGCTTCTCATTGGCTTCCAAGCTCATCAGCTGGAATTCTGTTCAATTTCATGAATTCTCTTTTCTTTAATTTTTGACGTAGTGGCCTACTGATAGAATTTAACTTCTCAAGACTTTCTACATACACTGCTTCAATGATCTCATCCAGCCATCTGGACATGTATACTGTTTACACTATGACAATGATTCCAATACATGTATAATTACTAGTGCCTGGGACATTCCCCTCTGTCTCCCCAAACTTTTAAAGTTACACAACTTCTCCCTGAGTGGCTATTAGAAGAAATAAAATTGAATCAAATGTATCCTCCAATTCTGAATACCTTTCCATGGAAATAAAGAAAGAAAAAATATTACTGACTAATCAGTATGAAAGCAAGTGACTAGTGTCGCAGATGTGACTCACTAACACAGTAGAAACGATCGCTGTCCTGAACTCACTGGTGTGGCCCAGGCTGGTCTTGGACTCAGAACAATCCACCTGCCTTAGCTTCTTTAATGCTTGGATTACAGGCTTGCATTGCCACGTTCAGTTTTATGTACTGCTGGGGAATTGAACCCAGGCCTTTGCACTTACAAGAAAAGCACTTGAACCACTGTGCCAATTCTCTACCTCACTAATCAATAAGTTTTTTGAATAGACTTTTCTTTTTTTGAGATAGCGTCTGTGTTGGCCTTGAAATCACAGCAATCCTCTTGCCTCAGGCTCCCCAGTGCTGAGATCATAAGTATGTACCAACCTGCCCAGTTTATGTGGTGCTGGGAAATAGAACTCAGGGCTTTGAGCTTACTAGGCAAGTGCTCTAACCATTTAGCTATTCTTCCATACCCCATACTTTATTTTCAAAGTAATTTTAAATTTAAAGATTATGTAAAAAGTAGGCAGCTCCTATATGTTCCCGATCGCCATACATGCACAGCCTCCTCCAATGTCAACACCCCACACTTATTGCAATGAACATACAGTGACATGACAGTAGTATCCAAACTCTATAGTATGAATTTCGGTTGAAGCTGTGTAAATTCTACAGGAGTGGCAGATGTATAATGGCATGTAGTCACCATATTAGTAACATAAAGAATAGTTTTATGGTCCTAAAAATCCCCTTGGCTTCATGCATTCCCCTCTATCTTCCATTATACCTAAGCACTTTTGATAATTTTGCTGGTTCCACGATTGTGTCTTTTTTCAGAATGTCACACAGTTTGAGTTATCCAATATGTAGCCTTTTTATGTTATCTCTCTTACGTGATAATATGCATTTAATTTCTTCTACTTCTTTTTACAGTGTGATACCGTTGAACATAGCTGCACTGTTTGGAAGTACCAGAGCTTATTGCCTACTCGTGATTACTTCCGGGATTTAGTAATAATTATCTTCCCCACAATTACCTTGTAATTTTTTCTGCTTTGCAACTGAATTCTTTATTTTTTTGTTATTGAACTTTAAGAGTTTTCCTGTTTCCCCTCTTACCTTTTGGGTAGCTGTTCTTTATAAGATACGCCTGTGGCAAATAGCTTCTTCCAGTCTAAAATTCGCCTTTTCACGTTCTTGAGAGTGTTTTGTTTTATTTAGTTATTTTTCATGTTAGAATTTTTAATGTGGATGAAGTTTATCTCAGTTATTTCCTGAGTCATGCCTTTGGCTTTGTAACTAACAAGTCATCTCAATAGCCAAGATCATCTACAATTTTTCTCCCTGTTTTTTTAGAAACTCTAGAGTTTTGCATTTTTGTTTAGCTTTATGATGCTTGCTGAGTTTTTGAAAAGATGGACATCTTTATCCTGACTTATTTTGCTGCATATAAATGTTCAATTGTTCGAAAACACTTGTTGACAAGACTTTTTTTTTTTCTAATCCAGCCAACGGGCCTTCACTGTCTTCTCATTTTTTGTCCAGAGGATTGAAGCTGAGAGTAATCAGCAAACATTTGTATGATTTCTGCAAGGCAGTTGAGATAAAATTACTTTCTCTACCCTAGTAATGTGCTGTAGTATCCCAAAAGTGGCAATTATCTGAACTAAAAAGAGCGCCTTTCCAACTGCCTGAAAATCACTTTTAAAGAGAAAAAGACTTCAGGCCACTGGACACAACATACAACATAATTAGGCAAACTCTCTCACCTTTCACAGGCAACATTTCTAGGAAATCAAACTGTTACAAGGCTCTTATTAATTCTGTACTGGGATACCTTCCTGTGCTTACCTTGGGAGTGAACTGTAAATAATTTTGCTGAGGAATAAGAAATTTTTATTTATCTTAAATATCTTTCATCTTTTACTCTTAGGCATTGCAAGAGTCTTGTGTCTTTATCTGTTTTATTCAAATGATTTCTGTTAATGACAATTACTGTAACAAAGTAAATAGGGATGAAGGCTATGGGAATATTTTTAGGCTGTTCTCATGGTAAAGCCAAATTTTTTTTTTTTTTTTTGGAAGTGGGCTGGAAGCAAAGCTCAGTGGTCAGGGTGATTACCTAGCAAGTACAAGGCCCTGGGTTGATCTTCTCGTACCACATGATAGCTGGGCATGGTGTGCCACCTCTGCAGTTTCAGCACTCCAGAAGGTGAGGCAGGAAGATTATCCTGCCTTCAAGACCAGCCTAGGTTACATAATGAGCTCATAACCAGCATGCACTACTACAAAGGAAGACCGTGTCTCAAAAAAAATTAGAAACATTTATAATCCACTTTTCATTCTTTTATGAAGTATACAATTATAAAAATGAATAAAAATATCTTATTGTATAAAAATACAGCACCGACTTTTGAAGTCTACAATAGTTTAACAATGATTTCTATGATTCTATCCAAACAACTTTCACTTTTGTAACTGTATGTTCCTGCTCCACGTTAGTTCTTCAACCACTGTGCCATTCCTCCAACCCCTGAAAAGAGAACCTAAAATGTGATATGTGCATGCACCGATGTAATTATTTTACATTATAAGTGCCTACCATTAAAAATAATCATTATGAAAAAAGTGATTTCTTTAACTTTAAATATAAAATAGAAAAAAATAAGAACATGGAGGGTGGGAAGGGTGGGAAAGAAAAAATTAGAAAACATCAGCTGGTATATATATATATAATATATTTCTATATTACACATAGAAATATATGCCATATATAATAATGATATTAAACTAATTTTAATTTTATTATGTATATTTACCATATATAACTATATCAAACTAATGTTAATGTAATTACATGTATATATATTTGCCATATATAATAACTATATTAAACTAATTTTAATGTAATTATTATATTAATTATTATACATGGTAAATACTTGTAAGAAGAATAAGTTTTTGGAAAAATAAAATTAATAAAATGAAAAGAAGTACCTTTCTGAACAAAATAATTATAATTATCATTGAAATTTTTCAGGAATAACAAATACAGATTGGATTGAGGAAAAGTTATTCACACATATAGTTCACAAGTTTCTGCCTTTGAGATTTCCTCAATTTTCCAATTTTGACCCATTGGCTAGGCCAGATTTTTGTTTTTGTACAGACTCCGGGCTCTCTAATCTCTAAAATACCTGTTATTTTATCTCTTTAAACAGTCCCTCACTCTCTGTTTTTATTTCTAAAATCCTTGCCTCTTATAATAAGAACAATTTTCCCTTCCTTCTTTTAATTTTTATGGACTGGCCAGCAAGGGGATCAGCCACTTTGGTAAGAATTCTAAATAAACATCCAACACTGAAGTCCTTAACATTTTACACTTTTCTTTATTTTGGTCTAGGTTTTGCCAAAACTGAGTGACTGCATATAGGATTTCAGTAATTATTTGTTCCGATCATCCTAGTAACTTCTTTACAGACTATGTGTCATTGGATTCAAACAGTCATTTAAAGAGCAGCAGGAAGCTTACTAAAAGCAGAGTGTAATTAATGTCTGTTTTTGTGTCCATGGCACTGACTTCTATGGAGCCTGAACAAACTGAGAATGGGCACCCGGCGGGGAACTCGTCTGTCTTCTGGAAGCACCTCTGCAGCTTCTGTCAGCTCACCTAGAGCAGAAAGGCTCCCACGGCCCCTCTGGTCTCTTCTGCCTTTAGTCATCCACACTTGGGAGTTACATCACTTCCTTCCTTTCCTGGACCAGTTTGTGATCAAGAGTTTCAAAGTTAAGTGACGAAAGGAAGTCAATCTATCAGCACAGAGAGCAGGAGGGTTCTGAGAAGGCAAAGTGCCTTTAGTGATGTGTCTCCTTTCACTTTTTTTTCTTTTGGTTACTAAAATCACACTTTTGTTAGAATGTTATTTATCCATAAGTATTAGTAATTCATTTGCTTAGCACCTGGAAAATATGTATTCCTATCCAAATAAAAAAATCTCCTCCTTTGCCCATGACTAGACATGATTCTCAAATGTTCACTCCAAATGTGGCGGAGACATCAGCATTTTTAGAGAAAGAGAAAAGACAGCATCATATTGTACAACCATATGATGATTCTGATGGCAACTTGAAACTCACAAGGCCAGCATATATCCAATAGTCAAGTTTAGATTTGATACATTTTAACAATTTAATAACCACACAGAATAATGGTATATAATTTGACATTTTAACTTTCATATACATTAGGCTTTTCTCTTTGTTATTTCTTTGTGTGGAACAAAGAAAAAGGTTAAAGGGAGGTGAGGTAATCAATACCAAATAGATTTAAGCAGAAGAAATCACTTCTGGTATTTTACTACAGAATAGAGTGACTGCAATTCACAATCGCCTCTTGCACATTTTAGTAAGATCTTGGGAAGTCAACTCTGAATTTAGAAAGGTTTGTTTACGGAGTTCATATTTAAAAGGAATGGAGACAAAAAAGACTTGTACAATTTTGAGTATCTTATAGGTAAGGCTTCCGCTAGCCAATGAACTCAGAATTCTTACCATCCCACCTTCATTACCTGATTTTTGTCTGTTTACAAAAGGATAAGAGATGAAAATACTTTTATTTTCAAATCATTATGATGTCAAAATGTAAGGCACATCTCAGGGGATTCATCAAGACCTAACGAAGACGCAAAGACCTCTCCCTTTTGTACAGCTGAGTGCGCAGAACCTAGTGTGTGGATGTTCTCAGGTGAGATCAAGTAAGAGGGTGTGGCTGGACCATCTGTCTTACAAGATTCATCTTAGAATGAAAATCATTTTAGTAATTGGGGTGATCAGCTGGGTTAACTTAATGAATTTATTTAAAGTAAAAATACACTCATCTCTATGGCAAACAGTAGCTTTTTTATCATGGCATGAAAAGCTTTCCACGGTTCTCATTCTCCAACCAAGTGGGATATAAGAGACTTTTTTTCCCACTGTATTTGAATGGAAAAGTTTTGGGGTCCTTCAAAAAGGCAATCTTAAATCTTGACGTTAACAGGGTGATTATTTAGCTTTTAAAAAGATTAATGCACACTTCAAAAAGAAAGGGAATATACAAGTTTACTAAATTAAACACTGGAAGAAAGTGGAAGAATCAGGTCATCTTATTTTTGATAGATAAAAAGCATCTCTTTTGAAAGCAGTCTTGACCTTTCAAAACTCAGGTGTAATATGTACAAATTTAACTTTTATCTTTTTTTTCAAAATGTCTACCATGCACTCTTTTCCTAATTTCAGGCAAGGGTAACTTAGTTTCTTTTCTTATGAAACGCAAGTCATTTAAATTATTTGGAAAAAAAAATCCTTCTTAGTTTGCTTTATTTAAAAGGTACATCCAGTATCTGACTACTTACTTCCACAGCAGATCATCCCTGGTTTAAATCAACTCGGTCTCTGATGTAAATCTTTCCCTTTTTATTTTCTGTGTTGATTCTACGTTTTTCTGACTGCTCCAAAATGAAGCCGCCTGTTAGCTTTATTATAGCAGCTATAGTAACCCATTTATCTTACAGATCAAATCATTTGCTGCCTAGTTACAACTTCCTGAAGCCATATCAACAAGAGGCTAAGCACTGGCGATCTCCCCTCCTCAACCCTGCATCTTCCTCCAGGGACTTATGTCTTTCTTTCTTCCTCAAGCATTTCTCCTCAAGCAGGGAATTCTCTGACCCCCTATTTGCAAATCCGAGTCCTCCTGGCTTCTTACCCTCCTTTCTTTTTAAAATATTATTTATCTTATCTTTTTATAATTAATTTTTCATCTCACGCCACTAGCAAAGCAAACTCCCCTAGTACAAAAAATGTTGCATGTTTGTCACTAGCTTTCTTTCTGACCCTGAGAACAGTGTCAAGCATACTACTGGCGTTCAATATATAATCAAATAAATGAATAAATGACAGGTAATAGCACCTACTACGACTGCTTCCCACGCTTACATGTTCTTTTGGCTTTGCTTTTGTGGCCATACTGTGAGACTATTCTAAAGGGCGATGCTGTATTAAACTTAGCAATCACTCTAGGAAATAGAGTTTGCGTGGTGCTAGGGAAGGAGCCAACAGCCCTAACCTTTCTTGGCAAGCGCTCCACAGGAGCTCTCCCTCAACCCAACATGTATCTTATTAATTTGTTGTTTACGTCTGGTTTTCTTTCCCAGCTCCTTTAACCTTGGGTACCCGTGCTGGGCTCATCAGTCCTATTCTCTCCACAACATTCTTTTTCACTCTTCTTAAGTTTCCCCATATTAATGCAGCTAATTCACTCCGTTATCCTCCCACAATCTTTTAAAATTCATCTAAAATTGCCGTAAATAAATTATGTTATCATTAGGAACACATTGGCTGCCTTAACAGGAAAACGTGTTAGAACAAAGAGTGTGAGGGTTCTAACTTCACGTTCTTAATGTCTGCTGAGTCAGTGAACCAAGGAATGATCAGCGATGTGCCTAATTTGTAAAGTAAAAATGTATACTGTATTTCCAGCTTTTCCTTATGAGTATATATAATCTGTACCAAACAGATATATAGTAAACTTTATAATTTCTTTATATTTAAACTAATTTGTCTAAATTTTGAATTAAAGTTGTAGCTACACAAGATTCTGTAAAATGAAAAAAGACAAATATTAAAAAACAGTTGGTAGTTTCATTAAACATAAAGTATCTAAAAGTTCAAATTATTAATTTTATATTTTGCATTCAAATAAATCAGGGTTTATGTTATATATTCAAATTTCTTATTCCAAAATTTTGTCTCATTAATAAGTCAAATGATTCAACATAAATGTCATAAAATTGCAAAAATATGGATAATTTTTATTTAGTAAAGATAATTTAGATATAACACCAAAAATTATTCTGTTGCATCTACAAATTCTGAGTGTTTGTGGCATATATGGAATTAAAGTAAGGTCAAGGATTATGAAAGATTTAATATTCAAGTCCCCAAAATGAAAGTTTATGAAATATGTGCATTTTTGTCAGAAAAACATGTTAATCAATGAAACTAGTAGCAGAAAACTCTCCTTTGGAAAAGCAGTAATTACCTCTTTGTAAATATTTGACTGTCTTTGCAATGGCATACAATAATATATTAATGTAATAATATCAGAAATAGTTTCTATGAAGTGCTTTCCAGCCCACATTTGAACCTTTTTTATATTTATGTTCATTAGTTTAATATTTGTGTTTCTATACAGTGTGATAGTTATTAGATGATGCATAACAAGTGCCCATAATTAATATGATTTTAAGTTAATTATTTAATTTAGATTAAAGCATAGTGATACTTAAATACACAACATCTACATTAGTGAAGAAGAAAATTTCATGAAATATAATCTGTTCTAAGAATCATCACACTTTAGAGAAAAATAACAAAATATGCATATTCCAAGTGTATTTATTATGTGAAATAAAAAGAAATGACTCTAACCAATTAGAAAAACACATTATGCAACAATGAAGACTTTTATTATGATTTAAACATCATCTAATTTTACAATTTGCATGCAAGAGAAAAAAATTCCAAAGCAAGTAAATGCCCAGTAGAGCCACTATTGCAAGCACTGCTTCAGCGAATTAAAGTCTGCCTACCAGCGCAGTTAACTTTCCATTCATATATCATTGCATACTAATTTTACAAATTAACCTGGGGTACTCCACAATATGGGTTATCTCAATTACAGAAATGTAGTTTCTATTATCATTGTATTATTATTCTATTCCACTTATATCCATATTAATAAGTCTCAAACCAGTTTTGGTTCATAATTCACTAAAAGTTTCTTCACCAAGATCCCTTTTGTTAAACATAATTAGTCAAAATTCAAGCTGTTCATTATATTTAAATATAATTTCAAGAGGTGAAATTATCATTACTTCAAAGTTAAAAACAGTATAATATAAACCATAATAGAATGACCAAATACACCATATTGAACTATGGCTTTTCATGTCTATTGGAGCTCAAGGGAGACACCTAGGAACAACGTTTAAAGATGGACACTTTGGCAACAGCACACATCCCGATCAGTAATGGCAGGGTCACTCATGAGCCATAGGAAGCATTTTAAAATTGACTTACGTGTACTTTTTGAACAGAAGTAGAATTATAGATACATTTTAAAGTGTTAACATGAAAATTTGTGTAAGATACTGAGTTTTCTTAGTACATGTTCAATAAAGATTTTAGGGAAAAATACTGAACAACAAAACATTTATTTCTGAGTTCTGATTAGAATTATCTGTTAATAGTACTGCACAGTAGCTTTACTGACTTAAAAATCTCATTTTACACTATTATAGAGTTTTTAATCCTCATGAAGATTATTCTCAATACCTAATAAATCATCAAACAATGCCAGTTGTCAACATAATCAGTTACTCGGTCTTAAATGCCAGTCACTAAAAGAGAATTTAGCTATTTCTCATGAGACGTTTCTAGTTTATATTGCCGAAACTTAGGGGGTGTTTCTCCATGCTTTTGCTTTTATCTATGCTATTTTATTCTCTAGAATGTCCAACCCTCCTTATTTGCCACTTTCAAGCATACTCTTCCTCGTATGCCCACTATGACCTAAAGCCTATTGCAATTTACCTGTTGTACTCTATAGGCAACTCATACATGACTCTCTCTCGCACAATAGTGATTTGTTTTCATTTAATTACAAATATTGTATTATAGGTGACTTGAATGGTGGTCACATATCTTACTAATCTTCTTGCTTTATGCTTTGCAAAGCTGAGTGATTCAGAATCCTCTTCTAATTGGGAATATTTTCTGATTTGAATACAGAACATGTCCTCTCCTTTCATATACAGAGATACAAATTAAATAAGGAGAGATGAAATTTAGAAACCCTTTCGTGTTCTTCCGGGATTGGCACTATTTTACACTACTGTATGAAAGCATTGAAACGGAAAATATTTTTATACAAAAATAAAGTAACAGAAATATTTACGAGCTAGAAATACAACAGCAAGTCACAAGCCAGAGACACTAAACACGGTACCAGATGAACAAAACCAAGTTTGCTATTATAATTCATGTAAAATATTAATATTCTAGTTTATTTCAATATTTTATTCTCATAAAACAGACAAAGTTCTAGAGCACTACTGCTAGAATATGTACATTCCACAAGTGCATGTTTAAAATCATAGGATTGTACCAGTGTAGAATAAAAATGCACAATGACTTCATATTTGGTATAGTACAAGAAAAGTAAAAAATGAAAGAAAACCAAAATCATCTTTTAGACATATTGAAAAATTAAATATAATCTTAAGAAAGCCAAATTCATAATTAAAGTATAAAATAATTGTATATTATGTTAAATGAAGACCATGAAATAGACAAAGTGAAATGCTCTATTAAAAAATTTCAAGTAAATAAAAAAGAAATTACTTCAACTTTGTGTATTTATTGTGTGGATAAATATAAAACACAGATAAAGCTTTAGGTAAAAAGAAATGTAATTTTGTCAAATAATGAAAACTAGAAATGTTTGTTTAACACTATGAACGACGTTAAGCTTCGTAAAAAAGTATACATGAATGTTGGTTGCCTAGCTCAGTAATTAAAGAGCATGCCTAGTAACAACATACCCTGGCTTTGATTCCGCAGAATTACATAAACTGGGTTTGATGTTGCATGCCTGTAATTCCTGCACTTGAGAAGCTGAGGCAAAAGGATTGCTGTGAATTGAGGCTAGCCTGGGCTACATAAAGGAGTTCAGGACCAGCTTGGACTACAAAGTGAAATCCAGTCTCAAGAAAAAAAAAATGTAGTATAAAAGAGAGGAAGAATTCTGAATTAATAAAACAGGTGGAGGCAGAAAAGGACATAGAAAATAAGAAAAAAGTGAAGAAATATATATATATTATACTTACAATTTCCCCTCCCACATAGCAGACACGTAAACATACATAAGTAGACAGTCAGGAAGCAGTGAACGCAAACAACAGTCTAACTAACAAAGAACAACAAAGACGAGAGCTAGAGAAACAGCTCAGAGGTTAAGGTGCTTGTCTAGAAAGCATGAAGTACCAGCACCACAGAAACTGGGCTTGGTGGCCCACGTCTGTAATTACAGCACCTGGAGACTGACACAGGAGGATTGCCATGAGTCCAAGGCCAGCCTGAATTCATAATGAGATCAAGACCAGCCTGGGCTACAGAGATAGACTCAAATAAAATCAAGAACAACAAAGAAGATAAAATAATTCTAAAAACTCGAGCTTATGAATATAACACGAAAATCTATGGTATATAAAAAACCAAATTACAATTAATAGAATATTTAAATAGCATTCCTTAGAAATATACAAATCAAACAAATTAAGCAAAATGAAAAAAAAAAGAACTGCCAAATTAGATACTATGCTTCAATGAGATGGTGATATTTGAGTAAGCCATATGGAAACGTGAAAAAGAAGAAAAAAAAGACAAAGAGTACAGCCAGGACAAATGTCCTGAACTAAGTCATGCTTGGTGTGTACGCATGTGGTTTGAGAATGCAGGGAGAGAGGCGGACAGGAGATGGGAGAGTTTGATGTCTGATGGGCGTGAATTTCAAATAGAGAAGAGGAACCTTGGATGACTGTAGAGGGAACGATGACGGTAGGTCACTCCATCGAGGAATTTTTGCTAGAAACAGGAGTGAAAAAAAGAGGCCAGTGAATAAAAAGAAAAGTAAGGCAAAATGCTATTTCTTAGGCTTAAAAAAGAACATGTTTGCTTTGAACATGAGAGGACGTGGTTCAATGAGCAAGTAATAGGAAAGAGAGAACGAGAGAGTGAATCCATATGTGGAGATTTCTGGGGAAAACATGACATATTGGGAAACGGAAAAGAACCCTCTCAATATGGTATTATTGGATGGCATTATAATAGATTCACCCATAGACAACTTCATGGGCCTAGAAAATCAGTTCTCTTTGGTTGGGAAGGCAGGAGTGTAGGTGGAACAGAGCGGATCACCCCGCGAAAACAATGAGAGGAAGAAATCAACATCCATTCACCCCCAGTGACTTCGCAATTCCCACCGGGCTTCATCTGCTAATTTTTTCACCCAACTCCCAGTTGACCTATGCTAAGGACCAAGCTATTGACATCAGTATTGTTTGAAACACTTTTCAGATCCAAATCATGGTGGAGAGGGTAAGTTCAAATCTTCTCAATTTGATTTAGGCTACCTTTTATTGTGGTAGGGATGCAGACCTACCAAGACCAAGGGAAGGTAGTGTGGCCTAATCAGTGCTGATGTACACCTGTAGAGCCCTGACCCAATCCTGCAGCTTTAGTGTCATAACCGGGTGTCCTACATAAAGTGTGTGCAGTGCATGTTACTATATAAGGTAGACAAAGAGACAAAGGGACTAGACCATAAAGAGGAAACTGCCTAAAATATATAAAGCAAAGCCTGTCTGCTCAAACTCAGCCTTTGGATAATAATCCGTGGAGTCTGTGGCACCAAGGGATTCGGCTTCCTGAAGAAACCCTCCGTGTCCTGCCTCTCTGTAGGAGAACCCACAGTATAATCATCTCACAAAGGATCTATTAACGTGTTTCTAAGTACAAATATATATATATAGATAGATAGATAGATAGATAGATACACATATATATGTATATATTGACATTTATATATGTACACACACACACACACACACACACACACACACACACACACACACACACACACATATATATATATATATATATATATATATATATATATATATATATATATATATATATTTGTAGTGCCTTTAACCATATACACCAGACTTAGTTCTTGTAGTCAAAAAAGCATAAAAACAATTCAGGAAAAATCAGTAGGTCTTATTGGAGGCATAGAAGACTCAGTTCAAGAGGCATCTGGAGTCTACTATTCCTCTTATATGGGAGATTGGATTGATCAGCTGATCTTTTGTGTTTTTGTTAATAATTTTAAAGGCAATAAATGTGTCAACAATTTTTATCCTAAACTGGAAATTTTGTGAAGAAACAGGTAACTTGAAAAGTCACAACACTTCCCTTTAGAGATTTGTTGATCAACTTGATTTGCATCATCATTACATTGGCTAATTTTTACGGTGTTGTGAAGTAGCCACTGTCTCCACTATCATAAATGGTGTGATCTATGGCCACAGGGACATCAAGAAGAGCATGTGAATTTGTAGCAGATTAATGAAAAAAATTTCTTTGTCTGTTTTCACACTTGCATCATGAAGGACAGACATCAGCACCGTGTTTAAGAGTTGTTCTTAATGATGACAAACACATTAAAATTGTTCAAGACAGGCATGAGTACTTTAATATTTCCATTTTTATCTTATACTGCCAGAGGTAACAAACCCCACAGAAAGTCAGATTGTTAGCTTCAACCACAAGTGTCTTTAGGGAGAAGATATGATCATTCTGCTGGGCTGTGGTGCTAGATCTAGGAGATAAAGAAAAATGAGTTACAGTCTCATTCCTGCACCTCTTCCTGTAATATGTTCCCTGCCTGGGCATCAGGGTTCTTGTTCTCTTTAATTACACAGAAGATCAATGCATTTTGTTACCGTAGTATCTCAAAGTTCCCTTTTTTCCTCTATCACTTTTTTTCTAACACCCAGAATGCTTTGATGTAAGGGTCAAGTTTGAGAAGGACATGGCAATTATATCATACTTTCAGAGCCTCATTATAAGTCTCACCTTGACCTGACAGAGCTGCAGGAGAGATCCAATAAGCAATGCACTCAACTAGGATGTCATGATCAAAACCATGTCTGTCCAACAAGAGGAACCCATGTGCCTGGATGACTACTGAGTTTGAATTCTCTGTAAGGTTTTTTTACCAAATGGCTGGTCTAAGTTTATATTAGCAGGAAAAAAAAAAAAAAAAAACCTCATAAGCCCTAGGAATGGGCAAGATGAAATTTGAAAGCTTCAATATGGGTCTACAGAAAGGTCCACCCCTAGAGCTTCACTTACCTGATGCGTAAGTGAGCCATGTTAAGCACTTAGAGGATATATTTGTAGATCATGGCCTATGACCTTTGCTTTGCTTTAGAAAATGGAGTGTAAGGTAAAATTTTCCTCAATGGAATTATGGTGATATTTTTGCATCATATTTTAACAGCTGAACTCTTAAATATATCATATTCTTTAGAAGAGTAAGTCCATTGTTGTGGTTTTGATGCAAAGTATCCCCTAAAAGCCTCATGTTTCTATAGAAACAGTGTAGGATTGGGAGGTGGCCGCAAGGGGCAGATGCTTGGGGATTGACCTGGAGGGGTGTGTGCTAGTTTCACCCTTCCTCCTAGATATTCTCAGTTCCACCATGCTATTAGGATGTCTGCCTCCTGAGCTCTGACTCTGGCCCTAGGCCTGGCTTCAGCCCTGCAATTTGATTCCACCATTTTCAGCCGCACAGCTGTGAGCAAACTGAGAACTTCTGAACTGTGAGCTACAACAAATCTTTTCTCTCTGAAGTTGTGTATGCCAGGTATTCTGTCCCAGCAATAAAAAAGTAACTCAGACAGACACTTATTCTCTTTCCTTTTTAATCATTGAGTCCTAGGTGAAAGACCTCAAAATTAAGATTTCAGTCACAATTCCTTCGTGAGTCAGGCATTCAATTTCAATGAGACCTTCATAGCTGGTTAATAGTTAGCTTTAATTTTTAAAGGCTTAGACTTAGTTACATGGAACCAGAGGTGCCACTGTGCTGGAGAATGACATCTCTGCATATTCCATCAGAAATAAATTATTTCTCCTTTCCCAGTTCTGTTTTATTTCCACTAGATTTTGTAGGAACAGATTGGGATCATTTCTGTATGTGAAATGCTCAATGGATGGAAAAATTTCCTAGTATCTTGGATATCCAAAAGAATATCTAAACATCAGTTACAACTGTGCATTCTGAAGTAGAATAAAAATACACTGATTTTTTTTCAGAGGCTCTTACATGCATATTAATTTATCATCAATTAACCACGGAAACTTCTGGCTGCACCAATCAGTAGAATTCAGAAGCTTCCTCCTTCACCAAGACAAAGGACAACGATACGGGCCAGAAAAGCACAAAATCTGAAGATGTACAATGGGAAAATGGTATGTGGTAAAAGGTTATTTTCCTATCTTGATCTGTAGCTACTAAGCCAGAAGCCCATAAAAAAACATGCTGCCTTTTTTTCTTTACAAAATGTCTATAATGTCTGGCAAGATGCTGCATGAATAAGTCCCTGTATCAATATGGCTGGTAGGCAAGGTCTCTATAGCTTTTTCTCACTACAAATATTGTAGGCATTGCAGTCAGCTTCATTAGCCGAAGGCTTTGCATTTACTGTTGCTGGCTGCTCGACCAAGGCATTTCTAATGCCTCTTGCCTTGTGCAAAGATCCAGGAACATTGTAGGAGCATTGCCTTTCAGGTGCTGTTGTAGCACCTGTGGCTAGCAGAGGAGTGGTGACACGTGCTGGGGGAACACTACTCATGGGTTTGCGTAGATTGCTTCCTTCACGGTTCAGCTGCATTAAGACGGGTGTTAAGAAATGTTTCTACTCATCTAGGCCACCATATAATTCGACGCATTTACTACCCAATGCCAAAGAATGTGCTCTAATCCTCTCTCCATGTTGCAGGACATCCCCTTTAACTTAACCTGGGTCAATCATCAAACATTCTTTTTCATTCTTTCTTTCTTTTTTCTTTTCTTTTCTTTCTCTTTTTTTTTCTTTTTTTGAGACAGGGTCTTGGTCTATAACCCAGGCTAGTCCTCAACTCACTATGGAGCCAAAGGTGGACTTAGACTCGCAGCGATCTTCTTGCTTCAGCCTCCCTCCCAAAGTGCTGGGATTACAGGTACACAGCACCATACCTGGCTTTATAGGGTTTTGGGAAATTGAACTCAAGCCTTGGCACTTACACAACAACCATTTTAACCACTATGTCATTCCTCCTTATCTTCCTTTCAAGATTAGAAGTCACTGTGATACTATGTCATAAGGCAAGCAGAAAACAGGAGACTTTTAGATTACAGTCACCGGGCAATATAAGGATTGGCATGAACACCAGCATGTGCATATAGTCCATTGTTTTCCAAGTCCATTGAGAACAACACAAAGTTTCGGAAGGCATACACATTCTGTGGGGTTGCATCACAGCTGAGGAACATTAGACTATATAGTCTACTCCTTTCATTGGAAGGAAAGAAATTCTGCTCTTGGTCCTAAAAGACACCATCACTCCCCTCCTAAGTGATTCATTACATACACAACTCTGAAAAGCAGCTGAGCTTTATAAGTAATGGTTCAACCCTGCATTCTTGGAGTACAAGCATTCAGGGGTGCCAGCGACCATGACTGGTCACCTTTCCAACACTTGTAATATTTTGCATTTCCCCAACAGTCAAAAGTGTCATTTGCTATTACTTGGAATTACAGGTCAATTAAAAAAAAATAAAGAAAAACTCTGAGTTAGAAAATTGTAAATTAGATCAAATATTATCATTTTGTTTGGACTATATTTAAAATTTTAAAAACTATTACTTTTGAAATAGAGTTAATTTTGAAAATGTACATATATATAAATGCACATATTTATATGTATGTTTATAAAAATAAAATATTTATACATATTTTGTACAAATAATAAACTCTATTATGCAGATAAATACCATATTTGATTTATATATCAAGAGTATTTTTCAAAATTATAAGATATATATATATATATACATATATATATATATTTATAGTCTATAACCTCATGTCACTGAAGAACACAAAGGCAAGTAAAAAGAAATGGAAAGAAATATCAGCCTTTAAATATTTTATTTTTCTAAATGTTGTCTTAAATCAATGCAATTTTAATCAGAATTTCAATAGAATTCTCACTAGAACTTGACCTATGTATTTTGAGGTTCAGCTGGATTTATGGATTTGTGAGAACTGACACTCTGAAGCCCGGAACTAACCTAATTGCTTGACTATCATTGAGCTCACGTACAGGCACAAACATCAGGAAATAAAGACGGGCTATTTCATGTCCCTTCCTTCCTAAATCAGTCACCCTTACCTGACTCCAAAGGTAAGAATGAATACTTAGGCAAATGATGGACTTAAATCCAGATTTGATAATTCCTATTAAAGAACCCATTATTCACACTTTCATCTCTACTCACTTTTGCGAGGATATATCAATGTTTGAAAGTAATCTTCTTAGTAGAAAATGTTTTATATGTAAAACAATATAAATATATAAAACAACTGAATTGAACTATAGGTTATAAAGCTTATGTAATATTCAATCTATACTTATTTTTTATTTTACTTTTGTTGCATAGAAATTTAAACCTCCAAGTGCCACATTGTTGTTCCTCGATTCCTAGAACAGTGCAAATAACCAAATAATACCCTTTTATTGGAAAAAAAGAAAGCATGTAGGTAAGTGTACATTGATTGGTCAATTCTGATAGAATGGTAAGACTATGGAACATACTAAAATAATATAATGTGGATAAAAGGATTAGATTAGAGTCACTGGGCAATTGGCATGGTTATTTGGAGCAGATATTAGGAACAATTATTATGAACAAAGATATTTGCTTATATATAACATTTTTGTTTATATCTGAATTTATTCAGTATATATCTGAATATAATGTGAATTTTTTAACTGAATACATATTTAATGAACATTTATATTATAAAAATATTTTGTTCACTGAAAGATTAAAAAAACTACACTATCATATATACAGCAATTTATAAGTGCATCTACTGAAACATTGACAATATTTGATGGATGTCAGCGATAGAAATAAATATGTTTATGTATTGTATCCAATTTAAGAGAGCTATTTAAATATTTGGGTATGTAAGAATGTAAACTGTGTTTTATTTAAAAAGGCAAATAAATGAGCCCAATGATTTAAAAAAGACAAATAAATATAACATGTAATTTCAAGTGTCAATAATAGCAATGTATCATAAATTCACAAAACATTAAGAAAGCATGTAATATCTCCCAGAACACTGGAAAGAAAGAATAATGAAACTATAACCTATACAAGTAAACACTTAAGAGCTGCATGAATAGCTCAGCAGTTAGAGCACTTGCTTCTCAAGCACAAGGACCTGAGTTCGATTCCCCAACACTTCGTAAGCCGTGTATGGCTGGTGCATGTCTGAAGTCCAAGCATTCAGGAGGCAGAGGCAGGAGAATCGCTTGAGTTCCAGCTCATCCTGGGCTACATAGTGAGTTTAGGTTCAGATTAGGGACTCCAGAGTTAGACCCAGTCTCAAAAATAAATAAATAAGCAAACTCTATATAGATGATTGAGGATAGAAGTAAACAATTAACAATTACTTAACAAATACAACTAACTTTTTATATATAATAAAATTTAACTTTAAAAATAATTAAAAATAAGAATGAAAGCATATTATAATTTAACCTATCTGAAAATATAATATTTAATATCATAGCTTATTTTCAAGTTGCAGAAAGATCTCAATGTCCTTTTTTATATCCTATCTTCTAATATTTTTTCAATTGAATATAAAATGTAAGCATCATTTTATAATGTAACAAATGAATATAAAATGTTTTTAAATGGCTGATACACAATTTCTGATTATTTAATAGGTTGACATAAGTTAATAAATAAGTGAATAAATGAATTCATAAGTGAGTATGATTGATCCGAAAAGATAACATTTTAAATATGAGGGCTAAAATAGCCTAAAATGTAATACGGACAAATACATTGTCAGAAATAATCCAATATTATTCAAGTATTGCATATACATATATGTATTATGTGCATTTATATAGTGTACATAAGTATACTTTTCTGAGTAGGTAGGTTAATGGTGAAATTGGTTAGCTTATTTGTTAGGGTCCCTGATTTGTGCAAGTCCCTTGCAAGTTTCTATAATCGTGTTAAATTTTTAATAATTTTAATATGTTACTTCTCTTTTAAAAATTTCTCCTTCACACTTTAAAATATCACATTATTTTTAGTCTCTTGAAAACTGTCCCTAAACTCCTTCCTAAGAAGTGTACATGTTCATATTGATCATTTCAGTACAAATAAGAAGTAATGAAATCAACAATACTTAAAATTATATAAAAAATGAATCTTACTACTTGAGGAACTATGGTAAGCTTCATAATTGTAGTGTTTGTAGCTCTAAGAATGAAGACATAAGCCCAAACCAAATTTTATGTTCATTATGAGGATATAAGAAGTATAAGAAAGAATTAGCCACTGGCAGTAAGTTTTCCTAGATTCCACTGGATTTCTTTTAATCATGATTCAATAATTCTAATAAAATTAGGTATAGAATATAACACATCTTGAGTCTACATTAATTTAAATGGCTCACGTGAGATTGAAGCATTATATGCTCAGGATAACCTATACATATACATATATATTTTATAATTTTCTTATAATTTTTATAATTTTACTTTTAAATCTTCAAAATCAAACCTGAGAGCCATGAATAAATCATTCTAAATACAAATAATTAAATTAGATTAACTTTAAATAGGAAGTATACCTAAACACCTGTAGAAAAATCTAAGAATGACTGTTTGCCCAGGGAGCTGGTATGAACAAGAAAAATTAATAGCTTCTATTTAACATTTTCTCAGGTGCTCTAACACTGAGCTATACCCCAAAGCTTTTCATTTAGTTTTGAACAAACAAATTAATTAACACATTGTTGACATTATTTTTAAACTAAACTCTTATGCTATACCTACAACACAGAATGACATATTAGTTTGTGCAACTCCTACAGGCAATCTATTAACATATACAGTTAATAATTTATTTTTATAACAATATAATTAACATATAATTAATAGGTAGCCTATTAATATGTGAATTTTTATTTTTAGGCATGTTATACAATTAAAGGATTAATTCAAGCTTAAAAAATCACAATTATTTTATCTACATAATTCAATCTTAAGAGACACTTAAAGAATTACATTCAGGAAAATATTAAGACCAGTATAATTATCTATGTGGAAAATGATTAATATTAACTGCAAAGACTCCAAGAAAGCTACAGAAAAATAAGATTAAATGAAACATTTTAAATCAATGAGGGATTCATATTATATTGTAATTTATTTTATTGGGTTACAGCAAAATACTTTTGAAATGTAATATTTTTTCTAAAAAGCAAAAGTTAGCTGATGACCTGTCCTTGCTGTGGTCTGCCTTCAATTAGGTGACAGTATTGGGATCTGGGATGTCGCTAAGCCAACTTGAAGTCTCAAGTCCCCTTGTCATTTATCCTTTCATAGAGAGAAACATTTTACGATTTACACACCTAATGTTTCTTTGCTTGAGGATACTTGACCAGAAAGCGTTTTGATAAAAAGTATTTCAGCCATATACTTATGTAGTCATCTGTTAAAACATAAATGCAAGCTTCAGGTTACTATTTTACTTGTAGGAAGAATATAACTTTTAGGAATATGGCATGAGTGGGTGAAAATAACTGCACTGTGGCTTTGGCGGTAGATAATTTACAGTGAATAATTGAAGGCCAGGGTTCCTAGGGTATATTCTTTTATAGAAACTTTCTCCTATTGGCTTTATAGTTATCAATTAACATATGTGACTTCAAAATCCTCTCAAAGCCTATATGACAAAGCTCTACAGTTATTGAGGCCATTCTTTTACAGAATAATGCCTTCCACCCCTGTTTTTTCAAAAATTTCAGCATATTTGGTTATAAGCTCTTAACTAAATCTTCCTGAGAAATTGTCAGAAGTCTCAGCATAATATGCCCATCATAATCTCCTTATTACTATTTTATGATGGATAATTGTAAATCAGAACAGTGTCTGCTTTGTTACCTTCCACATTTTTATAATTAACTAAGTTATTTGAAGAAACTTTGTGAAGCTTTGTGATCAGGTCTTTATGTATTGATTAATCCTGAACAACTTTTATTTTAACACAAAGAGACTAAAGCATTTCTCATTTTTGGTAAATATTAACTCAGATTTTCACAATAACATACTCAAAAATTTACTGAAGAATTGAAAATCTTAAATCACTTTGTTATCCATGCTTGATGTGGCTTCTGCTGGTTTCCAGGTTTTAATGTTTGTTATGAAAAATTATTGATATGCTTCTTTTCAACAGTAGATAATGAATGAATGTTTGCACTTGCAATTAACAATGCACAGTGTAGTAACAAATAAACCATGGTTAAAATGCTATCTTCACTCTTACTGGCTATAAGAACTTGGATGTGTTTTCAATCTGTATAATGAAAATATTAACACCTACTTGCTGTAGATATTATGAAAACAGTCTGTGAACGTATTGACAGTGTTTAGCCCAGTGCCTAGGCACAGTACATAATGTGTGCTTAATAATTTCAATAACTAGTTCTATTTATATTCACAGCAGTAGTGAGTTCTATTCATATTGACAGAGTTGTGGTTACGAACAGCAGCGGCAGTTTCAGTGTGTGTAGTAACAGCAATTGGACAAAGATACCTTCACATCCAGAAACCGATAATCATGAACCGTGATTTTCCTTGCAAAGTAGTATTTTCTATCTAGTTCGAAAATATGAAATATTAAAGATACATTCACATTAATATTATAAATTTATCCAACTAATGTTAAATATTGGGATTTGATAATAAACTTTGGTAGATTATACTATTTTAGATGACGCAGAAATACACTCTACCTGAAATCCAGAAGACTGTATTTTTTTTTACCTCAGAGTACATGAATTCATAGATAAATGCTACTTAAAATGTGTGATAACATTCTGATTTCTTTGGGTAATATGTTCTTAAGTAAAAATTATGTTATATTTCCATCCCTTTGTTTGTAACATATACTTTACTCCTCTACTGAACAGTTTTGTAAGTAAGTATGACAACTGGAAACTCTCATTTTGATTCTGTTTTGAAGCTTGGAGTTGTACATATCCATCCTGAGATCAAGTGCCCTTCTATTACTTAATAGAAACTAATTTTACCAAATACAAAAGAATGTGAAAATGATACAAATTAATGTGACATTTTATATGTGTATAAAATTTTATATTTTTAAATAAATCGAAATGATTATATTCTCAAAGATTTCTTACTCCTTTCTGTTAAGAAAAAATTCAAACTCTTCTGCCTTCTGAATTGTACAGCACAATATCTATCAGCATCATCCAGATGTGTATTATCCCAGCAGCTTTTCTTCCTCATTAAGCCACCTCTTCCTATGCCCTCCTCTCCTTTCAACTGTCCTTGTCCTCTTGCAAAGACCATGTTATTCTCAAATTTTGGGAGATAAATTTTATGTTCAATATGTAAGTGAGATTATGCAAAAGTTGTCCTTATTTGGCTTATTTTACTCAACACAATAATCTCACATTCCATTCAGTTTCTGTAAATAATAGGATTTCATTCTTCTTACAGCTGAAATAATTTTCTATCTTGTATATGAACCTCATTTTCACCATTCATTCCTTGATGGACTCTTTCATTTGTACCAATTTTTAACTACCTTGAAGATTTCTTGGGTATGTAGGTGTGTTGTTACACAGATTAACCTTTATTTTCTTTGACTCTATACACAGTAGAAAATTTGTGTGTCACCTATAGTTTTATTTATGACTTTTTGAAGAACATCCAGACTTTTTCTACCATGGCAGTGCCAATTTTCACTACTCTCAAATTTGTTCAAACCTCATATTTTTATTCATATTCTGGTCTACATCTGTTGCATTTAGTCTTTTTGATAATAGCTACACTCTCCGGATGATGTGCCACCTCATGATAGTTTTGATTTGCATTTCCGTGATTGCTAGTGATACCAAAAAGGTTTTTATATGTCTGTTGGTGATTGGTAGGTTGTTTATTAAAAAAGCTAAATGTATTGGTTTGGAGGAATAGCTCAGCAGTTAAAGCCCTTGCCTAGCATGCGCAACACTCTGAGAGTTTGATTCCCCAGCACCAAATAAAGCTGTAATTCCAACACTCAGGAGGCTGAGGAAGGAGGATCGCTGAGTTTGAGGTCAACCTGGGCTCCCTAATGAGTTCAGGACCAGTCTGGACTGCAGAGCAAGAACCTGTCTCAAGAAAGAAAAATTACAAATATATTGCCTATTTTTTAGTTGGATTTCTTTTGAAGTTATCCCTTTGGTGGTCCTTTTATATTGTGGATGTGAAATCAGGTGCCTAGTTGGCCATTTTTCCCAATTTTTGAATTGTTTCTTTAATATGTTGATTGTTTCCTTTGCTGCGCACAAGTATTTTTCTTGTGATGTGATGACACTTGTCAATTTTGGTTTTTGCTCTCTGGGAAAATGGAATGAATTTCCCCCCGATATGATTACCAACCCTAATATGATGGCTTCTTTTTTTCTTTTCATTTTAGTCCTTTTGCATTTTCAAGTCTAACATTTAATTCTGACTTGAAGCTTATTCTTTTCCTGTTTAGAGTATTCACTTTAACATCAAAACAGTTTAATGACTGTTCAATACTAAACATTATTATTATTTAATAAGAAAACATCTTCATTACAAATATCTATGAGTTTCAACTTGTTAGATTGTCCATTGAATCACAAAGTGCATTAAAATTTCAAAATATCAATTCCAAGCTTGTAATAATTCTTCCACCTCTTCCAGCAACTTAAAATAAATTCTGTATCCCTAGTGTCTTTTTTGATGAATAGTAGAACATATTTTTTACATTCAACCTCTTAACAGCTGTCTGGTGTTCTTTCCATCTACACTCTAAGTTAAAACATAGTTATAAATCCTTTTAATAGGTGTACTGTAGCCTTGATTTTACGTTCGAACCAGGATGTTTTATAGCGTGTCTGGGAATATATACCTTTCCAAATTCTTTGCCAAATATTAATTAGTAATTTTATAGTAGCATTTCAAGGACGAAGGGAATGCACTTCTTTAAAAGAAATGTTGAGGGGCCTCTGTCATCATATTTTGGGCTTAACTCTGCAAAGAATCTGCAAAGAATGCTAAAACGAGCATCACATTTTACCCCTAAGGAAGTAAGGAACATGCTACACTTCAGGCAAGATTTCAGCAATTGGCTTTCCTTTTAAATTTCCTTTCCACATTTATCAAATGTTCTCCTTTAAAACTGTTTTCAGACAGTTTGCTTCCTAGCTTCACTGCAGAACACTTTAGCCAAACTGATTATGTACCGGTAAAATATCTCTATCTTAGTCAAACAATTCTACTTTATACTCAAACTTTTCTAATTCTGTACGTGATAAACAAAATTTTGTATTTTTGTTTTTCCATGAAATCTTCCCAGGATCTGCCTTTTCTTCTTCTTTCCTATGCAAATTAGTGATCTCCAAATTCTGCTTTGTGTCTCCTCAGAGAAGTCTTGTCCTTTTGCGCAGGGAAGGGGTATTCTTTGTTGATTCTTATAGAAGTTACACATGATTTCATCAAACAATGCAAGTGTGTCCTGTGATAACTATATTCTAAGGTCTAAGTTTCATTCATATTTTACATATTTTAATTACCAACAGTTAATAATAAGACATATCCCATACTAACCATAATTATAGAGTAAATGAATACATTTTATAAAATCTAATTGAACAGCAACATATATTTTGCTGGCATATTTCTGCATCTGTACTTAAAAAACTGCTTTTCTGCAGAGGCACTTAGAAATATGACTTACATCTACTTTTTTTGTAATTCATTCAAAAATGTGCAATAAATGCCTGCCTACTTTTCTGTCTTATCACTTTCTCATTTCTAGAATGCAGTTTCAACTCCCCTAACCTAATGGAGGAAAGATCCCTGTTAGCTCACAGCTCTGCAGTCTCAGTGTGCTCACATATGGTCACTTGACAACGGCAGAAGGGCCTGGTGGACAGTGTGGTCGCGGACCAGTGCTCATGCCATCATGGTTGAAAGCAGAAGATGGAAATCAAGAAATAGCTATGAGCAGAATACATCCTTCCTGGCCACTTTCTCAGTGATCTTACATGGTGATCAGGGCCTACCTCCTAACAGCATGTGAAATCTATAGATGACTCTATTTGATCCAATTAACCTCCACAACCCAGTCATCTTCATAGTGCGTGAAGCTTTTGGGAGACATTCCAGATCCAAACCATAACATTTTCCACATATTATAAATCTACTGTTTAATTCAGCAGGATTGTTTCAATATATGGGTAAAAGCTGTACTGACTCTTCTTCCTTGCAAAGCCCGAATCTTTCCTACTATTCTCCATTAGGTAAGGGGTCCTTCTCATCACCCCATTATCCATGTAGAAATGGAATTACCACCGTTCTACATAACATTAAGCTGGTGGTCAACTTGCTTGCCTTGAAGTTGTCCAAGGATTAGCAAAATGTACTTCTTGGTGTATCTTTGTAGATGAAGTGGGGCTGTGAATACTGTGTCAGCTCACTAATTACTTACTTCTTTTTGAATTTCCCCTTCTCTGCATCTTTTCCATTGTGAATATCTTTGCTCTGATGATAACTTCCACGGCCACATTCTGGCCTTAGAGCCACCCCATCACAGACAGAAAGCTCTGAAGCTGAGAACTAAATTCAAACGCTGATTGTTGGGCATTTTGACCCAAGAACAAGAAGAATGACCAATCCATATGTTGGTTTATCTCAATTCCTTTTCTTTCTCATGCTACACATTCAACCATGGGAATATATATGTATCTTGATCTGAAAATGTAACACATCTCTTCTTTTTATCTAGAATTAATGACTTAGAACAACAACAAAAAAAAAACCATGAAGTTTCCTCTGTACAAGTGTTTGGATTGATAGATCATTGTACAGTTCAAAGTATTACACCACAAGTTTCTGACAGCCGATTCTCACACAGCAGATAGACAGAACACTTTAAAATATAAACCTGATTTGAGTCACTAAACTTCTTTGAACTTTGATCATACCTAAAGCACAATATAGACTCTGGCTTATACCTTTATGGATGGTCTTTTGCATAAGCTGAGAACTGTGATTAATATTAGTTTTTTGATTACAGAGAATTTACTGTAATTTGTTTATGTGCTTGATGTAGCAAACATGGCTCTACATTCAATACAACTGTGAACTCATTTTGTCCTCTAATTAAATATATATACCTGCTTAAATATTTTATATGTTTTGAAAAGAAAATAAACTAAGAGAGTCAGGGGACATAGTTCAGTGGTAAAAGAGCGCAACTAACATATGAATGGTCTTGCGTTCAAATTCCTCAGCTTCACATAAAAATTGGCTGGGGGTAGTGGCACATACTTGTAACCCTGGCATACAAGAGCTAAGGCAAGAGGATTGTCATGTGCTGGTGGCTGGTCTAGACTACACATTAAGTTTAAAACTAGCCTGGACTACAAAAATCCTGCTTAAATTACAAACAAGAAAAAAAAATACCATGACATAGGAAAAAATACTACGATATGACCTTTTACATTTGTGAAAGCCTATGTACACTTCAGGGAGTCAATTTCTAACATTTGCAAGTCAGCAGGACAGGCTGTAATACAAGAAGAATGTCTTGTTATGTTGATTGCAATTTCTGATTTCCAGAATTGTGTGAAAATAAATTCATGTATGTGTTTTTTAAATTTATGCAGTCTTTTAGATATTTTTATGAAGCTTTAGTCAGTTATGTTAATTCAATCATGTAGTTGATACATTCAGATAGTGGTATAAAAATTTCAGTATTTTGAAAGGATTGTACGCTATTGCATCCTTTAGGGTTTTTTTGTCAAAATGTTTCTGGGTAACATATACAGGTACAAGTATGTGTCCTTCCTATTGCATCAGTTTAATATTTCTCCTTAAATTGATAATTATTCTCCTCACAAGTGTTCTAAGTTGAAAAGTAGTATGTTTACTTTTAATTTTTACTGATCTATAATGCATAAATGTTAACATATTGAAGAGTTTTAATCATTTACTATGGCCAAAAATAATGTGATTTTAAACATACTTAAGCAGGAACAACTAATAACTAATAATTAAAAGAAATCACATGCAACTCTTGAAACAGTTTCTTAATTGCAACTCATTAAACTAAATTGCAGTATATTATCTCTATTATAATACCCAAAATAGAATTTTAATGGTCTTTCTCTCACTCTTACATGCTTTTTAGCAATCATTTATAACATCTGATAATAAAGAAACTTGTATAATGAAGGAGTCTTTATGTTAGATCTCATATAAAGTAATTTTTTTGAGACAGGGTCTCATTCTGTTGTCCTGGCTGGTCCTGAATTCATTTTGTAGCCCAGGCCAGCATCATACTCATGGCAGTCCTTCTCAGTAAATTGTTTTTGAATCTCAGATATTATTGGAAGAAAGCTTATTGAAATTTTAAGACAATATTAATAGATCATGAAAGGACACAAAGTTAACATATATGAGTGAAGGTTTTGTCACTTAAAGTCCTTTAAATCAATTTTATGTTTGCAATAAATACCACAGTGTTTTAATATTCTCTAGACTAAGAATGAAGAATATATTTAAAAGTTATAAATTAAAAAACTACCACACAATAAGTCCATATTTCCTATTATGAGTAAATGCTCAGGCATTTAAATAGCACTAAAATATTATGACACAACTTCGTTTGAAATATTATCTAGAATTCATACAGGCATATGTTGTATATGTTAAACTTACTATTTCTTCTTAATACCAATAAAATTATGCAATGAATATAATTACAATATGCAGATGCACTTTTACATAGAAGTCTATAATCTTTTATTGAATTTATGTATGTTAGGTGCATGAAAAGCCGATGTTGAACATTGAAAATAATCAAACAATAGAAAGGAGTTTGTCAAAAATGCGCGAATTTTGAATTAAATTATCTTAAATAATTTCCAAGGTGCTAGCACAGCTTATATATAAAGAGATAGGCTTTGTCTTTATTTTCTCTCTATTTGCAAGTTCATCAGAGTATGGATCACATATTTTTACTATTTGTGATTTGACATTTATTTATTACTTATTGACTACATTTTTGTTTGAATCTACATGCACTACTGACATATTTCCCTGTTAATGAACGACCTGGGGACTGTGTGCCCACACACATCACTTTTTGACAACTTCTTTTCTTTTTTGTTTGTTTCAGCATTGCCCTCTCTGGCCCACTCTCAGTGTCTCTATCCTTCCTGTTTCCTACCCCCTCTCTTACACTAAAATCTTTCTAAACAGATGTTTTGGCAATAGCATGTAAAAATACTGTGTGATGATTAATCCTGTGTGTTCTAGTATTTCTGACTCAAGGTGCCCCCTATTTCTAACAAATACTTCATATCTAGACTTAAGGCAGCGTAATATTCCATTGTATGTAGATAACACATTCTCTTTATCCTTTCATCTGTTGATGGACATACACATTGTCTCTGGGATTTAGTAGCTATGAATTGTGTTGCTATAGATACAGGTATGCATTTATTTCTATGATATGATGATTTTTTAAATCTTTTGATATCCAGGAGAGCTCTATCTGAGTAAACTGGGATTTTAATACTCAGGTTTCTAAGGAATCTCCAAACTGCTTTTCACAGTGATTAAATAACCCAATCAACAATATAGAAATCTGCCTTTCTCTTGACATCTTCTCCGAAGTCTGTTGTTTCTTGAATTCTTGGTGATTGTCAGTCTTGCTTAAGTGAGCTAGAATCGCAGTGTTGTTTTGTTTTGCATTACCCACAACTTCATGGAGAAAAAAATTTATTTTAGCTTTCTGTTTCAACAGATCTCAGTCTGTTTATGGGTGGCTGGGAATGGTGGAAATATGTCTATGACCCTTGTGCTTTCTTCCAGGTTCTTGTCCTCCAGAGATTGATGATCTTTCAAGACTGAGGTGTAGAGGCACACCGTGACCAGGAATGAACTGGGCTACCACATTCTTCTGGTGGTGTAGGCACCTGTCTGTTTCCAATATTTTAGCTCTGCTTAGGTAGCCAGAGTGGTTCAAGGTAGCTTCCTCACTCTGAGTCTTCTTAGGTTCCATAGTGTCTCAACTGTACCTCCAAGTTTCCTGTCAATCTGTCTTTGCTACTCTGGCTCTGTTCTTGCTCAAAGGTGAACTTTTCACTTAATGTTTTACTCTATCCCATCTTGGGCTGGCCCTTTAAAACTGAGCTGGGTACTGCCTACATCATTGCCATCTTGCTGCCTTTCAGATGCTTTACTTTGTTTTTGAATTATTTAAGTAACCTGTTAATTCTATTTGGTTCTACATTTAGGGAGATTAAACAGGTAGCTGGTTTAAAACATAATAAATGGAACACCCTTCCTCGTGGGCAGATCCTTGTAGTCCCAATATCATTGACTTCCATTCATAAGTGTTGTCTACTTTGGATCCAGCAAGTTTCAGGATATCCAGGCCGCTCATGGGTGTTTGACATTGGTGGAAGAAGATAGCAGAGACAATCTGCTCACAATATCTTGAGAGGAAGGGTCAGGCCTGGAAAAAAAGTCTAGGAAACAGTATGTCCTTCCTGACCCCTGTTTAGGGGCTGATAGACATTTTTGTTGAAATTCTTAGCACAAGATAGGAAAAATCATCCTAAATGTCCGTAATATTTTTTGAAAATCTTACAGCAAGTTATCATAATACTACAGTTTCATTATTTTTGTATTTTCAAAGTTGTCTTCTGTTTCTTAAAGGAATTTGATTTTTTCTATATGATTCATTTAATTTACAATCCTTCACATCTCCATATTTATGCAATGAACACTTTACAAGTGAAGGTTTCTTTGTGTTTTTTCCCATTTTTATTAATATGTATATACGTGATACATCACATTTACATTGAACTTAAATATTTTTGCACATATATCTCATGTCTGAGTTACAAAATCTTCCCCCATTTTTTGACCCTGCCTTTCACTTCTCCTCCTCAAAACTTCTATCTCCCCCCATTTTAGTTCTATGAAATGGGTATATTCTGGGCCTCTCACATTGGAGAGACCATTTCATATTTAACCTTTCATGTCTAACTCACTTCACTGAGCATGATGGTATATTTCCTTCTGTTCAATCTATCCTTTTTTCCAATTATTTGTATTTTGAGTGTACACTGTGCCTGTTCATGCATGTTTCTACTTCCAAATTCCAGTGAGATAAATATGTAAAAGAAATAAGACAACGAAATTAAGTTCAAGAACTCTTTTTATCCCTATGATCCACTTTGACAAACCTACAACTAGTTGATCTAGTTGATCATTTTTTCCCCTATTGCTACTTCCAATTTTATTATCAGTCTACCTGTTCTCATCATACATAGAACTCCAACGCTAAAGCCAATAGAAAGGCATTCTTGTCTTTATCTTGTTATGGCATTTGACACGGGCCTCCTTTCCTTTGCCGACACACGAAAATTCAAAATTTACAACCTTCACATTCTTTCACTCTGTCATACTTGTCTTGCAACTCAGAGACTTTTATTTTTAAGGTATATTCTATTTTCTGTTTTGACTTAAGTATTGCTATTATCCCGATATTTAGCTTTCACTGTCTTCGAGTTCAACAACTTTCTACTTGTACTTTTAGCTTCTATTTACCTGTCTCCATCTATTCCCATTGGTTTGGCAATTGTCAATACTCAACTTGACAGCTCAGATATTTTATCTTTGGCTCATCTTCCATCTTTCACATTGACTATTCTTAAATTTTATAGAAGTAACAGACAGAAAATACCTTCTGAATTCCATAAGTAGATTAGATCAAAGAGCTGTATGAAATGCTCATATATTCTAGTTATTTCAGTCAGAAAGTCCAATCTCTTTAGTGTAGTCTCCATCAACTGCAGCAGATGTTGTGATGGCACATGAAGAAACGCTATGAACTTATTCCTGTAGCTCCTGGGAGTGTCGCCTTGGAAACTCACACTTTACTTTGTGTTCATAAATGGCCATCAGTCAAAGAGGATGACTAGAGCCAAGGGACAGCGCAGTTCCAGGGTGGAGTGTATAAAGCCCTGAGCCTTTGTCTTTGCCCCAAGATCGGCTATTATCCAGAACCTCACTCGGCACAATTCTACTAGCTAACGTTTCTTTTATATGTGTGCTTAGATCACTTCTCAAATGTACTTGCTGAATTCTAATCGCTGTTTCATGAGAATATGAATTTCAAGCATCTATTTGAATACTACACATTACACACTTTTTACCCCGCTAGCAGATTTCTTATTTTGTCTCACCTTTGCAAGAATATTCCCATCTGCTTTTGCCTCTACTAGGATGGTGCTCCTTTTCTCTTTGTTATTTAAGTCTCAGCTCCAGTACCAACTCCACAGCGATTGACTTGAAATAAAGATGTCTTAGTTACTTTATGTTGCTGGGATAGAATACCCAACACCTAAAAATTCAGAGAGGGAAGGTTTACTTTTAGCTCAAAGTTTTGGAAGTTTCCATTCTATTCATGGGTTGGTGGAAATAGTGGATGCACATGGTAGAGGTCCAGGCACCTCAAGGCAGGCAGGATGTAGGCTGAGCGAGAAAGGGCAGAGCTCTCCTGGACTTATTCAGATTAATTCCCTTGATCTGCCTTTCCAAACAGGCCTCTCTTCCCAGTAGAACATGAATCCCATAGACATTAACAACGCTAAAATAGACAAGGTCTTTGAGATGCATTCCAGAGACAAACTGTAACAGAAATTCTCTTTCCCTTGTCCTTTTTTCCAATTTCTTGTGTTGCAACCATATATCACTGTTGGAATGTATTTTGTTTCTTTGCATATGCTACGTTCTTTTTTATTCATTACAAATAGAATGTAAGCTACCAGAAGCAAATACATCTCTGTCATTAGCCACTAAATTTATCACAAGGCAATCTTACGGTTAACATTCAAAAACTGTATTGATGAAAATTAACGAATAAACACTGAGACCACTGAGAGATTCTAAAATGTTAGGCTAATATTTTTAATCATATGACATCTCCAATAAGTTTATAGTTAGTTATGCACACAACCGACCTCTGAATTTTTAGATTCTCAATCAAAATATTTAATTTCCTGAATATTGTATTTCTGGAAACATTTTATTAGTTAATAAGTGAAACCAATTTTTGGATCAAGGTAGTATATTAATCATCTGAAACTTCTTTCTATGATATCAACTCATCTTTATTAACTACACTTTAAAGATTAGGATATTGTCTTTTCATATCATAATAATTTTTACTTCACTTATACTTTTGTTTTGAATTAACCCCTTCTTAAACTGATGAGATGATTTATTAATACTACTTTATTTAAATAACTTACTGTGCACAGAGTTTAATATTTTGGTTGTCATGTACATCTCATCTTCAATCTCACCTTCACATCCTGTTCAGAGACTCGGTTATTACTACAGGATGACTCAATGTGTACTACACCTGGAATCTGTTTCTCTTTATAACTTAGAAAATTTGGCAGATCTCATTAAAATCTTACTGATATTGAAGATATCATTTGATTTAGAAAAAATTTTATGTACTCTAATAGAATCTTACACAGATTCACCTTGTAGAGAATTTTAAATATCCTTGCAAGCCTGTTGACTTCAAGAATATAGACATTAGAGGAAGAAGTTGGCCTACTCATCTCTGTATTGGCAAGGGCACAGTATTGAATTTGACATTTGTATTGAACTTATAAAACACTAAGTAGATAAGTGTGTATGTGATGAACAAGGACTGTGGCCACTCAGAGGAGGGAAAGGTAGCAGAGAACTTCTAAGATCGATATTATTCTCTACAGGTTAAAATGGACTAGGAAAATAGAGAAAATGAATTATGATCAAATAAAAATGATGCACTTATTTAGGTTGGAGGAGGTTCCAAGATCACTAGTGTTTTATCTAAACTTCTATGAATATATGTACAAATATAATGGGATGAAGTTTAAATTTTACTCATAAAAGGCATTAAGTAAGCATTCTTGGAAAGCTTTCACAATGGGGAAGTAATTAGGTATTCAAAATTGATAAAAATAGGACCTTATAATATGAAAATTATTATTAGAAGTGTACATTAGTGTGCTAAGTGTTATATGCCTTATTTGATTATTTATATCTTACATGCCATTTGGCATTCATATTGCAATTTCAATTTTACATAATATCTGAGTGTTTAGCAAAAATAACATCAAAAACTATGTTTTTAGTGTCAATATAAAATTACAAACAAAATTTGTTTTGCAGATCAAATGAGAGAAATCCATTATTATAATTTCTTCTCAATGATGAAATTTCTCTAGGTTCTTCTATTTTATCTATGGTTATTGCTGTGGAAATACATTTTAACTAGCTTTGTCAATTATAAAAAACATGGAAATAATATTGTTGAATATTTATACAGGTTTTTGATGAAAAAGTATCTGAAGCATGGAAACAGAACAACCAATCAATTACTTTACTCTATACATGCTTCTAACTAGCATGAGAAAAACTGTATGTGCATATTTAAAAGGATTAATATTTAATCAGTACTCAAATACTAATAGAAAGTTTAAAATTCAGTTATACATCAAATATGTATATATAAAAAATGTATATTGCATGTATATTATTATATACATATATAATCGCAGTGTCAGATATTAGGGGTTTCAAATAAACAGCTTCTATATTTTTGTAGATCTGTAACTTTGTCACATCATTTTTAATGTTAATACTTATTTATTTATTTTTTTATTTATTTGAGACAGAATCTTGCTCTGTAGTCCATGCTGATCCTGATTTCACTATGTATTTCAGGTTGGTCTTGAATCCATGGCATACCTCCTGCTTCAGCCTCATAAGTCCTGAGGGTTTGGATAGCAGGTAAATGGTACCATACCTGACTAACTTTTATGTGGCAGTGGGGATTCAAACTCAAGGCCTAGTGCTGGCTAGGCAACCTCTTTTTCTGCTGAGCTATATCCATACCCTCAGATCAATTCCTTTTAGTTCTTTTATGCTTTGGAGAAACTGAGTAAAGTGTTAGGATACAGGTGAGATGGGTGTGAAAATAGCTGTGATAATAATGCATGGAAGATCCTTAACCTGGTGTCCAATTCACAATTAATCATGTTATAATTATGATAATTTGTGTATATTATAAAGAACATATACACATTTTAGAATTTAGTTCTGTTAGGTCACATTTTGATCACTTATTATTAAGACTCAAAGGTGACAGTTTTAACAGGGAGGTCCATTTAAAAGAATCATTTTAATTATAGCCAATATAAATAAAGGTAGGTCTTGAATTCACACACAATTTGACATAAGCTGTATAATTTGGAATTGGTCTATTCTAATCAAGATAGTAACTAAGTGACTATATATAAGCAATATCAATAATCAGATAATCTGGAATTTAATTTTTGAACAATGTAATAGAATAACGAAAAAAATTAAGCCACAATTTAATGATAGAGTCGGCACTATCTTATGTCATAGAAACCCATTTAACAAGTGAAAGAAAGTTATCTTCATAAAACTCTGCAAAGCAATGTCCGGGCTTAAAGAATTTACCTTGCATGACTTGCAAATTCTACTGCTACAGTTCTCCCCATGTATTCCTTCCTCAAAGCAATTGCTCAAGCCTGATGTCTTCTACAATCTAGATGTATTTCCCCAGTTTTAAAAAATCTAAGTGCTATGAAAATATAGGTTGAGCAATGGCTATAAAAGAAAATATACTTGGAAATTATTAGTAACAAGAGGCAGAACAGTATTAAACTCTATAGATGGATTGAAAATTCAAAGAAAATTGAAAACATATTGGAAAGAGAAAAAAATAGAAACGCTCAGTCAAATGAATAAAGACATATAAGAATTATTTGTCATTCAAATTACACTTTCTATACCTAAACTGTATTATTCATTCTTTTTCACATGTAAATCTGGTTTCCATGATCTTAAAACCCACATCCACAAGGAAAAAAGGGAAGAGCATTTGCTAATGCTTTTAGTTGTGAAGAAGCTTCGACTGGCTTTTTCAGAGCCGTGGGGGAAGGGAGGATGACCTGAACGGGAGACGCGTGATATGATATTCTGCTCTTTATAACAGGGTTCTGCGCTACACACCAAAATTGAAAATCTGATCAACCCGATCTGGGAATGTTGACCTCTCCACCCACCCCACCCACCCATCCAGAGAAAAGAATTGAAAACAAAAGAAGCAACACAACTACAAAAAAGCAATTTAAGAAATCGATTTCCAGTTTCCACCTAATAATTGAGAAGTTTGGGCTTACAGAACTTTCCCTTCTATATACATGCAATGGTTTTAATTTCAAGCTGAAGTGTTTTCCAGAAATCACAAGATAAAAGGAAAAAAAGTTTCAATGCCATGAAATGTACTAAGTTTGAACTTCTTTTATACACTTAAAAATTTCATGTGAAAAAAATTTCAATATCTCTCACTGATTCTTATTTAAAATCCTAAGAACTTCTCACTGCAAATTATAACCTTTGATTTACATTGGTTCCAATAATTCATACTCTATTTTTTTATTTAACGTTCTCTCCACTCACCAATCATCCTTTGTAAGTTTTTAACAATTCTCTTCAGAAATAGGCATAATACTAAATAGCTTTTTAAAATGTAGTTTGTTTTGCAAAATAGTGAAATTACTTGATGCATTGAAAAAAAGAGTGATAAGAGAGTAATAAGAATTATCAGACACAATTAGTGTATCATAGTAAAATAAGACAAACCATACCCATTCTAAATTTTCTAAATGGTAGCTGTGGTTTTCACTCTTTAGCTACAAAATTACTCAAGGATGTACACCTGACAAGAAATCATATCTTTTCACAACTCTTGCGGGCATCATGGGCTACCCATGTTTCTGTCATGTGCAAATGATTTGGTGACGAAGATTTAGGACATGGAGATAAGAAAATGATATGTATAAATACAATAACATATAACACAGCAGTAAAAATAGTTATCACAATGAATGATCAAACAAGCTTGAAATGAACAAAACACAAATACATTTGGCTAGGAGAAGCATACACAATGTCCCGTCTTCATATTTATTGAAAAATAATTTTACTGTTTCAGTGATAAAAAGAGGCACAGCCAGCCTAGTTCTGGATGTTTTAAATGTTGGATGTTACTCTTTCCACATATGCAGTGCATTTCTAGTTTCTTTTCAGATAAATAAAGGATTAGTAGCCAACACTAGAGAAGTTATTGATTGCATTTATTAACTCTGCCTAGCTGAAAAAGGAACATTTAGCTGTTTTGTTTCTAGAGTGACAAATATCACATTTAACTCTTTTATTGATTAGACTAAATTGTCTAATTATTTTATTCATGCAGAAATCAAGATAATTTAGAAAATGCTTATACAAATACATTTTCAATTCTACCTGGAGAATATTCCTTATAAAACAGCTTCAACAGAACTAATTTGTATCCTTGGGTCAGGGCTGTGGCACTCTCGCTTGTACTAGATTGAATAACTTGCCGTTTACTTTTTATCTATGTCTATAATTTGATTATCATTAAATGAACCAGAAAATAAATTTACTTCAACAATAAAACCCACAGGCTTTTCTCTCAGTCTTTTAGCAAGATTTATTCTTTACCAGATAAGTGTGTAATACAAGAAAATATCTGATAAAAAGGCAAAGTAAGAATTGTCATTATATAGCTTTAGGCCACGAACTTGAAATTTGGAGAAAAGTAATACAGTCAACTCCCATTCTCAAATATCTGAAAAGCTTTATAATAGCATAAAGTATATACCTAACTAAACTCTGGGAAATACATCAGAAATCATGAGGGTCTTCATATTACCAACAAAATTAGTGATCAGCATCCCACAACCTCCTAGTTTTGTGATCTTCAGTTCCCAGAGCCTCATGTAAGTGAGCAATTAGTGATCGTCTCTCTTTGGCATTAATTAGTCGACATAACGTTTTGGTTACCTGCTTCCTGGATCTTGGGTCTTAACAGATGCCACTGCTTTCTAGATACAGGTTTCTTGTCTCCAAGACACACATGCTTTGATCTTATGCTGCATTTGATAATTATTCTGTGCTTATTTTCATAACTGTTGGTTTCTACCTCTAAGAGATGGCATCTCTGGCACAGCCCTGTTATGCATTTATTTGTAACATAGGGTTAGCCTTGTGGGAATTGAGAAAGTGGCTCCACTCTATTTCACTCAGCAGAAACACAACCGAGGCCTGTCCAAGCTTTGGTTTGGGTGTTGAGAACATTGGTGCCCCAGAGTCATTGGAAGGGTATTAGCAGATTTATTGTATCTCACATTAAAAAGACTGTCTGGAGAGAGTATGTGACTCCCAAGCAGGACTGGGAATGGACTTAGAAAGCCAAGTAATGAGCGTGTTATGGGAGGTGTTTGGAACCGAAGTGTGGCATTGGAGAACAGGGTGTCATGTCATTTGACACTTCCATTGGCGCCAAAGAAAAAATACCTAGGATTTCTTATTGGTTTTTCTCCAAAGGAGGGAAGAGGAAAGGTATGGTTGGAAGCTATCACAAATATAACAAGCAAAGACAAAAACAAAACGCTCTATTAACTCTTGTAAAGGAATGATTCTGAAAAGTAATGCCCCTCTTGGGAGGCCTGTAATAAGCAGAACTTCCTACAGGACAATTCATCCTCTCAGAAACACATCCTGAGCAAAAACTCTGGTTGGACTTTACTTCTTTGTCCCATCATCTCCTTCTGTAACTTTGACCAGGACACAGCCTGAAACCTCACATAGAACATGCACAGACATGACCTCTCCATGACAGGAAAGAGGGCTGCATGGATCTTTTCATAAGATTTGAGAGAACTCCTTGAAAATGAGAAGCGAGGTGTTGACCAAATTGTGTCTTGCATCAAGCAAAATGATTCCCACATTGTGGCACATTAATGGGAAGGACTCAGAGGTGATTGTAAGGAGAGTTATGACACATCCCAAGACACACTCATCAATATTGTCATGAATTTTACCAGAACCATTTCAGATGTGACGACCCCTCCGCCAATATATGGGATGTCTGAACTTGTCTGCATTATGACAAGTAGTGCTATGGTTTCATATAAATGAGTAGAAATATCCTTCCACATCAAGTTTTGGTAATGCACCTACTCAGTTTTATTGAGCCTTTCATGAGATAAGTTTATGACAACTATGGGCAGACAGCAGGTAAACCATTAGACTGTTGGCTGGATTACTTTGAGGATGAAAGATGCCATAGAGGATTGCCCAGTATAAATGAACGGCCATACTGGGGGGCGGTATATCTCAACCTTTTCTTCAGCGTTCAAAATTGACAGCTAGGGGTTTTGTTATTGCTTGTGTTAAGCCTACAATCTGCCATTGGGATATACTCCAATATCCTAGTGTTCATAAAATTGCTTTTTGTTGATCCTGACTAGTAGAGTTTTTCCTTTTTCCAAAACTGTCCTAGTGAATATTATTCTTTAGCAAAAATAAATAAATAAATAAATAAATAAATAAATAAAAACAAAAACCAAAAAAGCCTGCAGAAGACATTGATTGGTATTTTGGCTCTGACTGCCTGAGATTCAGTTTAAAATGCTAAGAATATGAAAAATAAGATTGCCAAAAAATTGAAAGAAATCTAGAAGAAACTCTTACCTCAATGGAAACTTTTTTTTTAATCTTACTTTTCAAATGGTAAGGTTTTTGAGATGCTATATTGCTACATTTTAATTTGTCTCAAGAACTTTTTAAATGTATCTAATGAATCACTAAAGTTTAATATTCATATATTTATAAAATTTACAGTTTCTTCTGTTGATGAGCTTTAGTGTAAATCCTTTAAGTTAAGAAAATAAGTATGTTGTAATTTTGATTATTTAAAAATTTTAAGAGTTGTTGTAGAGCAAGCCCCTGTCTCAAAAAGAAAAGTTATTTGTGGCGGAATTCATGATCTACTCTGGAGATTTTATGCACAACTGGGAATACTGCTTATTCTGCATCTTTTGGATGGAGTGTTTTATAAATATTTAAGTCCATTTGAAAAAGAATGTCGTTTAAATACTATTTACTTCATTTTATTTTCTGTGTATATATTACAGCCTTTGATGGAAGTGAAGTGTCAATAATTCTTCCTATTCCTTTATTGCTGTGTGTTTCCCTATAAGGATTATTAACGTTTACTTTATATATTTAGGTGCTCTAATGTTAGGTCCACACATATTTAAAACTGTTTTACCTGTGATAATATTTTCCCTTTTTATCATTATGTAATGACTTTTTGTCTAGTTTCAAAGATTTTTTACAACAATTCTTTTTGTCGTTGCTGTTGTCAGGTACGGAGATCAGGCCTGAGCTACAGTTGCACTCAGAGGGTCACACAGGCTTGCCTCACACTCACCATTCCCCTCCCTTAATATTCTCAGTACTGGGATTACAAGCAGGCAATTGACTTTTATTCTACTTTATCTTTTAAAAAGTATAGGTATTTCTGGTAACCCTTCTGTATTAATTTGCATAAAGTATTTGTTCTATCTGTTTAGTTACAGTCTTTCTTTGCTGGTTAAGTAGGTCTTTTGCAGCCAGGATTTACATTTCTTACTCTGTTTTTCATTCTACTGATTTTTGCCTTTTAACTAGGAAATTTTTCTCATTTCCATTGAAGAGAATTTTAGATAGAGACAAAAACATATTTTTTTTCTGCATGTTTCCTATCAACTGTGGCACTTGAATGTGAGAATGGCAGGATTTTGTACGCTTCAAAATTATGTACATAGGAAAATATCATTGCAAACTGACATGGTTGTAGTCTCTGTCAAAGATGGTAAGTCTACTTTTCAGCTAGTATATAAGTCCTATAAAGCAAGACTCAAGATCTTTCACTGAGTGCCTGCGTAGGAATGCTTGATCTGAGGCCACTGCTTTGGGGCTCATTTCTAATCAAAGCATTTCAGTAAAACAACAACCTCAAAATCATGAGAGAAGGAAAGCAGCAACTCTGCTTTAATATTTCATAATAAAGTAGTTTTATAATACTTCTGAAAAATCAAAATAACAGCACAGTACAGTTTTTAGTATTTCATACTTTTGGCATAAGAAAAATTTCAAAATATTCTGAAGGCAGATTGCTCGTATGTTTTGGAATTTACAAACATTGATAGTCAGGTAACCATTGATCTTTCAAAAAGCAAAAGCAAAACTTTAGAATTCCTTGAAGTTTATATTCCTTAGGTTTTCTTTATATAATTCACCTATAAGTTCTGTGGTAGGGTATTTTAGCCAAACAAAAAATAAATAACTGAATCCCAAAGAAGGCCACAAATCCTGAAAGAAAACGAACACAGTAAACAATGAAAATCATAGACATTTGTAACATAACTATCTCTGTAGTGGTAAGGATCATTAAAATTTTTGAAAATCTAGTGTAAACCCTAAATAAGAATGCCATATAAATAGTACAAAACATCAGAAAATGTATTAATGATTTAAAAGTGGAAATATTAAATGATTATTAAATAATCTCAGTCACTCATAGAGATAGCAGTAGAAATTACAAATAAGAGAAGCATTCTTTGAGTTCTTGAAGACAGAGTGAGACTCAGTCCAATCCAGGCAAAACTATTTGTTGTGGTTAGGATCTGGAGTATCCCCCAGAAGCCTCACGTATTTTAATATTATGGATTGTCTACGGAGCCATGTAATGTTGGTGGATAGGGGTCTGGTCTGGAGGGATGGATCACAGTTGTTGGGATTAGGGGCTTGTGAGTTAAGACTAAAGGCTTGTGACTTAAGACTAAAGGCATGTGAGTTAAGACTAAGGGTGCTTAGTGGCCACACCTTCAATACCCAGATGCAGGAGAGACTAAGACGGGGACTTGGACGAGTCTCGATTAGTCTCACTTGCCTGTCTGTTGGTGATGTCCCGAGAAGCTGCCTCCACCTCTGCCTCTGCCATATACTTCAATTGCTGCTGGCTGCCCCTGAATGGACTGTGACCATCTGAAACTGTAAGCTAAAATAAACCTTTCCTTTCCTAAATTTGTGCGTGTCAGGTATTGAGTCACAGCAACGAAAAAGTAACTGAGACACCATTGATGGTCAAAATTATTTAAGAATGAAGATTCTGGTCACCCAACACAAAGAGTCAGGAGGAAAAGAGAATAACATAAAAGAAATGCAGCATCATTAGATGAAAACGTGTGGTGTGTAGCCCAACTCAGCCACTTGACCAGGTGTAGATGACTCTGATGTTGGTATTCTCCGTTATTTTGTCGTGAGCACTTACGCAAAGGCGCCATGAAGAGGATTCCCTAAAACACCCTCAAAAATTGCGTGACCCTCCTCCCAGTTCATCTACTTGGATTCAGAGGAGTAAAGATCTTTGCTATGTGGCTTCTCATCATGAAAAAATAATGTGACAGTTTGGCGGGATCGCAAATACAGCATAGAGATGTAAACTGCACTTCAGAAATATATCCATCTCATTTAGGACTATATTTTGATCACCTTCAAAAGGATCCTTTTCTTAAGCGTAATTTTATTCAGTTTTCATATTGTATGATTGAAGTTTTGATTTTTTTAGTCAGACTTTATTTTAACAACTTATTTTAATGACAAGAGGACTAATGACAAGGAAACAAAAATTATCTCATTTTGTAAATGATTACTGTTTAAAATGAGGTATTAGGTATTATGCAATTCCACAGATTTTTATATTCTTAACAGTGTCCAAGAAATACTTCTATCTTAAATATTACATAAAATATTTAATATAAAACACATTTAGTCTACATATAGATCTCAAGGCTACATCTCTTGATAGATATTCTGTCAGTTACTAGGCTTTTGAAACATAAATAATGTCTAAAAATATCAAGCATTACTGTGGACATTATTTACTTAGGTAAGATAGGAAGATTCCCAAAGGTCAGGCATCTAGGTTTTAGTATATTTATAGTTTTGATTTCACTGCTGAATTGCTTTCTACAATAGTTATATCAATTGTAATAACTCATATTTCTCTCAGTAATGAAAGAGGCTCTCTGGGTCTATCATCCCTAACAGGTACATTTGTATTTCTTTTTTTATCACATTAAGTCTGATTTATTAGATGAGATTTCTTTTGTAATCTTGCTTGCATTATCTTATAATGGTGAACAATGTTGGAAAAAAGTGACTGAACTATGGAAAAACCTGTTTTCAGTAGTTATTGATCAAATCAGTTCAGTTAAAATTTGAGAAATATTTATTTAATCAAAATATCAGTATGAATGAATTTCAATGTTGGCACTATATCATTCACTATTAAAAAGTAATAACAAAATCTTAAATAGGTCAGAAGTGATGTTATAATTAGAAAGAAGCCATCTGAATTCAACACTGAGAGGAAGAAAAATTGAAATATAGATTCTGAAAGGTAATAGATAACAGACGAATGAACAATCATGTTAGACACGACCAATTGAATAACAAGTTAATTATTACACTGAAGGTAATGATATTAGAATCACAAATATGTCCACTACAACAAATTTTTGCTAACATGTAATGCATCTTCTTTAATTATCCTATTTCACAAAATCTATTTAAGAATGAGAATAGGAGAACAGCTTTAACTTAGGTAAAAATCATTGTGTATAACTGTGTACATTTACACGTGTATATGCCCATTATCAGGCATAGTTCTGATAGTGCCGTGGTGGTCTAACTGAAGCAGTGAACGTTTAGGACCATTTATCAACTTTCACTGTTTTCTAGGTACACTCCTGTTGCTGTGTATGCATGAACCTCATTAAAAGTTGACCTGCCGTTGTTCTTAAGCACAAATTGAATCAGAAAGGGATTCTTGACATATTTCTGGCCAATGATGCATGGAAGGAAATTTAAGCACCCTTTATTCTCAGAGTGAGGGTTTATGTAGTTTTGCTTTTCTTCAAATAGTTTTTCATCAATATTTGAAATATAAAATTTCAGGAAGAATTTAAAATAAGCTAAAATAAGGACTATCAATAAAACGATACAGAAGGAATCTTTGTCCATATTAGTACACAAATGTTCCTGAAACAATCACTTCTAGAGTTGACTCCATTTGATTTATTGGTTCAAAGATTAACAAAAGTCTGTGTTACCAAGAACTGCTTGAAATGTTATGTATGTGACATCACGAGTGTTTAAATATCCCTAAATAGTAATCATTCCAATTCTTTTGGCTATGTTTTTTTCTCCTTTCAAAGCAGAGTAGTATTGGTCATTTTTTTGAGTATCTAAACTATTTATTTAAGTATTTCTGAATCTGAGACAAACTGTGAAGAAATACTTAAATACATATTTAAATATAACATCAGTATTTAAATTAAACATGTTTTTCTAATTTCAAGTTTTCACATAAAATTTTAATGACCTTTTGAAGGATCTTTTATTATAGATGTACACCATTCCAAATGACTGATTTTTCTATTTTCAAAAATTACTCTGTTCTTCATAGACTCCTCTTATAAACTGAAAATTCACATTAAGATAAGCAGGAAGAAAATAGCAATAAATTGTAGCAGCATATTTCCATTAAATGAGATATTTTAATGTTATTGAATAATCAAAGTATGTACAAGAGAGGGTTCATTAGTATAAAAAATCAAATCAGAATTTTTTAGTTTAACAAAATTAAAATTTGAACTAAATATGAGGCTGACGTCACTATGGAGGCCAATACGACCTGTCACATGACAGAGGAGATTGGGACACGAACATATGCACTCTGTCCAAAACACGCCAAAGACTGATGGCAGGCACCACTGGTAAAGAGGCGGCAAGACAGAATTCACCAAGGTGCAGTGTGGTTTCTTTGACACCTTTTTACACTTCTTCTAACGGTGATAGAAAGAGTTTCTGCGGTTAAGAGCATCCCTGTTTGTGCTAGTTTGTTGTGGTGGACTTAGGAATCTGGCACAGTTCATGAGAAGCTTTTAGAAGTAAGCAGGGGGATTACTCATTGACTATATTGATTTTTAGGCCATGTACTTGAAGTTGCATGAAAGGATTTTTATTTTTTAGAACAACAAAGAATTAAATCACTGACTTAACCATCCTGAGATCCCAGCCCCAGCAGTTAAGTTACATAGAAGGGGTAAGATCAGTGCCTACCAATTATATTGGCATCATATTTTGCGTAAATTATTTCTTTAAATTATTACAAGGTGATCAGCAGAATCAAATACAGAGTCTCAATCAGAAGTGTACACAGGCTGAAACCCACACCACACCCACATGCACACAATGACAAATACACACACTTTCATAGCATCCACCCCTCAGTCCCTCTTCAGCCTCACAGCTGCTGCTTTTCAAAAAAGAAAAGAAAAGATATCTCAGAACTGGAGACAATATTCATTATTGGTTAACTAGTAGTCAAAGACATTGCTACTGAGATGAAATCGTGCTTTCATTTCAAAACATATTTTTTTCCACAGCTCATTAATGCTCCATTTGTCTCAAAATCACAGTTAAGGCCTCCACTGGATACCCTGTTGACTGCCAGCCATTATAGTTATGTGCATGGTACACATTTATATATGCATAATGAAAGAATTAGACAACAGTTGATACAACAAAAAGCATTATACATTTTTCTTCTGAAACACCTAAACTATTTTTCTCTTTCAATTTCACAGAAAATGCATGAAGTAAGTAGTTTGATTCTTCCAAGTAGAGTCCAGGTCATTGACTTCACAAGAATGTCCCAAATCAACAATATTTTTATTTTCCTACATCTTAACACAGATTGTACAGTGTTTCCAATCTTCTTACTGGGTAGCATCCTAGGTTCAGCCTTGAGGTAGACTTTTTGTTACCAGTTGGTTTAGACCTAGTGATAAGTGTTACAGGACCTATATGTAGTAAACATCTCATTCCACTTCTACTTTTATAAATCTTATCTTGTAGAATCAAAACTTTATGCTTCTTCCTGAAACCAGTAAGATATCTATAATCACAAGATTAAGGAAGATGATAAGGATAAACAAAAACATTGATTTTTACACATTAGTTCCATCTAAAAAAATGTGTAAGGTTTCAAACTGAGTAGTAATCTTCCCAGAAACCAGGAAATATAGAATGTTCACTTAATAAGGAAAAAACTGTTTAAATGATTGTCAGGAGAGAATAATAGTAAAAGAAACTCAGTCTTCAGTACGGTGAAATTCCTCCTTCTTAAGATGTACCTGTGATAATATTTGCTAAACTTACAACTCGACTTTCTAATAAGGAACGTCTGTAGGCAGCTGTTCAGCTCCTGTGATCTGAAGTCCCACTGCTTTGCTTTTCAGAATATAACCACAGGGCTCTGGGGAGTAATAAAAGACAGAAGCTAGTCTTTGTTACATCAATGTTCCCATTTTTTAAATCTTCCTCCATAGGTCATGTAGTTTATTTATTTATACCTAACATAATTTAATTTAATGCTTCACTTAGCTACTTATGTGTTTATATTTGTAAATTTTCTTAATTGCAGACAGAGTTACACCATAACTTGTAAATTATTATAGCCCACATTCACTGATAATTTTTAAGGTTAATTAGGCCTCGTCTTTGATACAGTTCATTCTTCCTCTGGTATATCCCAGATGTATTTTTTCGTTTGTTGGAAAAGAATCGTATTATGCTCTCTTCTATGCTATTCCCTTTGCTACTCCTCCATCACCTATGTTTGCTCTTTTTAAAATGCAAAGTTCCAGCACTCACTTTCCTATCTTGCTTTTCATCCACTCAGGTGATTTCCTCTCTGCACTTTCCCATAAATATTTTCATTCTTTTTTTTATACCAAGTGGTCTACTTCTCTAAGATCTGAGACTTTGGCTTTTGTTCTTTTGAACTGATGATGCGAGGCAGCAAACAGGAAGCAAATGAAAGATGTTCTGTAACTTGGGCAGAAGGTGGATAGCAAGAAGGTATTTGAGGTAGAACAAGGTGTGGACACAGGAAAGAGCTAGGAGAATGTAATTATCTTCAGATATTAATTAATAACATGATTATCTTCAGAGGATATTGTGAGCAAACTCTAATTCAAAAGTAAAAGGCTAACTCCTTTTCCTCCATATAGAGTGCTTGTTCACTGATGATTAGCAAGTCCTCATATATGTAGGATAATGATGGCCAAAGGTGGTGGAAGAATAAGGTTACATATGTGTCAGAAGTTTCATGAATTTGTCGTCGTATCAGAAAATGTCACCAGGAGGAATATCATAGAACTCTACGGGCCTGCATCAAAGAGAGAGCTCCCCAGCCACTCTCTCCTGGTTTCTAAATTAGCATCAGTAATGAAATAAAATTGATAATTCTCCCATCCATGAAATTGGTAGCTGGGGAGGACAAAAAGTATCTTTTCGCATGATCATTCAGTAAGTTAATTCAAACTGCTTCTATATAGACAAAAAAGCCAGCAAAAAGCAAAACTATCATTTGTAATTTGAAAGCTGAAAAAAAAAATTTGCTTTTGTTGTGAACCAATTCTGTGAGATGAAAAACATTGCAGAATTCATATTTGTGAAAAGTTTTTCCATTGTTTATTTATAAATTTACATATATGTCATAATTTAAAAAGTTCCATGCTATGTGTATTTTATGTACTGAATGATGCAAATTTAAGTATTAGGTAGTTAGGCATTAAATTTTGCATGATGAAATTATGATCAATAGTAAAACTAATCTTAATACTTCATATTATCGTTATGAATTATGGTTTTACAAACAGTGATGTTATGGTTTGTTTCTTACATACAAGTGTAAGTTCAATGTAATTTTTCCTCAGCTTGCTAGGTATGTTAGAAAAATTGCTTTTCTCATCGAATATCATTTTTATTAATGTCATACAAGTTTTTTTAAAAGTTAGGAAATAATTGTAATTCTCATAATCAGAGATTGAGAATTAAAAATACATGTAAATAGAGTGGGTGTTAAAGACAATATTCAAATGGCATTTACAGGTAATGTATAAAATTTTTTCTATCACAAAACAAATTCTGAGTTTTCGTGAACACGTTTAAACATTAAAATGTTTAATCCTAGTTATGCATCCTCTTCAAAAGGCGTAAGAGGTACAGATATTTCATTTAAAACCAAATAAAATTCTATTTTAGCTGTCTGAAATGTATCCTTGTCCTTATTCACAAAGAAACCTATTTTGTCAACTTCGGAACTTACTAATATTGTTCAGGTGAATACGAACTTAAGGCACTGAAAGGAAGCCAAATGAATATGATAGCGTACTTTATCTTTGAAATTAAGCAAGCAATTATAGCTTTTCAGAATGCCAGAAGTCCAGCAAGTACAATTTTTTTCAAAAAAAGTTCAAATCATAATTAAAATCGATTCAATGGTTCTATTTTAAAACATTTGCAAAAAATGCTTCTTGTAGAATGGATGCAACATGTTATCTTCTGAATAGGTAGACACCCCATTTTATTAGAAACAAAACACTTAACATTTAAAAGAAATACTTTCCAATAAATAACATAAATTAAATTATTCATTTAGCTTTAAGAAATGTATGGTTTGAGACACTTACTCAAACAAAAAGAAAAAGCAAACTTTCATCACCCTGCTCTCTCCTTGTGGATATCCCAGTCAAATCTCTGCTTAAAACAAGTAAACAAAAAATCTTCATTTTCTTTAACGAAAGTAGGATATTCTTAAATTCTTATAAATACAACAGTATAGCCTCTTCTCTTCTTTGTTTCCCTCTATTCTTTCAGTGGAATTTTTCTCAGACTCATTCTGGAGGTACATACTCTTTAGTGTATTCATTCCTATGTAGGCTGAAGAGTATTCCTGACATGAATTTACTACATGTTTATATTCGATACACCAATTAGTGAACCTTTCAGTTGTTATAATTGCCTATTGGGAATACAGCTACACTATATATTTATTAAGTTGTGCCCAAGAAATTAAACATGGGTTATCATATTAACTATGTTGATTGTTCTACGTGTACCTGGAAATGTCCATATTCTGTAGTTATTGGATTTTGTTCTTCATATATTGATTAGGATGAGTTGATTACTTATTGGTGAAATATTTAATATTTGGCTTTTTCTGGTAGTTATGTTAAGGGTATATAAAAAAACAATGAAAATTTCTAATACAATTGCAAAATTTTCTCCTCAGTTCTTCAAATTTTATTTCTGGTGTTTATAAATCCTGGATTAGGACAAATAGATTTTATTGCTATGCACTTATGAGTAATCAAAGATTTTTTCATTAAAATATCCATCGCTTTGACTTTTTGTCTTGATTTTCATTTTAATTATTTAGTGTAGGTACTAATTTTAGTACAGTATTTGCATGGTATATTTTGTACTTTATCACTTTTGGATCTGTTTGTGTGTTTAAAGAGAATGCATTTAATCACCATATTCATCTCTTCTTTGAACTGGTCTGACATTTATTTTATTGGAAAATTATTGTATTTACATTTATTATAATGATGTGTTTTGATTTCTATTTACTCCTTTTCTGTTGGACCCATCTAGTTTTTATCTTCATGTTATTTAAATTTCTTTTGTCATTTACATCAATCAGGAATTTTTATAGTTACATGTTTTAATATCTTTTATGTGTGATTTCACATGTAGACAATGAAATATAATTTCTTGGTCAGAAGAAAGATGACGGGGTAAAAAATTCAACATTTTGTAGTGAGAGACTGGGCTGAAGGTATTAGTATGAACTGAGATAGTACAGAGATAGAAAAATGAACATGTACATGCAAGTTTTATGGATTCTATAACTCTATTTACTGAGAAGACTTGGCAATAATGATACTCAATATCTGTGGATATTAAAATAGTGAAATATTGCGTTGGTCATAATACAATATTTAAACAAAATTTGGCTATTTTTCACAAAACATTAGTTGAAAATTGTTACTTCTATTCTCTATTCTTGTTTTTGTGAAAAGTAGACATTTCAATTTTTGTATGTTCTCAACTTGATTTTTGATTCATTTCCAGAATCACATCTGCCTCTCTCCAAATATTATTCATCATATTAAGTGGTAAATAAATGCTGCCAAATGATGATATCTAAAAATCTCATAATCATCTGTGAGTGCTACTTGCCTCTCACATTCCGTATCTCCTAAGCCTGGGGAATCTACTCTGAAGTATATTTACAATCCAAATACCCTTTTGAGGTTCATAGTAACCACTTTTGTCCAAGTGGCCATTATCCCTTCATCCTAATTTCCAATTGCTAGCTCTCTATAGTAAACTCTGAAAAAATTAAAGAAATAAAAATATGAACATCTTTTGTGGACTCGAGAATTGGACAAGTAGGTCACAACATAGAGGAGAAACTATCATTGAGAATGACATGATAGAATTATGCTGTCTTATCAGGGAAGTTGATCTTTTGCTATATATGATAAATGTTATTTGTAGTCATAAGTTTGTAGCAAAATATGCATTTTAATGTGTGCAATTAAGATCAGCAAGAAGTTTTTAAGGTGCTAGAGTGAAAATAACATGAGCACAAAGAAAAATACCAATATTGCATGTATATAGCACATTTCAATTAAATATATAAAAGAAAAAATAGAACGACCAAAGAAAGTTATTAAGCATAATGTTGTCATAGTTAGCTTGGGCTTCCATAGCAAAGTACCTGAGGTTAGTTGAGTTTCAATCTTTTCCCAAAACAACCACATTCTAGCTACAACGAAAACAAACCAAATGGAAGGCCATCCCATCCTTGTCCTCAAAAAGGTCGAAGTCTCCAAAATGAAGAAAATCTGTTGTCCCCAGAAAAGCTTATGTAGATGTAAAGTTTAACTTAATGTATAATTCTGCTTAGAATTCTGGAACAGAAAAGGGCATTTGAGAAAAAGCTAAAGAGGTCTGAAAATTATCTAGATCGAAATGAGTAGGAATATGTTAGAACTGATCTCTTAGTGTGACAAGGAGCTGCGGTGACACAAGGCACCACCCTGAGGGAAGCTCTGACAGGGTGGAAGGAAACCTTCTGAGTTATCTTGGAACGTGTATGAAATTGTCCAAGTAGTCTTCACACAACAATGATTAAAGAAAGTAAAATCAATAACCTTTCCATGAGGGTAAAATATTACATTCTATAGTATCATGGATTTCATCTGCATCCAAACTGGTGAAGATGTTTACCACTCTCACAGAGGCTTAATTGTATTCATGATATGAATTATGTAAATTGACAAGGTCCTTATTAGCCACTGAAAAAAAATCCCACAATAAAATATATATGATTATATATACATATAAAGTATATATATATATATATATATATATATATATATATGAATACATATACATGTATATGTATTCATATATATATTCCATATATTCTTTTTGGCACCTTTTATTTTAATGTAATTATTATTTTATTAGTACATATTTATGATTAATAATAATTGCAATCAACTTGCCATATTGACACACACACACACACATATATATATATATATATATATATATATATATATTTGATGGTTTAATAATATTTATTTCCTTCCTGTGGGAATATAATAAATATTTATGCATATATCATACTTATTTTTATGTGGCTGATAATTAGAATTAAATTTTCTCATTGAAAAATATGTGTATTTTTGCTTAATAGATGTTGTGACTTTATGAACATCTGTATGATTACCATTTCAACCTTAAGATTAATATGTGTGATCTTATATGTATGTTATTTATTTGAATTAATATTATTGTGAAATTCTGTATTGGTTAGGATTCTAGGAGAGGCAGAATTGACAGAATTATAAAGGGGATTTATTTGAAAGTCTTTCAAGTCCAAGGAGAAAAATAGTCCAAAGTGGTGACCTGTATCTGTGAAAGCTGGTGTGTCCAGTGGCTTCTCAGACATGAGATAGAGGAACACCTAATCAACTTTGCTGCAAATCATCATTGTTCAAAGAGCAATGGCACAGAACAGAGACTGGAGCAAAGCTGTGGTGGAGAACAGCACCATGTGTGCAGGAGCAAGTCCATGGCCATAGGCAACCGTGAAGGCCAGATTTTTCCCAGGAGAAACTGTACCAATGTTTCTTCTTCCTTTTTATTTAGCTTAAGCTGACAGTTGGGCCCCCACACTTGGGGTGGCCCACAAATCATGCATATTCACCTATAAGCTCTTCCCTGAGTGTTTCAAAATTTCTTCAAGTTTACATAATACCTTCACTGGTCACAAATGCCAACCATTATGCTTAACATATATTTTCAAAATGTCTAAATCATTTTGTTTCATTTTTCTTGACTATTTGCTTTTCCAACTACCATATATTCTGTAATTTGTGCTGAATCTTTTATACACTATAAAATGCTACGAGTTTAGAAAAGTTGAGCTGGTTATGTATAGCCATACACACACACATGCAAGTTCATATAATACTTTATAAACATTTTCTGCACATAGATTATACGGACACATTCCAAAATTATCCTTCAACTATGGTGCTGTTACATAATTATGCTGCCCAATTTTTGTAACATGTTTTATAAAATACTTTAGTTCATACTTCAAAAATTGATAGTAATATAATTCTCATCGATCATTTTAATAAAAATAATAAATTTATGCACATAATAGTTGTTTTTTAAACTACCTATTCTGATGTGTGGCCTTTATTTTCCTTGAATACTCAGCTATAATTGTCTGCCACTTTAGGCCTTAGGTATTTTTTTGTTGTTGTTACTGATGTTATTCTTCTCTTAAATCATCATTATACTCTGATATTTGAATATTAATCCTATTACAAAACTCAACTATTTCTTTTATCAATAAATAATACTTGCTCAATAGTTTCACAAATACACACTTTAAAATTTTGTAAATAATTCTAAATTTAATTTTATGTAAATGCCTACAATTTCAAAATATATGCACATCGTAATTTTGTGAATAAAATCCTGCCTTTTATTCATTATGCTACTGTTCGAAAAGTTCTTTTAAAAATAATTTATCATGATAGTGAATTCAGCACAGAGAAGCTGGAAGAGACCTCTAGGAGTAAAACGAAGGACCATGTATCCCATAATATGTATTCTGTTACGTACCTTCTATGCGTGCACAGAGACAGAGTGGAACGTTAGAAAGTGTCCTGAGTATCAATTTTCCCATTATCTCTAATGAAATTAAATAATGCATGAGGGACTAGAGATTGTAATAATAAATATGCATTAAAATTCTTTACAATGCTCAGAATAAGGCAATTTTATTCATTTACAGACAAATAATTTGCAGCTTTTTGAAAGTTAAATTACCCAACTGATTGCATGTTTGGCCTCAGTGTCGAAGAAGGTGCGTTCTCTCACAGAATAATCGCTCTAATGTTAAACTGCAATCGATTTCTTATCAAATGTTTGACAAAAAGAATTCTACCAAAATTAGATCAAACAAAATAAATAAGAATAAGCTAATAGCCAAAGAGACAGAGTGTCTGACGGCACATTAACTCTCTAAATCTAGACAAAATACTGGGGCTGCTGTTGGGACAATATTTCAATCCTTAATGGTTAATCCCTTTAATTTAAGATACCACACCACTGTTTTTCATCTTTAAAAGCCACTATTAAAATATTCTGCACATTTAAAATTGGTAAGATGTTTACGTTTTTCAGTATTTCGTCTTTATCTTATTTAAAAATGTTTTCAAATTGATAAAACATATGAATAGATAATAAAATGTGATTTTAATTCTCTATAAATCTAACTTTAAAGCTAATCTGAGATTTAAGTTTTTCTTTCAATTCTGATAAGATATATATGGCTAATCACTAAACTTCATTAAGACATAATTGGTAGAGTAAAAATTACAAGTACCAAAAATAATTTGAAGCTGAACTTAATAGAAAATTAAATAACTTAGAGAACAAATGATAGCCACACTTTATCTCCATAGTCAAATGTAACACTGGGACTGTCTTGCAGCTATATCAAATATTAAAAGATTAAAAATATCAGGCCAGAAGAATAACACAATTGTTACGGTGCATGCCTAGTAAGTGCAAGGCCCTGAGAACAATTCCCCAGCACCACATAAACTGGGTGTGGTGGTGCCACATACCTGTATTCCCAGCACTCTAGAGGCTCAGTGACTTCAGGACAAGCCCAGACTATTGAGCTAGACACTGTCATGGGGAAATAAATAAATAAATAGTAAAATAAATAAGTAAACTTTAAAATATGTTGTTATTGGCTTAAGCAGCATAAAAATTAAGTGTATAAATATATAACAGATTTTAGAATTTTAGTAGTATGAAACCTGAAACCAGTTAAAGCCAGATATTAACGACATTTGAATATCTTCACCTGTCTTGAGAGATCTTGAGAAATAATGCATCCTTTTCTTTGAATTTATCAAATTTCTTCCAATTCAACACCTACCAAAATAAGATAATTGCAGTAAATATTTCTTGATTTTGTGGGGGTTATATCTGTCAATATTTTAGTCTAGAGACTTCTTGATACATGTTCATTAAATATTATCTTTATTATCGCTGATGTTATCTGATTTTCCAACTAAAACAATTTTTTGTGTATTGTCCTTCTGATTTTGTATATTGAGCTGATTTTTAAAATGATGTAGACTAGTTTAGAGGAATTTTATCCTCCTAGAGAATAACAGAGGTATAAAAGATGGGTTGGGGGGAAATATTCAATGCATACTAAGTGCATAAATGGCACCCTAGTTGATAGTCAATAGAAATCCAGGTATTTCAAATCTCAGAATAAACTGCAAAAAGTGGTGGTCTTATAGGGGAGCTAGATTTTAATTTTTAAGGTATTTTAAACTGAACATAATAATTAAATTTGTAGAAATTGGAGGACGATTCAGTTGGGCAAGTGGAGGAACTAGAAAGTCATAGGGAAAAATGATTCTTAATTTCCAAAGACTTGTTAAAAAATGTTTAAGCTTTTTGTGACAGAAAGTGGGCTTAAAATGCTTTGGAAATTAACAAGTGATTGGGTGTTTCCCAGGAAATGTTCTGCTGGTGGACTGGAATGTGGAAAGCTAATTGGTTTAAATCTCCTCCTAGCACCAAAGCAATGGGCTAGCTAGGGACATTTCAAACCCATGGTACTTGGAAAACCCAGAACGCAGACATTCTATAGAACCACATGAAGTGATAGCCAGAGTTGGGGGAAGGGATAGGGAGGGGGTGGGAGGGTCAAAAATGGGAAGGGATTGTAAAGTTGATATGATACATATGTGTGCGAAATACCCAAATTCACTGTAAACACTATATATTACATATGTATATAATAAAAATAGTGGGAAGAAAAAGAAAGCCAAGATTTACAATGAAGTCAGCGATCAAAAACTGGAAGTGATCAGAATCTCAGAATCTCATTTAGACACATACAATAATTTTAGAAAAAAAGGCTACTTTAAAGCTTGCAATGTTACAAAATTGAAAACAACATCAAAATTTTGGAATTAACATAAGTATTTAGTAAATAGATTTTAAAAATATCTAAAAATTCACTCATTTGAAATATGTATTTACTATCATGTATATTCAGTAAATTGTAATATTAAGTAAATTGCATGTTCATTGTTTTTAAGGTCACTGCCTTCCCTTAAAGAAGTTTTAATGAAGGTAATACTATGCTGTTCAAATTTGCAATGGTGATAAATTAAGCGATTTTTTCTTATAGGAATATATATATATATATATATATAATAGCAATTAATACTTGTATATTTCTATTTGATAATATTTTACAATATTTGAAATATATTATATACTATTGAATATATTTTCTATATGCTGAGTACATAATGCTAATGTGATTATTTAAGGAAATGCCTACATTTTCTCATTTACATGGCTCACTGAAAAAGTAATATTAATTCAGTGATAATCTAGATGGTAATGAAGTGATTCAGCAACAAAGAAAAAGTTTACAAAGAAAGAAAAGAAAGTAATTACCTTCATTAACCCAACATATAAATTACATAAAAAAACGTATGAAGTTTTGAGGAAGAACAATAATATTTAATGAAGCAGTACATAAAATTAGAGAATGCCAGATAGAAATCGACAGATAAGAAATACAGATTTGAATACATATTTTATTAAAATAATTCTGAGAAAAAAATAACTTTTACAACATTAATTTTTCTACCCTCAAAATTGCCTGACGTACATAAGAGGTTGAGAAATAAATAAGGCAAATATGAGAAAAAATATAAAAATATACAACCCAAATGAATGTCACAATTTATTTCTGACACTTTATTCTTGTATTTGGAATGCTTTTTTCTTCACTTTAAAACATTTGTCTAGGAAACTCATCAGTATAAAATCTGATATTCCGAGTTCACTGGTTTCCAGGAGAGGCTACATTCTCTAACACACTGGAAGTCGTTCTTCTCCTTTATCTAGGACCGTGACGATAGGAACCTCCCTGCCATTTTTTCTAATGCTCATTTTTAACTCTTACCTAGATCATTCCTAAGGGATAAAAATAATTTATAATTTCTCTCATATTGAAAATAAGTAAAAAAAAAAAAAACTCTTCCTTGAATTCATAACTTCTTCTAGGTAAAAACTCTTGCACTCCTCATTTGAGGAAAAAAATCTTTCAGTAATTCTCTTCGTGCTGTGAATCCATTAAATCCATTGCAAATAATCCAAAAATCATAATTTTTTACACCATTGGCGACTGCCACTTTACTGTGTACAAATGTAATTCTCAGTCACTTCACAAACTCTTGATCAAGTTTGTAGAAAAAATAATGATAGTATAAACGGCAAACATATAGGCACATGACTATGATTGCACTATGTGTTTGTGTGTATGTGTCCTTCTGAGCTGGCCTACGTGTTGGAAAATAGGCGTTTTCTCTTTGTGCTTCTTCCTGGCTCTGTTTATAGTATTTTTCACAGATAATGGGTATTATAATTCATCCTGCTGTGTGTAGAATAAGGTCACAATAAGAAAAATGACTCCAGAATATGATTCCAGTAATGAAACTTGTCTTCAGTGTAAAGGTGGGCTCATTTTATTTTCAGTTGAAAAAAAAAAAAAAAAGACTGCACTATGTTGCACTATGCTAACGGTAATTCTATCTCACTCTTGTGTGAACATAAATCAGTGTTTTGTAAATCAAATGCTGCTTTAAAATTTTTATATTGACTTAGTGACGACTGGTCAAATTTTGGTTCTGTAAAATCTGTACGTTGAGTCCATATTCCCAGTACTTCCAAATATGTCTATATTTAGAAATTGTGTCTGAAGATATAATTAATTTAAAATGAAGTCATTGCAGTATAAAGGAGAAAGAAGTGTCAGACATGCACAACCATGTTGACATCTTGGACCCTGAAATTAAAATGTATTTAAAGAAAATGCAATGGAAACCAGTAAAATTTTCAGAGCACAAAATGTAATTTTATATAAGAAAAACATATTGAGAATTATTCCCCATCTTCAAATAGTTTACAAAAGTAAAAAAAAAATTGTAACAATAGAGTTTTCAAAGCTTATCCCAGTATGATTCTTTCTCAATTCCATGGAGATAAATTTAGTCATAGGATTTGTCTTATTTTCCTTGAACACTTCCAGTGTTCAGATTTATAAGAATGAAAAAATATCCTAGTAATATAACTGCTGTTGGAAAATAATCGCTTTTTCCACACCTTTACCTTTAATTTTTTCCATCTTCCCTTCATTCTAAATCGTGAGTATCACACCAAAGAAAAAAGAAATTAGAGGTCACGGCAGTTATACAATATGTATATAGACAAAATACTCAATATCAATGTAAATATTATGTGTTATAGTTATACATATCAATAAAATAGAAAAATTGTAGCTGCTGGAAGGTTAGAAATACTTCCAAGTAAATAACCTAATGCACAAATGCCTTTAATCAGCCCCTCCTATAGAATATATCTCACAAACATACTCTTTTCCCAATCAACTCAACAAGACATGGAAATGTCTAATTTAAATAATAAGAATTTGAATCTCTTGAAATGACAGATGCACATTTATTCAGAATTCCTTTTGGCTCCTTAAACCACAATTTTTTACCATGCCAGATATAACCTTTTATGTAAAAGAGTTTTGAATTCACCCTGAGGTTAGAGATTTTAAGTATTGTAATGATGTGATCAGATTTGTAGATTCCTAAGAATGAAATATTGAAAGTGGAAGAACTATAAAAACTCAAAGGAAGGAGGAAATGATTAGAGAAAGATTTATAGTCCCTAAGAAATAAAAAGCAATCTTAGAGGTTGGCTTCAGACACAATGCAACCCATAAAGTGTAACTCCCAAGGCATCACTTCACCGTCAATAGGCCACAGTTAGACACCAGTGACCATAATTATAAATTATTATATCACTACATAAGATGCAGCTTGGATTCTAAAAGAGCCACCTTCTGAATATCCAAGCTAGCAAGGTTATTTGGAGGGAAGTAATCAATTCTACCAATTAAGATGAGTTTCTTTTTATTTGTCTGTTTGTTTCTTTTACTCCCACAATAATTGCTTTTTCCTCCCCGAAAATTTCAGATGCAAAAATCATAGCATACTGTAGAATTCTTCCTAATCAATGTTTGATGTATAACAGAGAAATACACTTAGGAATCAATTTAAAATGGAGAACATACACCACGATGCTCAAGAACCCATTGGATTGTCAAGTTTTTAATTTACTTTTCTGAAAAAAGGGGAATTTTACACCCTTCAAATTTAAGAGGCTTTTAATGTGATATATGTTAAAATTTTCAATATATAAAACAGAACAAAAGTAGTAATGATCAATTTAATAAAAAACCTTCAGTTTCAGAAGAGTAAGAAAAGACCCATATGTTACAATATTAAAACTTTAGGTAAGGATATAAACAAAAATAAAATATACACATGAGAATCAAGGAGAAGTTCATTTTCTTTTCAATTTAGAAAAATAAAAGTAAATATAGCAGTGACTTTCACAATTAATTTGAAATGGAGATTTTCTTGTTCTTAGCAATGTGTTTTTAGAAAAGTGTAGACCAGATCTGCTAACATTCTATCTTGTGTCATATTTTTCATTTTAGAATTTTATTGGCAAGAAAGTGAGATAGAGTTTTCTGAAAACGTTTACCTAAGAAAGAGTTCTAATTATACGAGCTTACCTTAACAATATCAAAAGCCAAATTTTCTAGCCAAGTGAGTGACATAAATTTTTGGTAATATTAATCACGCTTAGGTTTATGAACTATCCCCAAATTGTCCCTCCAATTCCTGATGTAGTAGCTGATCATTGAAATACCCTTTAATCTGCAGGTCATATATAAGATATGGTTATTTTTGCCTCATTTTCTATGATTAAAGTGGAAAAAAAGAAATGAAGCTTCAAAAGATCTTTGTGTTTTAATATTTTTCAATTTTCATTTCTCTAATGATATTTTCTTTTTTCTCCCCAGCCTATGGATAGCAAGTTTAAATAGTCCAAACAAAACATCTCCAAGAATCAAACATCATTGTATTTTTACCTCAAATTTTTCCATTGTTGAATAACAGTACCTACTGTACCCATTTTATGCAATATAAGAAACGGGACCAATTTTTTAGAGACAGAAGCCTTGCCATACATTACTCTGAAAATTCTAGGTATATTGGAATGCGACCAGAGCGTCATATGTTACTAAAAGGAAGCTAAGTATGAGCGTGTACATTTTCACAGATTTTTTTTTTTAACTGGTGTACCACCTGATACCTCATTTACGGGCTTGCCTGCAGAGGGTCCCTCTCATGAGAAGGCTTGTTCATGCTGCAAATGCCCTTGTGCTCTTGTCACCATGGCTCCCAGTTGATGCCTTTCAGAACAGTCCCTGGGGCTGGAATCCCATGCCTGGTGTCCCAAGATAAAACCAGCCTTTGATTAGAGCTCCTTTTAGTTAGAAGGTGCAAACTCAGTGCACTGTCACTGTTGGAAGCAGTTTCAAAGACTTTCATTAACAAATTTCAGGCGGAAAGGATACAAAGTGTCAAGAAGGCCATCTTCTGTCCTTAGCCATGAGAGGCAGGAGTAGTCAGTCAGTGACAGTATGGCAATCAGTTTCATACTTTGGGAAATAAGGTGTGGACCATTTTAGAATCACAAAAGAATGCCTGAATGCCCCTTTAAAGCAAGTGGGAAAGTGGGGAGCGTAGTCTGCTAGGTGGGAGAGATTCCTACAAGGTTTGACCCGAGACACCAGTTTGAATCATTTGAGTGTAATGTACGGCTGGGGTGACTCAGTCCTGCTTCTGGTATAATATATATATATATATATATATATATATATACACTCAAAATGATCCCAAAGCAACATAAATTTATAAGAATTTACTACACACAGTACTTGGGGAAAGTTTTAGTCCACATTTACAGAATTTTGAAAAAGCAAAATCATTGTATGAAAGTTATTTTTGGCATCTTTTACAATGAATGGTTATCTCTCTAGATTGTGGTAGTGTCTAAATAATGAAAGTGAAGAAATTTGCTTAATTATAGCAGACTACAAAACACATTAAAGCTGACTAATATATTGACCTGGAATTTGTGTGGTTACTAATTTGTATTGAATTTTACTCCCTTCTTAAAATTCCTGCGTTCTTTTCTGAGGTCAAAGACAAAGATGACCCCACCGTCGCATTTACCACACCTGTTTATTCATTGGCCTGCCTCAGCGGGTCCCATCTGTCATTGCTTACCTTTTCAGGATGGATTTTAGGGTAGGAGAAATAGGGATTCATATTTCATGAGATGAAAAGAAGCAAAACTATGAGCATCTCTGATTCATGAACACTATTATAATGAGAATTTGGTCAGTCACATTCATTCAAATAGTGTGGCGTTGTATTGGGTGGCTTTGGTAGGCCATCTAGATGTTGAGTAAATATTCTCCGATATTTTGAAAGAGGAAGAGCAGGACGAAACTTCTCCATAGCCTTCTATTTCCTGAAACAGCAGAGGGGTCAATGGATTGTATTGTTTTGCTTAGATTTCTTGCTATCAAATAATATAATCACAGAAGCACTCCTATGGGGTTGGGAAGGGGAGCTGTAGGGCATGGTTTATTAATAGAATCATCCAAATTTAATATTTTCAGCTGACAACAGATAATATAATATATGTACTAATATGTTCTAATCTTTACTGTTTTCTTCATTAAGTTTATATAGCATCATTCTGTTTCTAAATTTATCTAATATTTTCTTTACATTCTATTTTTTTTATTTTGTCACATTTATTATTTTATCTTTCTGCGGATACAGAAGCATCTTATGCCCCAACTTTTGTTATGGTTTTCGATAGATTTTGTCCCCCTTATTGATTTTCGTCTGTTATTATATCTAACTAAAGAAAGCCTGTGTACTTAATGTAATTGCATTAAGGTAAGTTTTAGTTATATCCACTTGACAAATCTGTAGTTGTGTATATAATAAGTTGTTTGCAAACTCACAGCTCAATGACAAGTAATGTTGTCCTTAATAAACATCTGGATATCTCTGCTTCCATAAACTGGAGTGCCTTATTTTAAATCTTGCAGTTTATAATAACATTGTAACATCTATGTTTCCAGTGTTACTTAACTTTATAAAATCTTTGTGCTGGTTTTAAAGTTCATGGTGAATGTTATATTCCCTTCAAATCCTGCCTACTTACTTCTTTTTTTCCTGAGAGATAAAACATTTAATCACAATGGAAAAATAAAACTTAGAAGATTTGCTTGTAAAATAGAATTATGTTCACCTGTTTTCAAATGTAGCATAAAAGATATTATCCTAAGCTCTGTATGGTGAACCACAGATTTCTACTCCATGATGAGTACAGATTGATTTGCCAATAAGGAACTCAACCCTAAATGAATTGAAATCAATTAAATACACTTACATGAGTTTGCAATTATTAATTCTCAGACATACAGTTGTCAATAGAGCTATTCTACATTTCCCTTGAGAATCCCACATCTTCTTATAGAAATAAGTAATTTCTATTGGTATTGTGAAGATCGAATAAGAAATTGCCTGAAAGTCTAATTGTGTTTATAACACTTTGAAATCATGTAGTGAGTGGCCATTCTTTTATTCTTTTTCATTTTCATTCTTAAAGTCAGCCACTTATTGATCTGTAGTGACCATCCTTGGCGGTGGTCTTTAGGATTATTTTTTAAAGTACATATTCCCAGCTTCCCCTTCTACTTTTGGCTGTTTATAGTGTTTATAGTCAAATGCTTTCTAAACAAATCTACTGTATAACTTCTGTTTTATTATTCCTAAATTTGGTGACTTTCCTGATCAACTTTGTGGTGACTTTGAATAATGATATTTCTCTTTTTTTGCATTTAGAGAGTGTATCTACTTTTTTAAGTCTTGCCTAAATTGAAATAAGAAAGAGTCCCATGTTAATATTTTTTTCTTGGGAAACACAAATTTGAGTAAATAGCTTTAAAATTTAAAAAAGTATTTAGAAATTATCATCGATATCTTTTATTTCATTCATTAAAAATAAGTCTACGAAAGGAAACATTTGCAAATCAATGATAATATACTGGAAATCAAATATATCATAAGGCTTGACTAACACCCATGTATATAAGTGAAGATCAATTAAAATCATTTAAAATATTGTTTAAAAATTCAAATGTTATGAGAAGCAAAATCACATACAGAGCAATAATAACAACTAGCTACACATATTTTCACACACATGCTCACATATGCTCACATGCTCACATATACATGCAAATACAATCGATACATGTATACATTTATATATGTATAATTAACGAGAAATTCTCTCTATTTTCTGGTATAGTAGTGTTTTAAAATTATTTAAATAATATAAATGCTAAGTTTTCAATTTTCATTTAAAAATAATTCATAAGGATAAATTTAGTATTTAAGTAACATTTCATTGTCAAATAACAATGCAGATACTAAATAATATTTAAAGGTCTTAAATTGAAACATAAGAAAGTAAATTACTGATTAATGAAGAAAAATCCCATCTTCCATTAATCATAAATAAAATAGTTTGTTTTGCAGATCTCTTAGAAGTTATGCTACTATTCTTTACGTCTTCCAATTAAAAACAAACTTTTGAATAGCTACTTTTTCTGTTGTCGTAAAGATAATCTTGTACGGGAACCCCTTTTTAATTTCATTAATTCACATATAGCAGGCTAAATAGATTCTCCAGTTTAATTTTTAGAGACTCATCTGTTTAACACAATTTTTTAATATTCTGATAGTAAATCCTCAATAATTTGTCCCAATTGTTCCATATAGTGGACATTTGCTTTTAATGGCAAATTAGCTATCCTATTATTTAGGTCATTTAAAACACAATTTGTCAAACACTGACACTCAGAGTATTAACAGTACACGTCGAAGGGATAAACTAGAGAAACCAATTTAAAGTGGTTTAAGATTCTGCTCAGCATAAAAGTAAATAAGGCTTTTAAATTTCTCTTTATCTTCCATTTTTCAAATACTGAAAAGAAGGAGAGAAATTAAATAGATGTAGAAAAACTTACTATACAATACTCTTTTAGACTTTAGGAAAATTACGTGAAACCAGGAGAGGTGGAGGGCATGGATAGGTGCATGAGATGGGCAGCTTATGCCCAGAAATTTATCATAATTTTGAATGTTGGAGTCAGTCAAATATTTATGTGGGAATTATAAAGTCTTATAAAATTTTTAAAAATCATAACTGACAAGTAAAATATTTATAACACAGTATTGTAACATGTAAAATTAAATACATGAATAGAATATGATCACAAGATAGAAATGTTGATTTTTATTAAAAAGTGCAAAAAAGCTCCAGGATATATAGTCTCCCTGTTTATTTGGTACTAAAATAAACACATTGTCAATAACTCGTGTAATTTAAAAATGTCAGAAAAAGATAAATAATTGTACCTTTAGGAGTTAAACACTAGAATGTTATTATGCTTTCCTAACCTTATGATTTTCTGGAATATTTGAAAAAGGAATCAATGATATGACAAGCGTGATATATAATTGTTGAATCCTAGTTTTTATTAAAATGCTTAATATGCAGCTTGTTACAGAAATTACAGTGGAGAGTCAACATAAATATGCATGACTACCATTCATACGGCAAAGAGGCATGTATTGCAGAACTATGCTTTCAGAAATTCTGCTTAAATCAAATTGCACATATTTTAAATATTATTATTTTAGAGGAGTTTAAGATTTATAACAAAATCTAAAGTAAGCTACAGCCAAGAGTTTATTTCTTTATCTCTACATAGAAATATATAGACTTTTTCACAATAAAATTTATTTATTTATATATACAAATATGTAGGCTTTTTGACAATTTATTAAATGAATTAAGTATTCACATTATTAATACATATCTTTCAATGAAAAACTAGATAAATTTATATTTCAGAAGCTTAAAATATTCAGTATGTTGAAATAAGAGAAAAATATATTCAACATATTTAACATTCATGATTTGCATCTATTTTTCTAAGTTATTGAATAGACCACATAAAACAATCATATATATGAATTTATATAGATGTTTTGACAAATGAACATTTCCTTCTAAAGTTACAAAGAAAATTTGAGAAAACATACCCAAAGGTAAATCATCTATTTTCAATATGACAAAATTTTCCTTCAGATTTTTAGTATTCTGGAAAGTGTCTTATAAACAATAAAAAAATACATTATTCTGAAGTTGAAAGGAAAACTGAACCAAAGAACAATATTTTTAGAAATGACATATTTTATATTATAATAAACATTCTTGACTTTATGTCAGTATTTACCCATAGTTCAAGCAACCATTAAATAAATATTTAATGATTATACTTACAACCTCTCTTAGAGGCATTGTGAGTTTGGTTTCAAAAATTACAATTATGTGACTATTAAAATAAGATGAGTTATACTTGTATAGTTTCTCAGTGCATATCAAACTTCTATCATAAACTATTGTGTTCTATAGAGTTCAAAAAGGCATATTATTAGAAAATTAATGTTTTAATTATATGATATTTAATTGCTGAAAGTACTAATGACAATCTGAGACTTCAGTCGATGGTAACATTTTTCCTGACAGGTTATAGTGCCTCTATTTATAGCCGAATTACCAGAGTGGTGGTTGCTGAGGAATGGCACAGATATTCAAATACAACAATGATGCTTGTCATATTGGTTGACTCTTCCATTCATCAAAGATTTATTAGTAGCATGTGACTCTGTTTGGCAGAATTTTTCCACAATGAATTTTTTTTTTTTTAATTGGAACCCATCTCCTCAAACTCGGTTGCATGCATAGTCTGCATGTGTGAAAGAAATGTCAATCTTTTGTTTACATATGACACTAGAATTAACCTAGATAGTAATAATGGTAAAGGCTGAGTAAAGTAATCTTATGAGTCTACCTTTTTTGTTACTTTATAACAATATCAAAAGATTAAAAATAATTACTAGGGGTAATCTGGTAGGTATTCTATGATGAAAATGACGGCTTATTTTTGCTGCCAATTTCTATAAGTGGAGGTTTACTAAACCACAGGTATGTGTACATACATTAAGATATGCTGCAAGCTGACTGTTTCAAAATTAAACCTTCACTCTCATTGTACACTCCAATTTCCTCAGGATGTGTCAACATACGCCATTGGTTGCAATTTTCATTTACCCTACATGATGTATGCGCACTATTCATGGTATCACATTGTAACTTGAGTTTGCATTTTCCCAAGGATGAATGACCTTGAAAGCATTTTTACAGGTTTATTGATCATGTAGATATAATTTTAGTAAGTTTTCATTGAAATATTTTCAGTACCGCTTCTACTGGTTTCCGAAAGTAAATTCATGACTGTGTAACAAGAAAATGTTCAAAAAGAAAATATAAAGACAAAGAAACACCTGGTGAAAAATAAAAATGAAAAACTCGATGACATAATATGGAATATAGAGACAGCAGTTCTTCAATAGAAGTTTATAATAGCAAATTCCCATAAGAGAAGAAAAAGAAGAAAGAAAACAAGGAGGAACACGTGAACTTGTCTCTGCCTCCTCAGTTCTGTTCTGTCGGTTCACCTGTTTTTGTCTCCAGACCAGATCGTTTGTATTACTCTTGTTTTATAATGTAACTTAGTGTCTGGCAGGATGATACCATACACTTTTGTCTTATTGCTTAATATTTCTTTGGCTATTTTGGGTCACTATTGGATCCAAACAAAATTTAGGATTTTTTTTCTAGTTTCATAAAAAAATTGCCATTTTGGCATTTTGATAGGAATTGAATTAAAACTACTCGTCAGTTTTGGGAACAAGTCCAATTTGACAATATTAGTCCTGCCTTTCAAGAGCAGGAGATGCCTTCCCATTTCATAAAATCTTCTCAGTTTCTCTTTTCAGGCAAATAATAAAGTTAGCATATTTAACTCTTTATGATTTGTGCTCTTTTTCTTTTACTTTTTATTTGCTGCATCTTTAATGTTATAATCAAAATGATTCTATCATAATTGACAATATTTTAAAGAGATGCTGATTAATTTTCTAGAAAATGTAAATATTGGCAATTTCACTGAAAATATATAAATTATATTTATCCAGATATCTAACCACCAGTTATTGCATTATGTAAACTTTAAAAAGACATGGGCACTTTAAATTCAAATCAAAAGTTCCAAAGTATTGGCTTAACTTGAGAGTGTCTTAATTTTGTAAATAATAATGATGAAGTCTTTTAGAATTTTTGCTTTTTATGATCAACGTAAAACATTCACAAAAATAAGAGTAAAGACAAGTGTCTTGCATTTTCCCACAAACCTGAGCTTCAATAAATAAGAAATTATGCTTTTTGGTATATATATATCAGATTACATAACTCTAATATGTGTATATATATATATATATATATATATATATATATATATACTGTAATATATAGTTATGTAATATATATAACTGTAATATATGTATATATATATATATATATATATAGTTATGTAATCTGACAAATCTATCAATGAACAATCGTTCTTAACAAAACTCTTCTTTTTGAAGTCATGGCATATTGTTAAATTTGATGATCAAAGTAAATTGCTTTCTTCTATCCTGAGTAATCCTAATAGTTTGCTTTTTGTATCATTATCTCTTTGTTTGCTATTTTCAAATACCCTTAAACAGCAATTAATAAGACAGTAAATCTATACTCAGTTTCCTTCCCAAAATTAAGGGTTTTTTTGGGTGGGGGCAGAAGCCTGGGGCATCTACTGATTACCAGAACCTACCAGTAACTATTCATTTTCACTCAAATGCTGACAGCAAAATTTATTAGTTTTTTCTTTACTTTTCTGTAGGATGCCCACTAGCGATAAGTGGATATTTAAATTGAACTTAATTCATACATAAATAAAATTAGACATTCGATTCTTCTGTAACACTAGCTACATTCCAAACACTCAGCTACAAGACTTGACTAGTTTCAACTACCAGGAACAGCACACATGGAGCATTTTTCTCAAAGAACAGGTACTATTTAATAACACCTGATTTTATATAGTTCAAATTGATAGTTTACTCTACAAATCAATACTTTGAATGTTAATATTTTCCAAATTGTGCAATTTTACTTTTTACTTCTGTGACTAATTGAAAATTCATTGTATTTGTGTCATAAAAGAAAAGGAATCTGTAAAATTACACTTGCTAATATTTCTTCTACTACAGCCTATTTAAAGTTAATTGTTCATAATCATTTCTATGTAATGACATATTTAACTTTTCAAAGAGGATATACTTTCACCATACATACACATGCTGCATAGAGCTCTCATTGTAGTGTTCACCAGCTCAGAAACAAAGAATACAACTAGAGAAAATATTTTCAAATTTACTTGTGGTAATTAAGGGATTACATTAGATACATTACCAAAAGAGGGGGTTGTAGTTTATTAGGGAAACTTTATTTACCCATCAGTGAAATGAGAAAGTAAGGTCCCTGAAATGCAGCGTGGCCTGTATAACTGAAAGTGAGCTCATTTTATGTAACTGCCTTTACCATTCTTCGGAGTAATTTTGGCCAGGATAATATTTCTAGCTGCTTTCGTCCCATGCCCCTTTTATTTGATGGAAACCTGAAGAAATTTAACTGATGGAAACTGGACATTTCATGTTTGAGAAATTCTGATATCTTTTGTCCATTAAGGCTGGTCATTGTTATTTTGAATTTTAATGACTAATTATCTTAGTGAATTAGATTTTCCCAAAGTGTCAGACTTTGATATTGCTGTTCAAGAACTTATAGTATTCCTCTATGTTTATGACAGAACTAGGGAGACCCTCTCCATGCTCACCCAGACCACAGCCAGCTATTTAAATTCACTAAGTGCCAAGCATTGGCTCTATTGCTTTCAGCAGTGCTCCTGGGCATATCTTGCTCCAGAAACTAATCAAAACAAACTGAATTTTCTGATGAAATGTCTCCCAACTTCTGCTATCTGTCCTAACCCCTGACGAGAGCGTGCCCTAATTCCTTATTCACTGTTTTTCTCCTGAAAACTAGCCTATTTCTAGAATTCATCTTCATTACTTGTATTGATAGCTACAGCTGTAGTTTGCTCCAACCCCCAATGTTGCAGAGAGCGCCTTTGGGTATAAACAACACTGTGTTTTATTGCAAGTGAAGTATAATTGATGCTAAAATTTGTATACTTATATACTCAGCCTACCACAGATTTTAAAAAAAAGTTTAAAACAATTGTGCATTCACTAAATATGTACAGACTGATTTTCATTATTAGTTGAATAATGCTAATGTTACTATTGTATACCATGTACTTAATTTTAGTTATTATAAGTCATCTAAGATTACTTCATTGGTAAGAGAAAATACGAACAAGTTATATGCAAATAATATGCCATTTTACATAAAGACATGAACCTACACCAATTCTTACTTTTGAAGCAGGACTAGGAGTAAATCCTCTATCATATTGGGAAAAAATATCTTTGAGGAGGGATTGAGAGCTGTTTGCTTTGTTGGCCCCTTTTTTCTGCCTTCCTAGTCAAAATTTGTTTTTTTTTTTTTTTTGGCTCTGGATAACGTTTGAAAACAATGGAGAAATTCTCTGGATGATATCACCAGGAAGTCAGGTCCAAGTGCTTGAGAAATAGGCCCCCGGTTTTCCTCTGGAAGTGTTTAATCAGAACGCTTCAACAGCCTTACTGAAGTGCACGTAGAATTTAGTGTAAAGTAGAAACAGAATGAAACCATCCAGTGAAAAGGTAGACAGTGCCACAAAGAAACCTGGACCAAGTGCAAGGTTTTTCTTTTTTTTTTTTTTCACTCAGTGTTAGAAAAAAGAATTAGAGTAATAATGCTGTTTTTATACATTTTTCTATGACAGTTACTTCAGAATTCCAAAATACCTTCCCATTCTTTTTAGATGAGCTATCTTTGATCAGGGCCTTAATCATATAAGAAGCTTAAGGAAAATTTTAAAAAGATAAATTCTTAATTCATACCATAACCCAGGAGAAGAAAGAAGGGTCTTTAAAGAGAGATTCTTCTCCTGATATCATTATACCCTAGGCTATGGCAATCAAGAACTGCATGCCCTATATTTAAGTGTCTCTGGGTAGAAGACCCAATGTATGATTACAAGTGTAGTATACATCGAGTCCTTTGTTCTTTTATCTACCTATAATTGGGAAAGCATATTGTTTTGAATTTCCCTTTGTCTTTCGGGCCCACTAATGTCTAGCTACCTGCCTAACTATTATTCCCTCACCCTATAGGCTGAACACTCAGTGGAGGAGAGTGAACACAGCCTGAAATCCCTCAACTTTCCTCTTTCTGCATGAAATTTCTATCTCATGAGCCAGAGGAAAGACTATGGAGAGCTCCAATTTCTCAATATGATGTGCCCAAGGCGAAAGACTATTTTTGTAAGAACGGGGCAAAAAATATTACACTCACATCTTAATCCATCTTGCCTGAGACTCAGCCGAAGCAACGTTTCAACAAAGGCAAGTGTCATTGTAACATTTCCGTGGCTGGAACAAAAATACCTAGCATCCATAAACACAGACAGAAAAGATTTGTTTTAGCTCACAGTTTCAGAAGGCCACAGTTCATTCATGAGAAATGATGGAATCATATTGGTTGGGCCTGGAGCTGGAGCTAGGAGAAAGAACTCTTCATGGCATGGCAGAACAGAGTCAAATCAGAGCGTAAGGACATACCTAGCACATATCTAACTACCTGCCAAAGAATGCCAAGCTCCCACCCTTACCAGCCAGGCCCCAACAGCGCACAGTATTCACAAATACATGAGGTTTTTGGAAAGTACTCTAGAATCAAACCACAACATTCTGCCCCTTTCCCCCACTTTATGTGAAATGCATTTATATAGTCCTTCTCTAACAGTTACCAAAATGTTACCAGTTTCAGTTCTGCTTAAAAAGTCCAAATCTAAAATCTAGTCTGACATATAAGATAAACAAACTTTCAGCTGTGAGTTGAAGCACCTTCCACAAGGTCCAGCATATTAAAAACAAATCCTACCACTTTGAATGATGTGAGCCATACTCTGAGCATCTTGTGTTTGCCTAGAGACCTTTGAAACGTTCTTATCCAAAATACATCAACATATTAAAATAAGATTCCCAATTATATATACACATGCACTTTAAACTTATGTACAGCAATTATTGTTTCAGAATTTTAATGTAGAAATGACTCAGATCTAACTAATATCATCACTTAATTAAAAACAACAAAGCTGAGATTTCAAATTACATGCAAAATATGTTTATAAATATCCCATTCTTATTAATTTTGACAATCATGTTTGAATTGCTAATGGGAAGCAAGTGGAAGTATCATCTTGTTCTTTTTTGACAAATCAGTAATTTCTGTTTTATAGTATTAGCAATTTTACAATTAGCAATATATTCTAAAGATTATCTCAGAATACATAAGCCAAATGGCACCTGAATTATTTTCTTTGTTCTGGGGGGAGAATGGACGGGAGGAGGGTTATTGCAATGAACTCAACTCTAGAGAAGAATGTTTACATCCCACAAAATCACTGTTCTCAATTGTGAATGCTGTGCCTGAGAAATATAGAAGGCTCACAGGCTAGGTACAAGGGAAACATTCTTTGACATGTTGTCATGTAGAAGAGTCTTGTAGGGTGACAAGACCTTCATTGGAAAGCAAGGAGGCCGGCAAAAATGAACAGAGGCACAGCAGTTTGAAGAGGTAGGGAGGTGGGCCACATCAACCGTGGGGCCAGCAACTGAGCACTAGAGGGGGCAAAAACTCTTAGTATGCAGGACAGAGCTCGCAGCTCAGTCCTAGGAACAAGGTCATGGTATGGCAAGAGAAAGCCTTTTTCCGATTCTATGATAAGAAACCCTCTCTTAATAAGATTATATTCTCTGAATGATTGGATAAATGGCAGACTGCAATTGTAGACAAAATCTAGAAAACTTTTCTTCCCTGCTCCTAGCTCTAGGCCAACAGTCCAATGGCAGGCAGCAGTCCATACCAAAACCAGTCCACTCATGATTCAGAATATTATTTCGCCCAAATCTTGGAGGTCATAAGTATCCTAACACTATTTATTTTCAAATAGCACTCCCTGAGCCAGAATGATCATGATTTACTGGTATGTCCTGCTGAATCATAGACTTTCCTTTCTACGAGCTGTTCATGAAGTCTAATAATGTCTGGGTTCAAAATAGCGTCTCTTCCTGACATGGTACACATCTGGGCTGTCACTTCTATATGAATTTTCCAGTAGTAACTGTCACCTTCTTGAAGTGCCCTCCACCTCCAGAGAGGGCAGATTCCTGAGTTCTTGCTCTTCTGTGTGCCCCAACAGCTGCCCTGATCAGGTCACATGGACTTCTCCGGATTGGGCTTGGGCACTTCCATCACTGTGTGTCTGACATGGTCTTATGGGAATTTACATCCTCAAATATTTGCAGTTCAGAGTCATTACCGGCTCCTATGGCAAACTCAGCCCCCTTCTAGGACACAGGGCAGCACTCAAGGCTCTCTCAACAGCTTTGATTTTGCCAACCAGTCCCAGGCAGGCCACTCAGCTGATCCCTCCTTCTATCTCCAGCTCAGCTCATCAGTGCTCCCTGGACCTTTTCAACTTGATCTCTGTCTTTTCATTGGCAGGCCGTACCAGGAAACCCAGATATCCACCCCCAGAATTCCAAGAGAGTCCAGAGCCACCTGTATATGCTTCTGAGATCTCCCTGTGCCTCCCAGAAACTGTGGCAAGAGGACAGTCGGGGACCCATAAGCCGCAAGAGTCTACGGTATGAAAAAGCGTGTGGTGCTCAGAGTACAATTCTTTATAATCACTGAAATCTTTTGTGGGTTTTCTTCTCTGTCTTTCTGACTTGGTTTCTCTCAATCTGTATCTATCTCTCTCTGTCTCTCTCACACAAGAATTTTAAACAATTTAAGTTATAAATTTGGCGTGAGTATAAAATAAAAGAGGCTATGAAAGCCTATAAATTCCACAATGATCTGAGAGTTTTGAGAGGTCGCAAATAATTTATAATTTAATTCATCTACTTCTTTCTTAGTAACGTTTCAATTTTTCATTCAAAGTTTTATTAAAAAATTAATTATTAACTTTTAAGTATTGATCATTTTTAATGTAATGATAAAAGAGACTGCTCAAATTGATAGTTATAAAAGTTTCAACATATATGCATCTTGAATTCAGGAGCTTTTACTCAATTCTGCTCTTTCAATGGTTTTAAAATTTTTAATTACCCTAGAGAATCCTACAGTTATTGCTTGATTTGATCCTAGGCATTTTCTGTTTAAAAACTGTTATCAAATATCTTAATCAATCTCTTCTTAACATAAAAAGCATTTACCTTGGTTATTGTTCAATGGAAAGTAGATAAAAACAGTGATTAAGTCACAGTTCTTTTATATTTCTTACCATCTGTGTGGAAACTACCCACGTAGTTGAGAAAATATAGAATATTTGAAAAAAATTGATAGAAAATTTGTTCTAAGATTCTACTTCAAAAACTCATCCCCAAGTGCTTGTGGAAATGATATTTACATTCCATGTTTTTTTTAAAATTTCTTTACCAAAAATATTTTAAGAGATCTTCCCATCAGTAAAAGGAGGATAATTTGGGGGCAGAAATAAATTACATGAACAAATGCTCTTTAACTCCTTGCTATTTGGATTTTTTTTTTACTATGTGTACAGACACCGAATATAAGAAATAATTAAGTGTATTTGAAGTTTAAGAGAATGGGATTTTATGGAAGCTTGTGAGTTTATCTTTTAGGTATTTAGGATAGGTGTCTTAATCACTTTCTTGGTGAGACACAGCATGCAACACACACAATATAAGGAAAGTTTATATGGCTCACAATTCATTATTCTGAGTCCATTCAACGTTGGTTGGCAATAGAGGCATGGTGAAAGGGTCAGGTGAAGTGCAGCTGCTTGTGACATTAGAAGAGGGAAGAAAGGGGGTGGAGGGAAGCCAGAGCAAACGCATATTGCGCACCACACCCCTCGTGACCCACCATGCTCTCAGTGATCTGCCCTCCCCAACCAGTACCGGTACCATATATATTAAAATTCTGATAGATTATCTGCAGGTTCCTTCATGTCCTTCATTCTCCCAAGCCTGAAAAGTTCACATTACATAATATTTGGTATGCAAAGAGAGCCTCAGTTCTGAGAGAGCATCAGATTTCTCAAAGTTTGCCTAACCATCCAGAGGTGCCATTTTGAATTGGCCACCTTCTCCTTCAGACTCAAGCAGTCTGCCCATGTGATTCCCTCCTTTCCAGTTTTTCTCATATCCCTTTACAAATTAATAGCAAGGAACCCTCCTGCATTACTGGAGGGAATGTAAATTCGTACAACCACTCTGGAAAGCAGTATGGAGAGCTCTCAAAAGACTGGAAATAAATGTCTCCTTCGATTAAGCGGCACCCCTCCTGGGAATATATCCAAAAGAGGCCAAAACAACACACAGCAGAGATGTATGTATACCCATGTTCATAGCAGCACGACTAACAATAACTAAAGTATGGAAGCCACCAAAATACCCATCACCAGACTAATGGATACACAAACTGTGGTATTTATACACAATGGAATAGAATACGTCTATAAAGTTGAACAATGTGGAGGCTTTTAAAGGCAAATGGAAGAAACTTGAGAACGTCATGCTTAATGAAATGAGTCAGAAGCAGAAAGTGAAACATTCAATGGTCTCTCTGATATGAGAAGTCCAGATCACAACTATCTCAACTTAAAACAAAACAAAACAAAACAAAATGAAACAAAACAAAAACAAAGTGAACTAGTGGAGTAGGGCAGGGAGGGAGGGAGAGGTGTGTAGAGGAAGGGACAAAAGGAGCGTGGAAAAGTCCTTGTCACCTTGACAAGATACATATTTGCACAAAATGCTCAATTTCATTGTAAAACTTAAATTTTGTGCTTATACATATCAATAAAGTGGAGAAAAAGAATTAATAACAAGATCTGACATTGTAGGTAAACTTACTGTCTTTTGATAAACTTATCTCTTTTGAGATTTTATCTGTTTACAGTTGCACATTTACGTTTATTAGATGTTTCTAATCAAGCCTCAGGCTAGGTGCTTCTAGCATTTGTCTCATTTGCACAGAAGCCCTGCTTCTTTTATATACCACTGATTGTACACAGTCACTTGGGATTTCAAAGACTACCTAGTTAGTTTCCTGTGTTTTAATAATAATCATCCTGAGTCACCAAATTTAAATATTTCACTTGATTATTTACTTGGAAAATGAAATATTTTCAAGCTGACAAAATTGCCCATTGCTCACTGGAAATACAACTGGGATGCCAGTGTTCTTCTATTTTTCCATAATGCTTCCTAAAATACAAGTCTAACAGTTATAATTTAAAGTTAATATGGCCACATTGAAAAGTACTACATAATAACATTCCAGTTGAGCTATGGAATCTACAGGAAAATATCTCAGTGAAACACTTTAACCTGATGCTTTTCCCACCATTTTTACTCTGACATCTGTAATTAGTCATCTCTTGGACCTATTAAAAGATGCTCAAAATAAACTTCAATGATTACAAATACTCCCCTTTCTTGCCCCATGGGGATCCACACTGGCATGTTACTTCTTAGCGCATCTCCATCCTTAATGTCTGCCTTTCTCTTACACTACATGTGACCATTAATGCTAATACATAAGCTTCATTGGATTAATGAACTGCTAGGTAGCAGTTTTGGAGAGCATGCTGCTGCATGTTTCTGTGGGATTAATGGAGATGGGAACTTGGGTATACACAGAGCCACTTACCTATTCATTAATCATAATGATCTCTTCTGTATCCTCCAGCCACTACGAACTTTGTACAGCAACTTTGCACTGCTGCACACCCTGCACCCTGTTGTCCCTGCCTTGGATCCAGCCAACCATGTACTGAACTTCCTGAAACCGTAAGCTAAGTTCAACCTATCCTCCTCTGATTTATGAGAAAGCTGACTAACATAGAGTTCATACTTGTGCGCTTACTGTATCGGTTTAAAATAAACAAAATGAACACATTTTCTGATAGCTTCATTATTAGAGCTTCCATTCGAGACACTGATAGTACTTGAAGCAATTGAGAATACACTAGATTTTACAGGCAATTTGTCAGTTTTGATGACTGACTACATCTGGAAATATCTATTTTGTGCAACAATCTTTCATTATGGATACATAAGTTTTGTATCATGAAAAGACAGAAGCTAACAATAGGGCAATATCTCTGTCTTGATATCTTTATGTCTACTTCCTTCTAAATTATTTCTACATGAATGAAACGAGCAATATTTTTCTGTATTCGTAGGGCTGTTAAACTGCTTTCTGGTTTGATTTTGATCTGCTCCTTTTCACTCTCGGACTTAATTTCTTCTTGTAAAGTTACTGTTTTTTTCTCAAATAGGCGTTGCTTAAATGTAAAGAAAAAAAAAAACTGCGTTCTTAATATTTTGTACCTGATTAAAATAGACTGTTCTCATAGGTGTCAGGATATGTAGTGCTTTTGGATAGGCAGACTGGAGTGAGAAAGAAAATAACTTTACAGAATTAAGGTTTTTTGACATTTTAAATTCATTGAACCATTGACAAAGGATGACATACAAATTTTCTTCACTAAGGTACAATGATATCTAACTTGATCAATATTGTCTAAAGAGGAAAGATCTATTTTTGTAAAGTCCAAGGAAATCAGTTATATTAAACTAAAGATTTCAGACTACACACATTTTACCATTTCTTTTACTTAACTTATTAATATTTCTCTAAAGAAGTGGATTTAAATTACCTTTGGGCATATAATTCTGGAGTAACTCTAATTCTTCTTGATTAGTTCTCAGAATAGTATTTAAGTTTTTCTTTTCATTTAAAAAAAGAGTATAGAGTAACTGGCTTCTTTGAGTTCTGCTAAATGATTTGTTTCATTTGGGACTTGCAAATTATAAAGCCCATTTGCAAGAGAACAATCTGATCATAGCTGTGCTGCACTGCAGTTTAAATTAGAATTTTGGAAATCTGAGGATTTAAATTAAAGCTCATGCCCAAGGTAACAGAAAACCCTCTACTCCATGCTCATAGAGAGAGTAATTATATATGAAAACCTGAAATTAGGAGCCAAAATTAGAGCTATATTCACTCGGCCCCAAAGAACAGCTATTTTTTTTAGACCTTATAATGAAATGATTCCAGGTAAGATAATACACATGTCAGAGCCATTCTGCACCATAGTTCTTGGCTTTTATTTTCTTTTCTTTCAAATATATTGAATCCTTTCAACTCCCTTTGTTGGTAAAAAAGAGTTTTAAACTATTAATAGATGTGCAATTTTTGATAAAAGGTTTCCTCTTACACTTAGAAAAAGAGGTCAAATGTGTTATTGTTTAAATAAGTATTTCTTTGGTTTTTAAACATTTAAAATAGCAAAAAATAATAAGTTATTGGGTTTTATACCATTTTTATCATAGTGATAATAATAATTTAACATAAACTATGTTATGTGCTATATGTGCTATACAATTTATAACTTGTATTGTGGTTTGGCTCTGGAAAGTCCCCCAAAAGTCTCATGTATTTTAATATTATGGATCGTCTATGGAACCACGTGCTGTTGGTAGACTGGGGTCTAGTATGGAGGGATGGATTACAGCTAAGTTAGGATTAAAGGTGTATGAGTTAGGATTAAAGGTGTGTAAGTTAGGATTAACAGTGTGTAGTGGCCACACCTTACACACCTGGATCCAGGAGGGGCTAATCAGTGGGTAGAGACCAGGAAGGATATATAAGCTGCATCCTGCCTGCCTTGAGGACTAGGACTAGGACTTGGACTAGTCTCAACTAGTCTCAATTTGCCTTCCAGTCTGTGATATCATGAGAAGCCGCCTCTACCTCTGCCTCTGGCATGCATTTTGAATGCTGCCGGCTGGTCCTGAATGGACTGTGACCATCTGAAACTGTGAGCTAAAATAGACCTTTCCTGCCCTAAATTTGTGGGTGTCAGGTATTGAGTCACAGCAATGAAAAATACCTAAGACAACTTGTTTTGCAATTAAGAACATGCAGCAAATATATATATATATATATATATATATATATATATATATATATATATAATAACTTGTAGTTTTTGAGATTTTTTTATTTCAGACATTGCTAAATATTTTACAAGTGTTATTTCATATTTTAAAAGATCCTTGCTGTGGTCATTTTCCACATACATTATATGTAAGTGTGTGTGCCTTTCCCAATTTACCATTTTGAATAGTTATGCTTAAGTCAGAAAAACAGATCTCCAAATTTCAGGATTTTTATCTTTATACTACAGTAATAAGTAACATATATTACTGCTACCTTAGAGTCCTGAACATATCACTTTTTACAGTAAAAACAGTTGCTTTGCTTCTGTTATATGCATTTCATCTTCTACGGAGTGTTAGTTTTACATTGGAAGCTAAAACGAAATGAAACACACAACCTTCACTTTATTTAGAAAATTGAACTAGAGGAATGCAAATTAATAATTTGGCTGAAAGATCAAACTTAAATGAATCAAGTATAATGAGATGTGGCCAGGCAAATTAGCTTAAACAAACTCAACCCAATCATAAAAAAATAATATTTTTGTTGTCATTAGTAGTGATAAAAACAATGAAAGTTGTTTGATCTTAAAAAAATATCTCTGTGCTTTGTACTGCCTCATATGATATATTAATAGTGCACTTTTCAAAGAGCACAATGTTCTTAAATATTCATACCTATCATCTATCTGCATGAAATTACATACATACACTTATAGTTATATAAATATTCATACATTTATAAATACATACCACTTGTGGTAACATTTACCAAAAAGCTTTGTTAAACATAAATTTGAATTCCCACTTTTTTTAAGGTGGTTCTGTCTTTTGTTGGTTGTGACTCTAAGGAATGCCTGAAATACTCAGATTAAAAAGATAAAAGTTTTGCCTGACATATGTAAAAGTTTCAGTCTATCATCTGTTAGTCCCATCACTTTGGGTCTATTGTGGCACAACATGGTGGAACATACGGTAAGCAAAACTACTCACCTAATGCAGGAAATTAAAGAGGAAGAGGAAGAAACAAGAGTCACAAAATCCCTTTTGAGGTTGTACCTCAGATGCTCTCAAGACCTCCAAATAGGCCCCACTCTGTAAAGTTCCACCACTCAGAGTAGTATCAAGTGGGTAAGTTTTCAACACATGGGACTTTGAGGGACACATATAAATTGTACAAGATATTGCTTGCTAAAGTAGATAACAAATACCAAATTTGATATTTCCTATTTTTGATCTTAATACTACAAAATATTATATGACATTTAACTTGGTGATGTTTGATTCATTTACTTTACCATAGAAGAAAGTTAAAGTTTGGGGAATACCTATTAGCCCTAATGTATGATTTCTACACCCAGATTAAGAAAAAGAATACTCCATAATCCAATTATCTCCTAATGTCCAATCACCTTCCAAATACATGAGATTTTGGAAGACAGTCCAGATCCAACGCATAACCAGCAAAGTGATTTAGCGATGTGTATTCTTATCTCCATCTTCCCCCTTCTCTCTTTGCTTTGGGTTGCCATAGGTACGTAGGAGACCTCCTTTATGCATGCCATCATAACGTTTCTGCTTTGGAGCCAGTAAACTATAGACTGGATCCTCTGAACCATAAGTCAAAATAATCTGTACTCTTCACTGAGGTAGGTGGCAGGTGTTGGGTTCCAAGCATTGGAATGCCACTAAATAAGAAAACCAGCACTAAAGAGGCAGAGAATCCCTGTGACTAAATTTCATCATCTAGTGTGGAATCTTTTGAAGCTAGCTCCCGAGAGCAGTTTGGAAAGATTTTAAAATGCAGGTAATAGTTACTGATCCTATTAACATTAAAATGAAACCAAGTACCTTTCATAAGTACAACAAGAAAGATAACTTGATTGCGTCTCTGGAATTGACCAGACTCCCTCCTTTTCGGGCTCTGACATTTAAAAGGGTAAGTTCTTTTGAAATACTTCACTTTGAGAAGAGAGCCTACAGCAAGATTCATGTTCAGGATTATTTGGAAAAGTGTTTTTCCCCGTTTCAGTCATCCAGGCACTGCAAGGCTGCTGCCACTGTGATTCAAGAGTCCAGAATATTGTGCATACTGACATCATAACTTAGAATCATCCACCTGGTGCTGTTTTTTTAAGAATGTAAAAAGCAGAAGTTATGATTTCATGATCCAATCCACTGAGATTACAGAAAGTCTAGCAGACCAGGCAAACTTGTGGAACAGATTCACAGTTCCTGCAAATGACATTGAGAGGCCAGTGCTTGAAACAAATTTTGAAACCAAAGCTCCAAGGAAAAAATCAGATTGTTGGAGATGCTATGAGCATGAAGTCTCCTTAGTAGCATGGCCTGGGAATATCTAGAGAGATGTCATGAGAACTGCAACAGGCAGGGATTTGAAATGTGGCTGTTCAAACCCTTTGGACATCATGTCTCAAAAACACAATTGAGTGTTGGATGTGTAACTACAGGATGTAATGTTTGTACCTGAGTTTCATTTTCGCCTTGGTCGAATTGTTATTGCATTATTTCTCATTTTTATAAAGGGAATGCTTACCCTGTTCCATTGCATATAAGAAGTATTGAACTTTCTTTCTGATTTATAAAGAGGCTCCCAGTAAGAGTTTGCTTTTAGTCTCAGAAGATAATTTAGACTTGAGTTTTTCTTTTTCCCCCATTTTATTCATATGTATAAACACAAAATTTAAGGTTTACAATGAAGTTGAGCATTTTGTGCACATACGTATCTTGTCAAGGTGATAAGGACTTTCCCACTCTCCTTTTGTCCCTCCCCCCTCCCAACCCTCACTCCCTCCCAGCCCTACCCCCCGTTTCACTTTGTTTTTCGTTTTAAGTCCCATGAGAGTTGTGATCTGGGTTTCTCATATCAGAGAAACCATTCGATGTTTCACCTTCTGCTTCTGACATACTTCACTAAGCATGATGTTCTCAAGTTTCTTCCATTTGCCTTTAAAAGCCTCCATGTTGGTGGAATTTATAGATGCATAGTATTCCATTGTGTATAAATGCCACAGTTTGTGTATCCATTGGTCTGTTGATCGGTATTTTGGAGACTTCCATATTTTAGCTATCATTAGTTGTGCTGCTATGAACATGGGTATACATATGTCTCCGTTGTGTGTTGTTTTGACCACTTTTGGGAATCTTCCCAAGAGGGGTGTCACTGGATCAAAGGGGATATTTATTTCCAGTCTTTTGAAAGATCTCCATACTGCTTTCCAAAGTGGTTGTACCAGTTTACATTCCCACCAGCAGTGCAGGAGGGTTCCTTTCTCCCCATAGCTTCACCAGCACTGATTACTATTTGACTTGTTGATGAGCTTTTCAAAAGTTATGTTATGTTATGTTATGTTATGATCAAGGGTGACTCCTAAAGATGAATTAACTTAAAACCTATTAAAATATTCAAACACACACACACCAATATAAAGCTTCTGAAAATGACCTTAAGCAAAAACGATAGAAATTACATTTATTTTAAAGATAATTTTAGAATTTTTAAATAAATAATTATAGTATTGCAACGAAGATCACTTATATTCACCCTCCCAATACAGAGAATCAGAGACTTCTCTCTCTACTACTGCTGGCTAACAAGGGACCATTTTCCCCAACTCTTTGCCAAAGAGCTTTCCTTCTGGGTGGATCAGGACTTTGGCATTTCTCTTCCTATTCCAAGGTACCTGAGTCTAAATCTGAGAGGTCCAAATTTCATTTTCTGCCCAACAAACACCCATTAAACATAGACCCTAACTTGGGCTGGAACAACAGCCAAGATCAAAGATTTAATTGCCCCTGTGTTAAGGGAGTGGCAGTTTTAATCCTAGAGAGGTAAGCAACGAGTACCTTAGACTTCTGTAACTAGTTCCTGAGTACCTAGAAATGTGAGTATCACACTCAGAGATGTGCTTGTCCTTGTGTCCACTGCTACCTCCAAAAACCTGGCTTCAATTTTGCTAAATGAGAGTGAAAGATCATGAAGCAGAGAGCTCCTAATGCCTCCCCAAAGCATCTGACATAATTTGTCAGGAATTATGGAGAAACTCAAACCTAAGGACCATCTTAGGAACAGTAAAAATTTATTAATGTTAATTGGAAGATTTATTGCTTTAAGAAAGGTACCTTTCAGATTGCAGTTAGTATGCATGTGTGCAGGAGCCAAGCAGGTTATGAGAAACCTTCAGAGCCCTCTCATACAGCAAGAATGGGCTTTATCTATGCAGTAAAGAAACCGATTCTTCAATTTAATTTGATTACTGTGTAAAGGAATTTGTGCTTCAGGGCCACAGCTATCCAACAGGGTACCTTTCTACCTTCCTGATGAGAATTATTCAAAGTTTAACAGTAGAAAATACCTCACCCAGCCACTAAATCAACAAGTAAAAAACAGTAACTAGCTATGAAAAGGGGAGATAGTGTAAGGAGATTAATATACAAAGATTTTACAATGCACTTTCTCAAATGTTCAGTTTCTAAGAGAAAATTTTAGATTGTAATTAACCAAAAATATGAGCTAGACACAAGACAGACCATAGGAAATACAAATCGCCTGTGAAAGCAACTGGATATGATATTTAACAACAAAAAAATTCAAAATAGCAAATTTTTAATATTTAGCAAGAAAAAAGGCCATACAAACTTCATTACTTAATTCTACTAAGACTTTAAGTTTTGATTTAATTCTCAAAATTTTCCATGAAAAAGAAGAGACTGAAATACTACCAAGCTCATTTTGAGTGTCCTAATATGAAAATATGAAAACAGAAAAAGGCATGTCAACAATAAAAAATTACGATTCTTATAGAAGTATAAAGTTAATACTCTTCAAAAAATACTAGTAACCCATTTCAGTGGCATGGTTGAAAGAGGTTCATTCTCTGTAACCAATAAGGATAGAACAGGAAAATGGAATCAGTTCTACATAAGAAAATTGTCCATGTGATACAACACATGAAAAGATTAAAGGAGAAACCCGGCATCTCAGGTAACAATGAAAAAAACAAAAACAAATTGACAAAGCCCGATGTCCTTTCATAATTAACATGTCCAGAAAACTAGCACCAGAAGGAAACTTCCTTCATGTAATAAAGAGCATTTATGGGAAGAAAAAAAATAATGAAAGTGTGTCATACTCAATTGTAAAAAATTTCCCCATAGGACAAATTCTGCTTTACTGTGACTATTTAATGCTGCATTCCAATTTCAAGGCACTAAAAAGGAATGAAGAAAATTACTAAAGTAAATCCAAGTTTGAAGGGAAGAATTAAAACATTCTTTTTAAAGTTATAGAAAAAGAGAACAATAAATCTACAATATACAGTGTAAAAGAAGTGAACTTAGAAATATCAGACTTGGAATAACTAAATTGATAATGAAATAGTGTACTTTCTAATAAAAAGACAAAAATTAATGTGCTCTAAATTTTTCTTTGTAAATATTATCAAAGTTGACTAGTAATTACCTATGATGGCCAAGAGAAAATATATATATATATAAATTACAAGAAATAAACATGAAAAATACACATTGTTTTTGACCTTATAAAAATAAAAAGATTAGAAAGAAATAACCTAAATAATAATTTGACAAAAATTAGTTAATTTAGATAAAATATGCAAAAATTTAAAAATATAAACCATTAAAAGTAACTCAAACATAAATAGAAAAAGTGAAAAATTGAATTAATAATCAAAATTATGCTTAATAAAATGCCCAGGATCAAATGCTTTTACCAATGAATTCAGCAACACTTTTAAAAATGATTTAACAACAATATGTTACAAACTATAAAAACAACAAAAAGGAGAGAAAATATTTATTTATTTATTTATTTATTTATTTATTTATTGGCTAAGCCAGTCTACTTTGATGCCAAACCAGACAAAGACATTACAAGAAAACTTCAGACCAGTGTGTCTTATAAATAGAGTTCAAAAAAAGAAGTTCACGAATTACTGGCAACCAAAATCATTTAACCAATTTACAGAAACATTAAAAATGTTAATTTGTAAATTAACATTGACAAATTTACAGCTAAGGAACTCAAGGTAATGTGTTCCTTTTTGAGGTGATAAAGCTGCAATAAAATTGGCTTTAGTAATATTTGTTGATATCAGATAAAGTAATAAAAAGTTTGAAATAACTATTGTAAACGGATGACTTATATGTTATGTGAATTACAGTGTCATACGGACAAAAGAAAATACGGCTATAAAACTATATAAAGGGACTCTTCTTTATATACTCACTTTCTAGCTCAACAAGCACACTCCAAGCCTCTGAGGGTTGTTTTGCTTTCAAAAATAAAATTTATAAAATTTATGAGGCCTGGAGGAATGACTCCGTGGTTAAAGTACTTGCCTAGCAAGTGTTAAGTCAAGCGCTAAGTACCCAAATTCTATTCCCCAGCACCACATAAGCCAGGCATGGTATTTCATGCCTATAATCCCAGCACTTGGGAGACTGAGACAGGTGAATTTCTGTGAGTTCACGGCCATCCTGGCCTCCTCAGTAAATTCAGGACCAGCCTGGGATACAGAGTGAGACCCTGTCTCATAAAAAAAGAGATTTATAAAATTTAAAAAATTGCAACATTTTTCCCCCAACCACATCTCTGACAACTCATCCTTCTGTTAGCATCCAAACTACATTTTCATAAGAAGAAACGTGTGCTTTCGTTTACAAGTTGACTTGTGCACTTGGACGATTCCTTGATTACTCTTTCTCTTTTATTCTTTCTTTTTAATTCAAATTATGCTGCCTGAAAAAAGTATCCTTACCAATCACTGCAGCTTATGTATTTTTTCTTTCATTTTATTCCTATGTCTTTTTCTCACATATAAAAATTTCTTTTGATATGATTCCTTGCTGTTGATTAAAAATATAAAACATAAGCTGAAGGTGGTAGTGCATCTCTGCAATCCCAGGACTCAGGAGGCTGAGGCAGAAGTGTTGCTGTGAGTTTGAGACCAGCCTGGGCTACACAGTGAACTCAGGACCAGCCTGGAGAATAAAGAGAGACCTTGTCTCAAAAAATATAGAATAGTATAATGCATGTAATTACAAATTAGCAAATATAAAATCAGTGTAGTAATAATATACTTCATTTATTATAATGTAATTCCACATTAATATTTCAATATATAATGAATGTTTAAACACACTAATAATATTAATGAGGTATTTTACTTGTGTTTTCATTTTATATGTGTCAAGTTTTATATATATTTTACATATACATTTGGGTAAGCCACACTGAGGATTGGAAAAGTTACATATGACTTGTGGTTGCAATATTGGATGATACAAGTTGAGACAGAGTCAGCTACTTAATATGCTAAGTGTAGAAATAATTTTTACTACCATTTGTGAGTCAATTATTTTGTTCTAAATGAAAATATTTATTTTATTTACTTAAAATCTGAAGGTTTTTTGTTTTTACAAATATTCCTTCTGGGACAAAAATCAATACCAATTAGAATGATATTACAGGCAATGAAAAATGGGTGTACAAATAAAAAAAGAAATTGTATTGATTGTCACTTTCAGCACAACATAAAGCTTATGAGTTAATCAAGAGATTATATTAGTGTGCATAATTAAAAATCTACTTAAGCCAGGGGATCATTTCATGTATGGGACAGAACAACTTTACTCTCGCCTCCCAGCCTTATATGCCAGGGACAACTGAGGGCTAGTATTTGGGGGAAGCATTTCAGCAGATCTTACATATGATCTGTGTGAGTGAGGTCTTTGTTCTGTCCCAAGTTACAGCTCCTGGTTGCAGATTTCTTGATTCAATTACGTTAAATTTGTGAAAACCAGTCATTTATCTTCCGAAAGCACTAGAAAGTTCCCCCTCTCAGATATGCAATTCATGGCAGTCTTCCACTAGAATTGTAGGAGAATTAAAGTGAGTTCCTATCTTTCCAGAAGAATCTCTCAAGAGGAGCTTGAAATGATTAAAATCCTCATAAATAGTGTTCAAAATGTTATTGAATCATAACTACCTAGACTCTACACGTTTAATTTACTGAAGACTCAAAATACATTAGGTATGAGAAACCGAATGATAAAAGGCTAGAAAAAAGTCAACAGAAAAAAAAAATTTGGGTTAGATTATGCTAGAAATTTGCTATTTTGATATTTCATAACATAGGCACCAGGTTGATATACTGAACCCTGTGATTCAAAAAATCATATGTATATATACATATGTATGAAAGTCCAAATAGCCATTCTGTGCATTCATAAGCTCTTGAATTGTGTTGTACTACTGGTCTGCTTTCGTCTCTATTAATCAGCTTTTTATGTGCTTCATAAGAGTTGCTAAAGACAAGAACAATATCAGTTTCAAAGTCAAAGTCATTTAATTATTCTTAATATGTCTAATTAAGTCACAATTTCTTACCATCTGCCAAGGTATTCATTAACTAAATCAAAGTACCCGAGATAGATCAATGGTGACTCTATAATTAATTTCAAGTATACTTGTTGAATATTATTTCTTTCCTGCCACTCAAATTCAGTAGTATATTACATTTCAGTTAGACTGAATCAAACAGTAAAATAAAGTTATTTCATCGTGAATAAAAATTTAAAAAGTGAACAGAAATCAAGCTTAGTGGTAAATAACCAAAATTAACAGTATTTTTCCCAGAGAGTTGTAGCAGCGACAGTGCACCAGAACCTACTCTCTAAATGGAATTAACACTGCAAAGGAACAGAGGAGGACAAAAAGTAGGGTACTTCAATAAATGAAATCTAATAAAATAAAATGATAAAATAAATAATAAAATAAAATACATGGAAATTGACATATATTATGCTTGCTTAGTTTCTCGTATTTGCCTGTTTCATTGCAGGAGTGGGAGAAGCAGATGCCCAGAGTCCAGGCTGACACAGTCAACCGTGACCTTATGACCTTGTTTCAGATGGTTCCAGCTTGGTAGACTGTCAACATGATCTGGTGCGCTCTGTGGAAGAGCAGACAGAAAACTTCTCTCTGTAGACAGATAAGCAGGATAGAATAGGATAGAATCTACAAAAATATCAAATGCTGTCTCACGTGATCAGTTTCTATTCACGAGCATTGCATTTTTGTCCAGGGCAGAGGGGAGCTCGTTACAACTTTTCAGCCCTTTGACATGATGTATATTAACCTCAAATCATAGAAATGCTACCATTTTTTACAAGTCTTCCAAATAGTACAAAACTTAGTTCCTAGAGACTTCGATTGAAATCACCTGAGATTCTAATCAAATAGTCCCTCTCAAGCTTTCTTTCTAAACACCCAGCTCTTCTCTGATTTGCTCGGTTGCAATGACGAATAAAGTAAATGTGAAGTCCTGATCATCACTGACTGGAAGATATTGACAGTTTTGAAAATAATAATGTAATAATATTTGTCATTTTCTCTTTGATAATCAAGGAAATATTTTCATAATTATATATTATTGTTTGAAAAACTAAGTTTGTATTTAAGTTGCTCAAAAGTGTACTTAAAAATAATACTGGTGATTGAAAGGTTAGCAATACTCATCTTTCCATGCTTTCATTACGTTTATGTTCTGTCCGTGTCACGTACCAGTTGAGTACTCCTTGCCATTTTTAAAGAATTCCCAATATCATGTATTCTTATCAACATCAAATTCATTGCTGTCAATTTTTCCAACCTAATTTTTTGAATATGAATTTTATTTTTAAGTATATGTTTCTCTAATAGTTCCTTTGCTGTCCTCAAAGAGGAGATTTGTTAATAAAAGAATCTTAATGTTTCTAGACAGGAACTCACTTAATCTAGATAGAAACTAGGTGACATCAGGATGGCTTTTATAAAAAGAAAAAGTACAATGATATTGGCAGGAATGCAAAAGAATTTGAAGTCTTGTGTAGTTCTGCTAGGAATGCACTATGGTGCAGCCAATATGAAAAGCTCTATGGAAAAATATTCCAAAAGTGGGGAAAAAAAGTAGAGCTACTGTGTTGTTCAGAAATTCTATTCTGTATGTTTACTAAAAAATATGTGTAACTCAATATTTCAAAGTTATATTAATAGTCTCCTGTCTTACCTTTGGACAGCTGTGACTCAATATCTGATACCCACAAATTTAGGGGAGGAAAGATCTATTTTAGCTCATATTTTCAGAAGGTCACAGTCAGGAGTGGCCAGCAATAGTGGAAGGACATGGCAGAGGTAGAGGTGGAGGCAGCTCCTCAGGACATTTCAAACAGGAAGCCAAGACCTGTCAAGTTCAATCTTATCCCAGAGGATGGTAGCAGCATGCATCCACTTCCAGGTCTTGGCCCAGTGATCTGCCGCTTCTGAGCCCAGCCTCAGTGGTTCACCCCTTCTGGGTGTGGAAGGTAAAGTAATTCCTGTCTAAATGCTTGGAATCACATACACGCTAGCAATCCACCCTTCCACACCTGGCCGAAAACTCCAAACAGCACCTAGTTCCATAGGCAATCTTAACATCCAAATAGTTGATAATTTTTTGTGGACGTTCCAGATAGAAACCACAATAACCTCTGTTTATACTTAGCACTATTTACAGTAGTTAAAAGATGACAATAAAATAAATGTCCAAGGACAAATAAGTGGATAAAAGAAACGTGGTATACACATACACTGGAGTACTACACCATGTGGAAGGAAAAGAGCTTTTTGCTAAATGTGACAGCACTGACAGATCTGGAGAACATTATGTTAATGAAATGAGACAGTCACAGAAAGACAATGACCGCATAATCCCATGTATGCAATACAGCTAAATTAATAGAAGCAGAGAAATGAAAATGAAATTACTAAGCAAAATGTGCAAAGTTTCAGTCAAAGAGGAAAAACAAATTCTAAAGATTTTGATAACACTAATGTAGGGTCAAAGTATTACAAATTATACTTAAAATTGTGATGGAGTGGATTTCTCACTAAGAATTGTTACTATTACTGTAACAAAATAAAAATGTAAAGAGTAAACTACCTAGAGTCAAAGACAATTGTGTGGACTTATATTAATGTATGAATTGAATTATGAGAGACTAATGTTAAAAAACGTTTTGATTTTGATTTGTAATGATAAAAACAAGTATCTAAACTTTATACTATAATCAATTCAGAAGCTATTAAAAATTTCAAAGTAGAACCTAGATTTGTCTGAGTAACATGGGAAGAGTTATTAATTACCGATATTTCCCCAAAACCACATTTTACTGATCTTCAATTCTGAATTTGATAAGAAACTTTAGAAGCTTATTATATGCACGGAGTGTGTGGGCAATATAAATTACTAGTTTTGTCAACCACACATGATTAAACCACAATTAACATTACTCTTTGTGACTATCTACAAAGCTGATTTTCAAGGAAGTTCTTCCTTATTATTATGTTCATTACTTTTCTTTTTTTCTTTTCTCCTTCATAGACTTTTTGGTTTTGAATAAAAACAGGTGCCTAATCTTTTTAATTTGGAATAGATTTGCATATGAGCATATGTTTTAAAGGTAGAAACTCATTGTTGAAATAGAGACTGGTAATTTGTCATCTAAAGGTTCTCTGTGAATGTGTGCTACTTTCCAGAAACTTCTCTTGAATGTTAATTTGGTAGATGCCTTGGAAGCAAGATTCTTAAAAATAGAATTGAGTAAATGCCAAAAACCCATTTTACATCATGTATTAGTGTATACTACATGCATGTTTTTCATAAACATATGTATTCAAAATATAGATATGTACATATGTCCACATGTATACATGCATGCGTATAGAATAGAATAGAGGCAGATATCGTAACTGATATTATATGTTTAAGAACAGGTGGTTGTTATTTTTCTTTTATAAAGTCTAGAAAATTTTAAGTATCCAGAAATAATCTGAAAATACTGAGTACAAGAAAAAAAATTCCTACATTATTGTTTCCTGAATTTCTGTCTGGATAATGTAGAGTAGCAATTGTATTTCGTGCACTCCTAAATTTTAAATTCAGTTTTTAAGTATTATTTTTAAGCATGAGTTTGTAATGGCTTTTTATTAAAATGTGCTTTTTTGAAAACTTATCGTGAAACAATTTAAATCTGCTGGTAAATTGCCTTCCCAGGCAGTTTATTAACAAAAATCTAACCAAAATTACCTTTCTATTCAGATTCCTGAAAATAATTCTAAAGAATTTCTGTGTTTTTCACCTCTCACAATTTAACTTTGATCAGTTCAAACAATAACATATGACAACAGATTGAAGGAGTGACATAGTATCCAGGCAGAAGCCAGGCTACTCCTTTGAACTTCACAGTTTGCACAACTAGTTCATAATTTTACTCCCAAAATTTAAAACCAAACAATACCTCTGTCAGCATTGCAGATACTGAGATCTCAAATGCTATTCAAAACTGAGGAGGAACTTAAAACGAAAAACAAAGTGAAATGGGGATTGGGTAGGGGAGGAGGTAGGGAAAGGTAGGGGGAGGGACAAAAGGAGAGCGGGAAAGCCCTTCTCACTTTGACAAGATACATATGTGAAAAAGGCTCAACTCCATTGTAAACCTTAAATTTTGCACCTATACATATCAATAAAATGGGAAAAAAACTTAATAGTTCGATGAGAAATCTTACTCTCCAGTATGAACCGCATATTCTTTAGATTTGTAAGAGAGGTAGCAATAAAAGGTTTTATATATAAATAAAGGGAATTCATTTAGAGGGCTTACAAGTCCTAGGATAAAAGAGTCCCGAGTGGCCACGTGCCCATTCATAAGCTGGAGCTTCCAGCATCTTCTCAGACATGGGACAGCAGAGCCAGCCTGAGATTGCAGGTCAGTTCAGGCCTGCGCCACAGACTGTTGTCCAAAAGGCCACGGTGAGGACATGGAGAAAGGATCATATGTGAGAGCAAGTCAAAGTCCAGAGAAAATGGCAAAGGCCAGAGCTGTCCCGCGAGTAGAATTTATAATCATCTTCCTTCTTCTTTCATTTCAATTTAGTTACAGCAGGTTGGCCATCCATATCCAGGGCAGGAGTTCTTTTCTCACGTGCTTGCCCACAAGTCAATCACACACACCTGACAGCTCTACCCTGCCCATCTCCTACTCACATCAAGCTGACCTTATCCCCCCAAAAGTCACAAGCTGCAAAACAAGACAAAAAAATTGAATTTCATACCACCTAACATGGTACTAACAGTGAAATAGCTGAATATTTTCATTTATTTTTAATAAGACTATACCATTGATATTAAATTTAAATAGAAAGCTGAGTGTCGACATTGTATTTACTTTACAATTCTTACAGCCAATTCCTAAATACCATTTTTAGTATAACCATGTGCCATAAATGACATTTTAGTCAGTGATGTTATAATAGTGCCACGTAAGATTACACTGAAGTTAAAAACAAACAAACAAAAAAGAAAAAAAAACTTTATCACCTAGTGGTGCTGTACTTGTAGTAATGATAGCACCGTGGTACGCCAGCTTGCTCACAGGTTTGTGGTTCTGCTAGTACAAACAATTCTACTGTTGTGCAGATTTTACAAATGTATAGCATAAAATTATGTACAATGACGAAAACCTGGCTATGATTATAAACCTCTAAGTTGCTAATTTATGTACTCTAGGCTTCTTACTATTTTAGTTTACTTCATTTTATATTAATAAATATTCTGTTGTGCTGTAAAATGTGCATAGTACAACAGCAGCAGCCTCATCTGGTTATTTAACGGCTCTTGATTTTGTAACTTTCACTTATGGTTTATTTACACTACCTTTATTACTCATTTTATTTCATTTTATTTTAATTTGTATGTATTACTAATGCACACTGTGGAGTTCACTGCACTATTTCTACACAGTGAACTAATAAAGCCTTCTTTTACCCACTCACACACCCACCGATACCCACAAGAATCCTTCCCAATCTCACTCTTCCACATTTAGCTTAACACTTTTTAATCTTGTGCAAATATGAGAGAAAATTCAGTATTTTGATTTGTGGTTTAAAGCATTTAAATAGTGTTCTCCAGTTCCATCCGTTTTGCTACACATGAAAGGATTTAATTCACTTATTATAAGGAACAGCATGGAAGCTACAAAAAAAAATCTATCATATGATCAGCAGTCCTATTTCTCAGGATACATCTGAAGGAAATGAAATGAGCTCAAAGAGACACCTGCATGCCCATGTTCATCATAGTTGTACGGCATTTGCATAACTGAATTGTAGTCACCCCCATGTGTCTACCAATGGACGGGTGGATAAAGAAGATGTGCTGTGCAATAAAATACCACTGTGGAATCTCTCTTCTGTCTGTTCATCATGGTCTCAGCAGACATACAGGCTACATCAGACACATACCATATAGCCTAGGTATATAGTAAGCTACGTATCTAAGTTTGTGTAAGTAAGTATGCTCTCTAATATTTAAATTATGGTGAAGTTGCTTAATGACTCATGTCTCAGAATGTTTTACTGGCACTAGGTGATTCAAGATTTCACTCTCACAGTGTTTGCTCAATTCAGCTCAAGTTTCTCCAAGTCTAGTGACGTATCATATTATATTTCAATAAAAACGTAATTCACGTAGTTTTATTTGTAAAACATGAATTTCAACCTGAGATATTTTTATGAAAACATTTGAAAATTTGAAAGAATTTGGAAAGTTGCAGAACAGTAGGGATATGTCTAGTTTCCAAACAAACAATAAGACAGAAATGAACTATTCTTCAGTTTATGGCTTCGTTTTTCTCTCGTTTTTCATAATAGTTATTTAAACAAAATACATGGAAGCAAATGAACGTTGTTGATCAAATCATTGATTTTTAAATTTTCATTGTATTTTCTCTGCTCATGAACTTTATTAGATAATGAACAGTAGAAGAATAATCTGTAAGAATGGGCAATATAATTACTTTTCCTTAGTCAAGCCTCTTCCACAATTTTCTATCACAGTTATAAATACAAAAGTGAGTCATTCATTCAAGTACTAACGAGATAAATTAAAGGGAATGTAAGCAGGGTTGTACTTACAAAAGTTAAAAACTGCTATCCGCAGTCCAAGAATATTCTATTTTGACTTGGAGACTTAACTAGAGATGTCATTTATATACATAAAGTCTGATGTTGTAAGTACTCTGGCCACAATCACACACTAAAATGAAACTTGTAAACAGTGTATTTAAACCCAATATGATCTATTATAAGTACAATAATTTAGCATTAATCATTAATGAGTATCAGTGAATACTTAATGTTCTCTCTCATATGCACAGGAATAAAAACATCATACTATCATAAGTACCTTGTACACAGACATCACTGCTCAAATCTGTAGAATATTTATTGGGAAAAAATCTCATTATCAGTGTTATTTAATTTAAAAAATAGACATATTCATTGTTCTATCTCTTCTTTTTGATTTAGTTTAATTTTATTCTTTTGGTCATTACAGTCATGCTCCAGTTTTCTCGCCATTGGTCTTCCTGACTAGAACGGTTGGTTTCACTGATTATTTTTACACTCTAATACAGTCAGAAAATGCTCCTGTGCTTTACGTATCATTCATATTTTGTCTTTATTGGTCATATTCTCATGAAAAACTCTTTCTATTTGGTTTGTGGAAATATGACCCAATAGGCACGTAATAATGGTGTTCTGTCAGGTTGCCTCACATGTAAACAAGTCCAACTTGAAGTCTCCTTTTTGAATGAGTTGTCACTAACGTTTAACTAACTAAAATTTTGCATTATGTAAGAGATGGTGGGATTTTGGAAATGTTTTTCTTTTTATAAGAAAAAAGAAATTATAACACTCTGCTTATTAACTATTATTTTTGATAGAAGAATATTTGTTCAGTATACTTACACATCTGTGAGAAAATAATTTTTATTTTTATTTTCCCAAATCATATATCTTTTATACATTTGAGTTCAGATATAGTCAAAATGTATTTTCAAGTTAATAGGAGACATGTATTTTTATATATGAAGAAATTTAATGTGGATGAAGTCTCAAACACTACATTATCACTTAGTATTTAAAAATCTAACAATTTCTGTAAAATGAGAACCACTCTCCAATAGGAGAGAGTTATGGTTGCCAGAATGACAAGCTAATATTATCTGACTTATATGCATTTGGAATTTACTTATTTTATTTTTTGGTAGTCAGCTTTCATATATGGAGTTGTAGATACAATCTCATTTTTTGAGTTGAAGTTGCATTAAAAGATATTAACCGAAGTATATAATTATTTATTTATTCATTATTTGTGTTTACTTTTCATATATAGTTCTAGAGACAATTTATAATTCACTGCATAGTTCAGGTTGGCCTGAACTATGATTAATTATGATTGATTAATTAATTATTAATAATTATGATTCAGTCATCATGGCTCAGCCTCCCGAGTACTGAGATTACAGAAGTGTCCTAACACTCCTGGTTTATGTAGTGTTGGGCAACCGAACCTAGAACTTTATGCTTGCTAGAAAGGCACTCCAAGTTCTAGGCTATTCCTCCAGCCTACCAAATATTGCATAACTTTGTGTGTTTGTGTGTGTGCGTGCACGCGTGCATGTGTGTGTGTATATCTTTATCCTACTGCCCTTATTTTACCCTTGTGTGATTGCGTTCTCAAATGTTAATACGTAAGACATCTTTGCATACCTCAGAGAAGATTACAGAGAAGATCAGATGGAGGTCTTAATGATATTTCATGTTAATATAATGCGATAGTACAAATGTTCTGCTTGTAATCACTTCATAAACAATTCACTTCCAAAACTTCCCAAGCCATAATGTTTAAAACTAAATTCATTTAGCTTTAATGTGACTGCCCAGAAGGCATTCACACCTCATCACACATTTGATAAACACTGTCTTTGCTGATTATTAATTCATTTCTCTAAAAAATACCATTTGAAAACAAGAGCAGCAATTATATGCCTAGGTGTGATGAGCTCAGAAATTACAGCTGTTTCCAGAGGTCTGTTCAATGTATTTTGACATTTCATAATACTCTTCTCTGTCTTATTTTCTGGGACACAGAAAACATTTTTATTTGTGAGAGCAATGTGTTATAATATTGTTGAATCTTAATAACTTAGGACTCTAGAATCTATTTAATGAAATAAATTCCCTTTTACATTTGATACAATCTTCCTGTGGCTCTCCCTGTATATATTTGGAAATACAGACACATTTTCTTATATAAAATGAGAAAAATCAGGAAACAACATATAGAGAAATTGAACTGTTTAGTTATTGGATTTGTTATAAGCAACGTCAAAATTGGTGACCCTAATGATTATAATACATACATTGAACATTGATCAGCTGAATTAGAGTCAGTCAAGGTGTAATTTTGATATCAAAGTTGTAATTACAAAGGAACAGAAACAAAGATGTAATAGGTTGCACTACTACTATAAGCAATATGAAAAAAAAAATGCCTTCCTAGAGCCTCATCACTGGTGATTATGGTCACGTGTGCTTTGAGGTAAGCCATATTGATGGAAGCAAAAGTTATGTATTTTTTTTTTTTACTTTCTTTTGACTACAGTTAATAGAAGCTATAGGATCTTTTTTTTTTTTTTTTTTTTTTTTGATAGTGTCTTGCTCTGTAGACCAAGGCTGGTCCTGAACTCGCTGTACAACCCAGGCTCACCTCAAATTCACTGTGATTCTCCCGCCTTAACCTCCCAAGTACTGAGATCACATATGAGTGCCCAGCGACCTATAGTTTTACATTGTTTTTAAATTAAATCTCTCAAAATATTTTAATCTATGTTATTGTTGACCCAAGTTTGCTATAGACAGAATACAGTTGGTTTGCTGTATTTTTCACCTACTAACCACCTCCAAAGCAATGATATTTCAAGTGGAGAGGAATTAGTAGTAATTGATCTAGCAACACAGTGCTTCTTGCCTTGAAGTATTTGCTATATTGTCTTGTGAAAAACAATGTGTGATGATGTGTATTCTATCTTACAGTAAATATCATTATGATTTAGGCTTCTGAACTCATGTAACTACTTTAATATCCTATATTCTAGTCTATTCCACCACGCTTCAAAGCAAAATTATTTTCTTTTAGGATATCAGAAATCTACATTGTGATTCATGAAATTATCGTTAAATGGCAACTGTGAGTTTCTGTGGTTTTTTTGTTTGTTTGTTTGTTTGTTTGTTTTTTCTGGTTCTGTGTTATCTTTTGGTACTTCTAAATACTTATTTTTAAAGAAAACAACAGTGGACCTGAAGATGAAATAGCTGAATTTGTTACATTTAATATTGCTTATATTTAGATTTTTAATATTTTTGTAACAGATGCCAGGAGAGCAAGTAATGCAGATGACTTTATTTATTTAACAACACTTTTCTCACAAAATCATTCATTTCCAAATGATAGATTCAGGCAGTTCAAGTTCATCCTGGCTGAGAATATTTTATCAACATAATTTATGACAAATTGGAAATACTTAATATTTTATTTTCCTCCCTGAGTTTGAAATTCTCAAAAATGTAAATAGATTACTAAAGCAAATTGATTTTTAGGAAAAATGGTTCTTTTTTTTCCCAAGAACTTCCTTATTTAGGCAAAACAAACAAGTTCAAGGTTTTGGCAATTGTTAGTATACTAGCACATTTACATCCTTTAAAAAACTATTGTTACTGGTACTAGACAGTCACAGTAAGATTTGAATGTCGTGAAATGATTGATTTTGTGAAAGTTTTTAAAATTGAAAACAAATGATCCTATCACAAGTGTTTGAATTTGTATATTCTCTTTTGCATATATATTAGCACACTAATGAATTTTCATATCTATCTATCTATCTATCTATCTATCTATATATATATGGTAATTTGGATCTGGATTGTTGCCCAAAAGCCTCATGGTCCTATGGATACTGTACGGGATTGGGAGGTGGGGCCTGGCTGAGAAGGGCGTGGGCTTGACATGGAAGGGTGTATTGCTGGTTCAGCCCTTCCTCCCAGTCTCAGTGCCACCAGGTTGTAATTATCTCTGCTGCTGGAGCTCTGCCTCTGGCACTGCCCACACTCCAGCCCTGCCATGTGCTTCCACTACTTTCTAGCTGCCCACCTGTGAATGGACTGTGACCTTCTGAAACTGTGAGCTACAATAAATCTTTCCTCCCTAAGTTGTGGATATCACATATTGAGTCATAATGGCGAAAAGGTACTTAAGACAATGTATCAATGGGGATTAATATAATTCTTATTACTAGGAAGGCTTATGAAGCTGTTTATCTAGGACAAAGAATTATATAAATTATAGTCAGAAATATTTAGCTCTTTGAATCCTTAACATGTATCGATGCTCAAATTATCTAATTGGTTAATATTGATATGACATTCATATAGAACGATACACTTTTATTCTAACCTATAAGGTAAAAGGTAACAAACAGGTTAATGATTATAGTGCCACAGTTTGGTCATATACATAAGCATATATATATATATATATATATATATATATATATATATATATATATATAGTTACACTGAGTTTAAGCATGTCGTGCACATATATGTCACATCAACATCATAATCCTCATCCTCCCCTTCATCGCCCGAGTCATGCTGTCATGCCAACACCCATTTGTTTCTGCAAAATGCCTGTCATCTGGGCTCTTCATATTAGGAAAACCGTGCAATATTTAACCTGTTCCTATACTCACTTCACCAAGCGTGATGGTCCTGAGTTATCTCCATTTACCCAACAAAAGCCTCAAATTTATTTGTCTTCATTTCTCAAATTGGGGAAAAGGAAGCCACTCTTTTTTTCTTTTTCTCCTCCTCCTCCTCCTCCTCCTCCTCCTCCTCCTCCTCCTTCTTCTTCTTCCTCTTCTTCATCTGCTGACACACATACTCCATCACCTTCTATGCAACACATTTGGTTAGAGGTCATGTTAGTATTCTGCAGCTGGCTTCCAATTGTCTTTCAAATTTCAAATTTCAAGGAATAAAGTTAGTAATCACAGTTCTTCCATTAGAGTCGCTCTCAAAATATGTTGTTCTCTTTAACTACTTTCTTTTTCTCCACTTAAACATGTTTGTCTACTGCAAACATCTTCAACTGGATAGTTTTACCTAATACTTCAATCATGGCACGTTTTAAGTGGATCATACCATCACAGTCATTCTAAATACAGGCGTGGTGACAGAATAATTAACCAAGCCTTAAGATCTGTTATGGTTTGGATCAATAACTTCACCCCAAAACTTCACATATTTGTGTATTTTGGATTATCTATGGATTCCCTATGCTGCTAGAAGGTCAGCCATGGTTGGGAGGAACTGATGATCACTGGGGGCAGGACTGATCCCTGAGGAGCAGGCCAGGAAGCAGTGTTCTTATCCTGCTTCTCCCTAATGCTGACCCCTTCCTGTTTTGAACTGCTTCTCTCTAACTAGCCCTCGGCCATACTCCTCCACCATTGTGCCCACGAATGGACTGAGACATTCTGAAATTGTGAGCTAAAATAAACCTTTCCTTCCGTAAGTTATGGGTGTCAGTAATTAAGGCCCAACAATAAGTGTCTACAATAATTTTAATTTTTCTTTAAGAAATAAGAACTTTTTAAAAAATAATCTTTTCACTAATATTTTGGAAAACAAATCAGTCGGCCTGTGTTATTATTTCGACCAAATTCTCTAAACTTAAAAAAATTGTCCTAAAAAACTGGTTTTGCCTTCCATTATCTAATAGGGCATTCTGAACCCTGTTTCCCCACACAGAGATAGATCCCATGAAGTATTCTGAATTCTAAGAAATTCAATATAAAATATTCAATTACACAAAAGTGTATGCACTATATGTATTTTTCAGAAGTCATATTTGTTCTTTTTATATTTTGATCTGTAACAATTTATATAAAACTAGAGTAATTTATGTTTTGAATGAAAAACTGAAGCTTCTGATATTCCATGTAAGTTATTACAATAGGCATTTCACTTTCACAGTTGAGATTTCAGGGAATAAAAATATTTTAGAGAAATGATATAAGAAGGTCGCAAAGACATATATCAGACAAGTCAGAAGCTTCTCGGTTCAGTGAAGGCTCTTGACAAAATCATTTAATGTCTAGTCTTAAAAGCATTATAGAAAAAATGAGAAGTCTTTATATAGAAACTGTGATCTAATGATATATTATACATAGTTTGATTGATTTCTTTTAAAATTAGCAATATAATAGCCTGAAAATGGAAAGCCAGTAGAAGGGTTAATGTAATTTATATAGGCTATGGATGTTAACTACTTTTATTCATTGTAGAAATAAATCTATCTCTCTGTTTAAAGCTATCAATTAAGACGATGACTAAAATTCATTAAAGTAGATGTATAACATGCTAGTGAAGACAAGCTAATGGTTCATCTATCAAGACTAAGTAAATTATTGTAAGCAAAAGACTGATATGGAAAAGATACTGCTTTGACTTTAAATTTACATGAACTTGGAAATAAAGTTTAATATAAGTTTTTAGTATATACAGAGGAGCTAGGGGGAGAGTCAAAAAGAGAGAAGATTTTGTAACTTTGCCATGGTATGTGCACAAAATACTCAAGATAAATGTAAACATTTTCACTTATACTTTCACTTACCAACAAAATGGGTGGAAAATCAAATATATATATATATATATATATATATATATATATATATATATATATATATATACAAAAAGAGTGAAGACCCTACAACAGTTAATCAACAACTTATATTATTTTGCCATTTTATATAATCCTATATGATTTTAATTTGTATAAGCGTATTTGAAACATAGATTTAAATTGCAAATCAAAAAGACCTAATTTTTATTTTTAAAGTACTAATAATTCTATAATTCACTTAGTTTTAAAGCTAGAGAGAAACCCAGCTGACAGAAATTGTAACAGAATAATATTAGCAACCTATGTATAAGTAAGTTCAAATATAACTTTTATACTTTGACAAAATTGAGATTCAGCTGAAATAACTATTAATCTGTAATCTGTAGTCACCAGCTACTTTTTTGAGTCAATATTTCAACTCACGTCTATGACGTTTACCAAGAAGAAATGCAGCTCATGAATGGAACCACACCAAGAGAGAGGCCTTGGGGATTGCAATTGACAAAGGTGATAGGGGTGGGACCACTCGAGTCTCTTAGAGCCCAAATTTTAACACTGTTCCCAGGTTCCAGGTAGAGAAATACAAGACATTTTTGTTTGCTCCATTTTAACGTTTTAGAGCAAGAACACCTACTGTATGCCTTTATACATCAGAATTATGTAACTTGTTTTTGATTTTTAAAGAGGTTCTCAGTTAAGGGTTTTGTTTGAATTTCAGAAGAGACACATAAACTTTTGAAAAATGCTGGCACCATTAAGACTATGAGGAAAGAAAAATTGAACATATACTTTTGCATGGGATAATTGTGTCCCCTTAGATGAAATTATGAAATTGTTACTGTCCTTATGTGAAAATTAAATATGATTTAGGGGGACATATTTGCATAACAAGTTAAAAAGAGGTGGTATGTAGCAGTTCTGGTAAAATTAAACTTGATTAGCTGGGCGAAGTGCACTGGGGATTGGTGAGAACATTCGTAGGGACATCAGGAGGATCTGTGTTTCCTCCCATGATTCTGCCACTCTGGCATGTATTTCTGCTCTGTTTCCAGCCACCATGGACGAAGCAGCTTTACTTCACCACGCTCTTTTTCAATAGTGTCTCTGATGGAGAGCCAACTGGTCATGGACTGAGACATGAGCAAGTTAAAACGCTAATTTGTGGATGTTGGGCATTGTGTCTCAAAGATAAGATAGCTATTAATATAGAAAATAATATATTACTCTAAAATTTATTAACTGTACTTTGGTATGAATGAAAGTCATATTTATTATTGCTTAAATATTTCTTTTTTATATTTTAAAGACTTTATTAGTGGTATGCAAATATTAATTTTTCTACCAATTAGTAGTATTTTTTTTAATTTACTTTTTTGAGAAGTGCAATTAGTACTTCTAAGAAATCTTTCACTTCTGGATGCACAGTTCTATATCTCTTCCCACTTATTTTCTGGTCTATAATTATTTCTTCCACTCTTTCTAGTCCATCTAATTCCTCTCTCCAAACTCTTCAATGAAAACTAAGTACTTTTAAAAGTGTATATTATGAGAATTTATGGGTTTCCATTGCAGTTGTCATTGATCCAGTATTGTTTGAGGCATGATTTTAGGCTTATGTTGAAATTTTCAAAAGACACATTGATAATTTTCACTTTTCAATTGAATATTTCTTTCAGGCATCTATTTTATTGTAGATACACATTTTAATGAATAAAAACTTCATTTTTTTTTTTTTACTTTTACCCAACAATGTTTGTTGTTTTGACTCTTGGAACAGCACCAAGTATGAGTTATTGTGTATTATTTTACTAGAATTTACTGCTGTTTCTGAAATAGGACTGCAATGTCACAGGTAATCAATGTCGCAGTTGTCAGCATGATTGGCAGTGATTCTCTTACATTAGAATCCTAAGTACAAAATGCCCATTTAATACAGAAAAATCATTGGGATTATGATGATTTAGCCTGACTGAAAGTTGTGTGTCCCGAGTTTTTCTAATGAATAGAAGTCATGAGAATTATTTTGGACAAGGAAGTTTGGATGAAAGAGATACGTGCTATTCCTTAGGTTTTAAAAGCTGTCTCAGTGTTAGCCTTCTCATCACTCCCTTCCTGGCGAATGACATCCCCGAAGGATTTATCTTCCTTGGCCTGAGTGTGCGAAAAGATCATATGGAACTAAGAGACATTTTTGGCTTCACAATGGACATTTAGCATGAAATAAAATCTGCTTACTTTTTATAAACCATTAAGATCTGGAATTATTTATTAATATAAGATAGCATATAACATACAAACTAACACGTTTATACTTGCAATTTTTAAAATTCAAATTTAGAATGCAATGTAAATGATATAAAATGTGGATTTAAGTGTGGTGTAGCATTTGTTATAATAGCAGTGAAGGAAAAGATTTATTGTGAAGGTCTTTATTGTATTTCTCTAATGATACGCTAATGATTTTATTACGTGAAATTTTCTAGATATTAGGCAATGTCAATGTTGTTGATACTTCATGCTGCCATTATAAATTTATAAATAAACATAATATAAACTAATTTGATATTATCAATGACAAATAGACAATTTTGTTTGGAACTAATTTGATCATATATGTTAGCAGGGAAATCTACGATATGATTCAGGAAATTAGAGATAAAAGCAAACCAATAGTGAGTGTTTAGTGGGAAATTTTCAAGTATATTATTTGTAAAAGTTTCTCTTTTTCAGGGAACCCAGTCTTTGAATTTTCTTCTTAATATTTTAACTGAATATAAGAAACTTACCAAAATTATAATCATGAATTGGCTTCATTAAACGTTCACTAATTTAAATATTAACCTCATTCAGCCACACAACTTACATTAACTTTGGAATTAACTATCCCAAGAACATATCTCATAACTAGCTCATTAATCATTGATAGATAAGGGGTGCCTTCCCTTTTTATTTGGAAGGTTCATTTTTTTATCAGTCAAAATCATATCCTCGTGCATATTATATTGCTTTTATGAATTTTATACCATTCTTTATATATCCATAAGCCTGGAGCAATTCATGTTGATTTTGCCTAAAGTAAGTGTGCATCTCTTTTGTCTTTCTGAATTACTTTCTGAATATTTATATGTAAATTTATTGATATATATATTAAAATACCCTTTAGTCAAATATATTTCACAAAAAAGCATTTAATTCTAGATAGCACACTCTTTAAAATATTTATTTTCAAGCCTAGAAAAAGAATGTTACAATCTACTTACAGGAATGTCATAACAGGTCATCACATTTTCTGCTTGTTTTCTTCCAACAACTTAATAAAGTTTATGGCAACTTCAATCTCAAAACTTTTGACATTTTACTTAAACGGTAAACAGATGTTATTAACAATGTTATAGGTTAATTCAGAGAAGATCTAGTACCATCCACTTTTTTTTCCAGAATTAGCAGGGTGGTAATTATTATTATCATTTAACTTAATTTTTTAGAGACAAGTCTATACATTGTTACAATATTATTTTTTTCCTTAATTATGCCTCTCAATTTATTTTGTCAATATTACGATCTCACTAAGCACTAAGTATAGTAAAGTAGGTCTGTGGGATTAAGAAAGACAAATTATTGTCACACTTTTCCATACTCTACAAGACATATTTTTTCTTAAGCATGCAGAAAAATTTAAATAGTTTGTACTATTACTATTACAATACTATTTGTTGACATAGAGGAAGAATTGTTTGTGATTTGTATTATATCCTTGAGTTGTAGAGTCCTGTGTTTAACTTGTATTTTGATGGAGAAATAGATTACACTGATTGTGTAGTAAATTTTTACAAAATACAAAATTTATTCAGTTATCAAAATACAGATACATAACTGAATATCTCAATGCTCCTGTGGTATTTTTAATTTATAAAAATAATCAAAAAATTCTCCTCTCATATGTAAGTTAAGGAATAGTTCTTTTAAGACTAGTAAGAAACTTGTCCTACATTCCTGTGAGTTCTGCGTGAACTTTACTTAATTATCCTCAATCTAATATTTTTGTTTCATGATTGGATTCAACTCTTATACAGATTATCATACTAATATTTTGTTTGAGATGTTTTCAAAGATTTTTTTTCTAGTGGAATTATTTAAAATGTGCTCTACATCCACAATTAAAGTCTAATGACTCATGTCCTTTAGGAAGTTTTTATCTAAAAACAAAGAAACAAAGCTTCACAGAGCTTTTATTTGTAAATGCAAATACTATGTTTTCCCCTATGAGAAAACTACATGTTTATCTTCAGCCAACTGATAATATATTGTCATAATCTTCTTCACACAATTTTCTCTAAACAGGATTTAACACTGCTAGATGAAAATAATTTGTGAACCTCTGTGGTTTAAGACTGACTCTGTTGAGAAATGATGATTAGATATTTAATTAACTTTCCTTATGGTTTAAAAGACATAGCCTCTGATTGGACTCAAGCTCTGTAAAGTTCTTTACGTGAGAAACAGATATTTATAAGACAGGAGTATTAAAAAGAGTAGGCAATTTAATCATCCAATCATGTAGTACATTTGAAAATTAAGTCATATTTTAAATCAGACATCATTATATAATATCTTAGAAGAAATAATAAGTCCAACTTCTCTATTAAAAAAAGAGCTCAGGACATAGCTCAGTGGATGACTGATTACTTGACTGTCATAGGCCTGGGTTTAATCCCTATCTGAGAGAAAAAGAAAAGAGATAAAGAAGATAGACTATTTTTTAAAAATATGATAACTTTAACATCTAGACCAGCACATATTTAGGCAGTTAAACACGGCTTGAAATGCATGAATAGCAAATCATTTTGCCCTTTTTATATCAATTATTTATTACAAACCTCATTCATTATACCTCTAACTCAGTTTTATTAATTCTGACATTTCAGTGAATGATAGATGTGCCAATTATTTTAAGATGGTTTATAACGTGAAGCATGTTACTTAACTATATTTATATGCACTTAAACTTCATTGACATCAATTTAATACCTCAAAGCCACCTTGTGCCCTACACATTGACCTCACATTCATGTACAAGTTTTGACTAAGTGATCAAAGCAGAACCGTGTTAAGCGTGGTAACTCAGATTTAAACACCAGAGAGTGTGCATTAATGTTTGTGTCTACCATGTTCATACGATGATACCAAGGAATCTAATTATTTTGACCTAAGGCACAATGTTATTTAAAAAATGGAATCAAAATAGAATATGCAATATACAAATGAGGTAGGTTTATAAAGTTCTAATAACCAGATGCTCAAAACAAAAGTTTTGAAAAATGTTTATTTAACTAGAAATAAAATACAATAAATACTAGCTTCATAATTGGAAAATTTGAGGTATATGTTTATGTCAGCACACAGCGATAGGACAAGAAAAATTTTCAAAGTTCATAACAAAATATTTTTATTTCTAATTGATCTAAGAAGAATTATATAGCAGGAGAATAAAACAATGGTAGTTAGTGTAATTAAAGGTAAAATTCAAGCATATTAGGTTCTGGTAAAAATATTTGTTAAAATAGAATCCAAATATAGTCATAGAATGCCAAATTAAATCACAGAAGGTGAAGTTGAATTGTAGCACAGGAAAATTGAACTTGTGTTTTTCTTCAAATTATTATTTTTCCACTTTAGTTAATCGTTTAGTGCTTCATTAATCTCAACTGAAAAAATATGTAAAGTATAAATAACAATTTCTAAAAATGTATTTATCATAACCATTAGCATGTGTAGTAACAACATTATTTTTTAAATAACACACATTTTTGGTATCAAATATAGGAACAATTTGGGCCAAGATTTATAATTTACATTAATCATATGAAAAATATTACTATAATAAAACTGCATACGTAATTTGTGTTCAAAACAGCATAAAACAAATTCGTATCATATTTTTCTTTAAATTTTGTTTTATAAGAATTGCTCTAGCCTGTGCTGGAGGGAGAAGAAAGTGGCTACATCATGTGCCTAGCAAGATCCAGACCTTAAGTTTGATTTCCCAACACCACACAAGCCAGATGTGGTGGTGCATGCCTATAATTTCAGTACTCTGTAGGCTGAGGCAGGAAGATTGCTGTGAGTGTGTGGCCAGCCTCGGCTGGATGTTGAGTTCAGGACTGAACTGGAGTACAGAGCAAGATCCTGTCCATTCCAACCACTACCCCAGAAAATGAACCCACTGAGTGCAATAGTAGGAGGCGGGTGTGAGAGAGGGGCCTGGAGGAGTAGGTGGGGGGTGTGGTGGGGGGAAGAGACTGTAGTGTTATATATATATATGTACAAAATCTTAGCTCATTGTAACCATTGTACAGCACACACACACACACACACACACACACACACACACGCACACACACACACGCACACACACACACACACATATGCACTAATAATATTAGGAAAAAGAAGAAAATTTTGAATCCATCCTTATACTTCTCAATTTCTCACAACATGCTTAAGTTCACTGGATCAAAACAAAGCTATGCCCCAATTTTTAATTAGTTTGTCAGCATTATGATTTTTATTAGTATGTATTTGTAATACATAATGATAACATTCTGCTGGAGAAAAAGTTTATTTTGTTATCACATCTTGGGTGCTCAGCGGTTAAATGCTTTCCTAGCAAGCACAAGGCTCTGGGTTCAATTCCCCAGCACCACCTAACCCGAGCATGGTGATGCATGCCTATAATCTCAACAGTCAGGAGGCTGAGGCAGGAGGATTATTGTGAATTGGAGGCCAATCTGGGCTGCACAGTGAGTTCAGGATCAGCCTGGAGTACAGAGCAAGCTTCTGTCTCAAAAATTTATATATTTAATCTTGATAATTTTTGCTACCCTTCCCTATTCCTAACTCCTCACCCGCATATCCCCTTTCTGTCTCCCCAAAGCCTATTTCTTTCCATCTCTCTTTAATTAGGTGTTACACTCTTCATAGTTTGTTTTTTTCACATTAGAGATATCATGTGACATTTAATCTTTATCTGATACATTTTGCTAAGAATGGTGGCCTCATGTGGACCTATTTTTCTACAATGAGCCAAATATTTCTTTATGGCAGAATAGTACTCCATTGTGTATTAAATACATCATTTCCTCTTTGCCCACTTAGTTGCTTCCAAGATTTAGCTATTTTAATTTGTACTGTTACAAATACAGGTATGCATGCATTACTCTTGTATATTGATTTTAACAGATTTTTTAAAACATTTAATGCAAAAATGGGTTTGTTGAGAAAGAAATGCTCTCAAGGAAAGGTCTAGAGGGGATCTAGAGTGAGGATCCCCAACTTTAATACCTAGAAGAGGTTTAACTGGGTCAAACAGATTATGTATTTTTAGTTTTTTGAGAAATGTTAATATTGCTTTCTTTGATGATTCTACCAGTTTACAGTTCTTCCAATAGTGCAAGAGGGTTTCTTTTTCTCCATAATCTTCAGCAAGTGGTTTTGGGTTTTTGGTACCAAGCACTCTTACCAGAGAGAGTTAAAAGGAATATTAGCGTTAATTTGTTTGATTTGTTTTTTTTTTTCTCTTATGCTTAAGTTGTTAAATATTTCTCATATATTTATTCACCACTCATACTTTTTCTGAGAGCTATGTATTCATTTTATTTTCTCACTTATTATCTTTTTTAAAGCCTACACATTTAGCATTTACACACTCAGCAGCAATATGAGTGTGAAGTTACATTTTTTTCTTTTTTTTTTACCACTCAGGTGGTTTAAGGATGTTGTAACTCAAGTTTATTCAGTTTCTTCAAACTCTCACAGAGAGGCTCATCAGAGGCTCATCAGTCACTTGCTGAATGTTGATGAAATAGAGAATGGAGGGACAATGAAGAGACATTTTAATTTTTACATTTTTAATTTTAAAATCAAGCATTGCTCTATAGTACAAAAAACATGTTCTCTTATGTAGATTAATAGGCCTATATTTGTAGTTCTATGACTATGGTTAGCATTTTTACAAAGTAGACATTGATTTAGTCAGTAGAATGGAATATGAGAAAAGAAAATCAGGTAAAAGGAAATATGTATAATCCTGTAGATGTGAGTTATAGTTGAAGAACTGATTGTACGTCTCAGGATGATCACCCTTTCTTTTCTCTGTAGGTGCACTGGCATGAAGAGCCTGTGAAAAGATGTAAGTCCTTTATAAATTACAGCTTCGTTTTTAATGAAATCCAAATCTGCTATGGGCTTTTTTCTTTTTTCCCCCCCTTCAGGGAGCAAGTCTCCATTTCCTCACAGCCAATATTTATCAGGATAGAAAATAATTTAAAAAAATTTGGCTTCTACTTTGTGACTGAATATTATTGTTTCCCTACCTCATAAGTTTAGGAGCATTACCACACACTGGCTAGTGATCTAAAAAGTATCCCATATTCTGAAGAACAGCATTCCAGCTCTGCTGGATGTAGTTCTTAAGCTAGTACCTTTGCTGAGTTTCTGTTAGGTCTTTTCATCATTGTGCTGGTGCAGGAAATTTCAGCTTGTGTATCATATTCTGCGGCAAGGATATCCCATGGTCCTTTGCTCATGATTTCTTGGTGCAATTTTAAGAAGAGTATTATGGCCATGAACCACAGCACCTTTTCACCCTGTGAGTCTGTAGAAGCAGAAGCACTGAACTTAAAAGGCAAATCCACTCTCTGAATAAAGAAAGAGGGACGAATGAATAGCTGGAACTTGGACTGCTCTTTTTTTCCACAAAATAAATAAATAAATAAATAAACGGTCAAGTTTTCTTTCTCATTCACTGGTCCATGGGTATCATTATTCTATCACTACTCTGGGTAGCACTCACTGCAGCTGCGGTTCATTTTAAATCACACTGTCACCCTATGTACATAGGAAGTTGACATGACTATCTGATTCACCCACCACTGTAGCTGAGATTTTATGCTTATTAATCATTTGCTATAGCAAATTTTACTGAGGGCACAAGTTGGAAATAGTATTAATAGTCTGATGATACAGTAAGCCAGGCCACGCGGGGGTGGAACTTGCCTGCATTTTCTTCAAACACAAAGTCTCTCAAAGAGAGCCTGTATAAGATAAATCCAGGTATGTAAGAGCACCTAAATTAGAATGTTAGCTCCACTCACATCCTTTACTTTGGGAAGATGTGCTTTTCACTGTTTACTAGTTCCCTGTGACAGAATGTACGGCCTTTCTTTAAAACTTTAAGCTTCTGCACTATATAAATTCTTTGCTGTACCCATGACTAGAATCTAAGTAACACAATTAATATATAGTCAGAATCTTCAAAATCACTGAATAGGCTGGCTCATATGCCCAACCAACTGTGGAGCTTTAATTATAGGCCCACTACTGCACACAGAATTTTGTGGCACTGTTTAATGTTTATAGATTATTACTTCTGATTCACCAGAAAAATGGAAGCTAATAACAGTTATCTCCAATTGTGGTGTATGCTACCTTCATAACTGAAAGACATTCAGCAAGAACTGGTCTAATATTTGGAATTACCAATACAAGATACATTTTCTTATGTTCAAGGTATGGAGAAGACTGATATTGTTTTCAGTGCATTTTCTCATAATTATTTAGATTGAATATTTAATGATTTCCTCCACTTTAAAATATGTATATGTGATGCACAATGGTGACATTGAACTTGAAAATTATGTGCACATATGTCATGTCAACTTCAAATTCCCTCTCCTTCCCCTTCCTCTCCGGTCCCTCCTTAAAATTCTCTCTGACTTCCAGCATCTAGCCAGATGGACTCCACCTCTATTGCTATATTTTCAAATTCACTGTGTGTTAAGATTTTTTTTTAATTAAGAAAAGACATGTTTTTCTATATTCTCATTATTCGACATATTCCTACTCTTTGAAATCATTTCCGGTCACCCTTTGCCCGGTGCACTGATCTCTTTGTGGCGATGTCAGCCTCGGCGCATTCTCCCAACTTCCCTACCTCGCTTCCCGCTTCATTTCCGCTTCTATTTCTGTGTTCTCACTGTTCCGTACCTGTTTCCCTTCCCTTGTCAAGGCTGAACTCTAAGTCGATTTCTGTTTTCTTTTTCAATGTTCCATTTACTTCATGCTCATGGTTTTACCACCATCTTAACAAAATGACTTACAGTCTCTCAAATTCACGAACTACACTCACAGACTTTTAAAAATCAACTGGGTATTTTCTTCTAGTCGTCCAAAGGGTAATTTAAATGAAACTGTTTTAAAAACAGATTATATCATTTTTAATATCATATCTTGCCAAAATACTCTCTAACTAGGTCTAAGTCATAATTTAGGTAGCATTTATTGTGAATCGTATCGATTAGTGAATTCGACTGTTTTTATTCAACAGGTTCTCTCCTTTTTTCCATGTTTTTCTGTGGCAACACTATTTATGTGCCACTGTTCTTGCCAAGCAATTTGTAAACGGTAATATCACATTCTGAGTGGTTGTAATTCATAATAGAGTTTCAATGGTTTCTCTTTCTCTCTTTGTAGTTTCCGCATTTCAGCTCTTGATTACAATGTCCTGAGGTCTTTATTTGTATTTATTCCTCATAAAACTTCAGCCTAGCAGACTAGGGAGCTAATAATACTGCCTGCAGACTGGCCGAATTCCAGTATCTCATTGTTAGAAATCCTGTTTACTCTTTTCAAGGTATTTGTTTAATAGTTATAAATTTTAAAGTCTGCTGAACACGGCTGCTTATGATGTTTCCCTTAATTGAAATGTCACCTAGGTTTTAAAAAGTTATGTGTGGAGACATTGTAAGTGGAAGCACAGGAATAAGTAATTGAAGATAAGGGGTGTTGTTTAAGCAGAGTTGCATTTCTGGGGAAATAAAATCATTTTGGCATAATTAAAGGCATAAAGATACAGAACTATTCTGATATTTGAAAAATGCTTCCTGGACTCTCTTAAAAGTTCTTAAATTCTCCTCACATACAATCATATTTGTTTTGTTTTCATTTATGTTTTTGATTTTTAGTCAATTTTCTCAAACTGAACATTATATATATATCTTTCATTTTATGTACTAAAACATTTATTTTGAAATCAAAACAGGTGAGTCAAATGTTGTGAAATACTTTATGTAAGCCAATTTTATTTAACAGATGAGACATTTTTATGTAAATAGTCTATTATACTTCATTTTTGCCCTAATACGTTTTAATTTTTACTGGATTGTAAGAGAAATAAAGAACTATGATATATATATATATATATATATATATATATATATATATATCATGCATATTCTTTTGGTTGTGTTTTCTGCAATATTTTAAGTTATTCAAGTAATTACATTAAAACATCAGTATTTAAGAGAGCTTCATCTTTAGAGGCTCAAAAATGGGCATTAGAGCTCAATATTCTGTTAAGTATATGTCAGGTACACTCTCTTGAACAAAATGAACAAGTATAAAACTACACTTATTATAAACTCTTGAATTGTGATAATATTAAAGACTCAAATAATTATTAATACACAAGGTATTTTGGCAGCTATGTAAAAATAATTAAATTAAGATATGATAAAATCTGGAAAACATGATAAAGAAGACAAAAAACATTCACTTATAATTCTTTATCTCAAGTGAATTTTATAGAGTGAAAAAAGTAAAAATCTGAGAATATTATTCATTTTATTTATATTTTCCTTGGTTTGAACACTTTACTATTGTTTTTATTATTTTCTCCATTTTTATTAGTATACATATGTGATACACAATGATTACGTCGAGCTTGAGAATTTTATAGCACGCATACACATCGCATCAACCTCATATTTCCTTCGCCCCCCCCCCCCCATTTTTCATAACCCCCCCTTCCTTTGGCCTGATGTTCGATATCTCACTCCATATGATTCTCTACATAGAAGACCCCAGAGCTACACTATGAAACTCTTGGAAACAGTAAACAAATTTCACCACATTGCAGACTACAAAATCAATACTCAAAAATAAATAGCTTTTCTCCACACCAACAATGAATTCACTGAGGAAGAGCTCAGAAGAATAATCCCATTCTCAATCACCCAGTAGAATATTTGAATACCTAGGAGTCTACCTAACCAAGGATGAGAAGGATCTATATAAAGAAAACTACATTACACTGAAGAAGGAGTTATAGACAACATCAGAGAATGGAAAGACATCACCTGTTCTTGGATACGCAAAATCGGTAGAGGCAAAATGATCCCATTGAATCTAATATTTATTTATACTCTGGGTTTCTCATATTGAAGAAATTTTCTGATATTAAACATTTTGAGGTTGACTCACTTTTATTATAAGAATATAATGTTTACAATCTTACTGCAATATGAATGGTAATGGCTAAAGTTTTGTAGATTTTAAAAACAGATTTAAAAGCTATCATTAATTTTAAATTTTCTTGTTATCTACTATCTGTGGTCCAGGCTGGTCCTGAGTTCACTTCAGAGCCCAGACTAGCCTTGGACTCAGGGCAATCCTCCTGTCTCAGCTTCCAGAGTGCTGGGATTACAGGAATGCACCACCACGCCTAGTTCACGTGGTGCTGGGGAATCAAACTCGGGTACTTAGCACTTGGCTTAGCATTTGCTCAAGCGCTTTAACCGCTGAGCCATTCCTCTACCCCCTCTTGTTATCTACTTGATAGATAATAAAACAGCAGCTATTGGCCTTACTTAAGAAATGGAATTATTAATAAAATATCTGCTGCTAATATTTCTATGGTATAAATATTCTAAGAAATATAACCAAATGTTTTGGATATTCTTTCACAGTAAATACAAATTCTGGATCTTATTATTTACAAAGTTAAAGTTTTGTTTGGATAATTATATCAACACATTTTATTAATTATAAAATTCTGAATAAGCAATTTAAAACTCAAATATGTATACTTTTATGACATAATATTGGACATACTAGGGTAACAAATGTGAAATTCCATGGGCCTAGCTTATCACTGAATGCAGTTATAGCTCTATTGTCTAACACTGCTCCTAGTTCAGTATTCACTTAATGTAATGCCAGCTACTTCAGAGACCTCAGCAGAAGGATTGTGGGTTGGAAGCTAATAGGACAAACTAGCAAAAGATCATCTGAATGAATGAATTAATAAATATGTTTTAACCAAAATTGTATTTTCTTAGTAATATTTTCTGTATCAAATGGATCGAGATCAAGAAATAGAGAAGAGCAAAATGTTATGAAGCATTATAAATGGATGAATGCTTATCTCAATGACATATTCTGCAAAATCTTAATTTTCTAGTTGTTAAAATAGATTAACACTGTTTAAATACTATTCAACTGTGTTGCTTTCTTCCTTTTCTCTTCTTCTTATCATCATCTTCTTCCACACACATTTATTAGAATATCACTAACCTGGCAAAAAGAGAATAGTGAGGAAGAACTTTCTGTGTAATAGAAGAACTGAGCTCATTTCTGCAACACAGTGTTGCGGATTAATACTATTATTGCTACTATTGCTGAATCTGTTCCAAATTAACTCTGATCTAACTTAACAAAAAAATTAAAAATATTTACATGATTGTAATGGAAGTATATTTGTTTCAAAGGCCAATGACACTCAGTGATGGTATTTTCTATTTAATTTTGAGTCCGTGAATCTTCATAATTTCATATTTAAAGACCCAAATGTTTTTTTTTTCTAATATTAAGACAGAGCTTCCTACAAAATTCGTCATGTGAGAAGATGGCTCTTTTCCCATGACCAGATGCTGGCCAGCTGCAACTTGCCTGGTAACGGATCCTTGGCGAAAACTGTTTGCTATCCAAAGTGAGATAGAATTCTACCAACATTTTTTTAAGCAACACGGCGATGGAAGGAACCTTTTAAAATTGTTGGTGGGACTTCAAACGGATGTAACCACTTTGGAAAGTGGTATGGATTTTCTTCAAAAGGCTAAAAATGAGTATCATATTAGATTCAACAATATCTCTTATGTATCTTTTCTTTTCTTTTTTCTTTCTTTTTTAAGGCAGGGTCTCACTCTTTAGACCATTCTTGTCCTGAACCCACTATAGAGCCCAGGCTGGCCTTCAAGTCACAGTATCCTCTTGCCTCAGGCTCCCAAGTGCTGAGATTACAGGTGCGCACTGCCATGTCTGGCTTATGCCGTGCTGGGGAATTGAACTTGGGTACTTAGAGCTTGATGTAGCACTTGCTAGGCAACCGCAAAGTCAGAGATTTGGAAAGATTCCAAGACTCAGGCTATCAGAACAGAAATTGAGCACACCGCTTTTAAGGCATTGTTCAGCAGAGCTGCCAAACATAAACAATCAAGCTTACACCTGCTTAGACCTACATAGCCAACTGGTATGAAGGAAGACTCGAATGTTTCTCAACTTAAAAGAGTGACACTTTTGCTATGAGCCATCTTGTGAAGGTTAACCCTAAGTTTCTTCCTCAAAAAATGTAAGCTTTCACCTATTTTTGTTTTGTTGTCAGAAATGGCAGCAAACCTTGCCATGCATTGCAGCTGTTGTTCACCTTGTGGCCTGCTGTCCTCCCGGGGGAATGGCACCGCTGTGAGGGAAGCAGCTATTTGTGCCTTAGAGTATGTTTCTCAAGGAGCACAAGAGTACCAAAAGTTTCAGAGCTCCACGTGACCCTGAGCCTCGGAAGCTGGCTCAAATAGTCTGTTTGAAATAAACAGCAGCCAATAAATTGTTCTGGAATATACTGCAATCTTGCACTTGTTAAGAAAGACATTTGGGTGCCACTATGACCAGATTTTTGTCCACAGATAGTCTAACTGGGGTAGGAAAGCCACATCATAGGGGTAAGTGGGAAACAGTAACCGCCTTGATCATTCAGAAAGGTGCAGCATCAAAGAAGTCTCAGAAACAAGGAAGACTGAAGTGAGTTGAAAATAGTCACTCTTGTCCACATGCTTAACCACATCAGGAAAGAATTCTTTCATCTGTCATTAAGCCTTTTCATACCTTGCTAATCATTTATTTTCCTTTTTAGGTGATTTCCTTTTATATTATACTTTTTGCAACCCCACATCTCTTTTCTTCCCATTCTAATAACTAAGTTGTATGATATTCTTTATTTTTAATATTTGTATTTTATTTTATATTTTTCTTTCATATGTGTGTCTGTGTTTGCTGCCTTTATCTGAATCCAGGAGTACTCTGTTGCTGAGCTGCATCCTCAAGTCCTGTAAGAGATAGTGTACCATATTCAAAAGCCAACCTAGCCACTCATACACTTTAACCCTGATACAGAGAGAAAAAATTTCAGCTAATGATGAATTTTCCATTAGGCATGAGTAGAGTTCTAAAGATCTGTTCCTGACACCCTCTTCTACTCACAGTGACACAGAGAAACAACACAATGACTTTACACACTGACATTTGAAAAGCCTCAGCAGCGGTCATGTCCACACTATTTCAGAACACACATTTTTAACAAGAATAGAGAAGCAGTCTCAGCGGGTATAGTGTATGTACTCAGTAGTCACAGCCCAATTTCTCAATTATCTAAAAAATCTCTCTCCACACAAAAATATGGGGCTCCCCACTCTGATATAGCCTGCACTGTCTTAAGGTACAATAATCACCAGCAAGGAGGAAGGAAGCAAGACAGTGAAACCAACTTGGTGATATACTCAACAGTTCACTATAATTCAATATTTTAGTAGGCATTATTAAGGGAAGGCTTTTTCACGACGATATCTTTAACCAAAGTTGTTGTAGGCAAACTACTACATAAAGAATGGTGATAATTGTTTGTAAAACATCAGTGAGTCCTAAGAAAACAGAGAAAAAGCAAATAATTAAGAAGACAATGTAGAATCTAAATGGGAAATGAAATAAATGCAAAAAAAAATTTGAAAAGAAATAGACTCCTCAGAAGTAGAAAGCACAATACGTCAAACAAGCAATTCAGGGAAATTCTACTGCAAGACTAGATCAACTAAAATACATGATGTTCAGACATTAAACACAGGTTGATAAATTACCACATTTGGACAATAATAAAAGTTAAGAAATTTGGAATTGAATATGCAAAAGTTCTATCACACAGAATTAAAAGCACACCTAGACCTTAAAGGAAAGAAATTGACAGATACACTAAAGGTGTAGAAAATTTATTTACTAAAGTAATAGTATAAAAATATCCAAACTTTAGCAAGTTTTGGACAGCCAATTACAAGAAGAATTTAGAGTTCTGGACAGACATGACTAGAAGAACCTTTACATGTCTTTTTATAGTCAAAATGCCAAGAATGTATAACAAAGAAAAAAAGTGAAAGATGTAGGACAGAAATGGCAAATTATATATAAAGGCACATCCGTCAGAATAATAGATTTCACAGCAAAGCTTTAAAGGTCATGAGGGCATAGAATGACGTTTTAAGTCCTGAAAGAAAATAACTGGCAACCCAGATTACCATACATCCGAAAGTTATACTCCAAGATTGAAGGGGAAAGACTTTTCAAGATAAACGCAAGCTAGATCCTGATTAGTTAGAAAAGATGAAAGCAGGCACTCAAAGTAGCTTCCTTGCACAGAAGGGAGAATATATGAGCAAATACAAATTAGGAAAAAGACACAGTAGAAAAATACAAAAAATTTTACTGCCTGGTATATATGACCACAGTTTTGTTTCTCCAACTGAAACATAACTTTTAATTGAATTAAAAACAAAACAAAACAAAACACGTCTTTGTTACCTGCTACAAACACTCTCAAAGTAGAAGACTGAAAACAATATTAGATAAAAATGAAAACTCAAAGTAAACTAATTACATATTAATAAAAGGAACAGTCCACTGTGAACTTCTAAGAAATATAAGTACACATGTACCCATTTTTTGTTTTAAAATATTCACATTTTATTTTTTCAGCGACAGTGTTTTTATCACTGTGTTTGCAATGCATAATAATTAAATTACTGGACTGAATATGCATAACAAATTTAATTACATCTACATGTGATATTGACCATTCTCAGTTCTTTTGCCCTCCCTTCTCCTTTTTTCATTTCCCTGAGCCCTCTCACCATTGCCAAGGGACTATTTTTCCATTTACAATTCATCTCCTTTATCTTAAAATGTAACATTTCTATTGTGGGTTTCTCAATGAGAAAATTTATGTGATATTTACTTTTCTCTGTCTGACTTTCACTTTACCTTATAGTCTCAAAATTTATTCATTTTTCTACAAATGAGTCCAATTTATTTTTTCTTATTAGATAGACAGAGATAGATATAGTTATAGACAGATATTTCCTAATGACTAAAGATGATGAATAATTTATCAGGAATTTATTAACAATTTACATCTATTATTTTGAAAAGTGTTTATTCATTTTGTTTGCTCAGCTTTTGTGTTTGTTTATTTAGTTTGGAAATATGAAGTGTTTTGGATTTTGGTATATCCTAGATATTAGACCTCTATCAGAAGAGGAGCTGGAAGAAGCGACTTTTCCATTTTTCAGATTATCTCTACCATCAGTGATGGCTTCCTTTCCTTTGCAGAAGCTTTTTTAATTTCACATAATCGTCTTGTTGAGATTTTGGTGTGTCTTGTGCTAGTGAAGTTCTATTCATAAAGTCCTTGCCCATGCTTATGTCTTCAATTTTTTTTTCTACTTTAACTTTCAGGGGTTCTTGTTTCTGTTTCTACATTGATTGTTATTAATTTTAGTACAGGATGAGAGGTATTGGCATAGTTACATTTACTTTTATTTAATTTTAGTACAGGATGAGAGGTATTGGCCTGGTTTCATTCTTCAGCATATGGATAATTTGAGCATGGTTTCTTACAATGTACACATGCTCTCTTTTCTCCAGCATATGCGCTTAGCTACTTTGTCAAATATCATATTTATGAAGGTCCGTGCAGCTATTTTGGTGTCTACTGTCTCATTTTACTGGGCCACATATCTATTTTTGTTGACACCATAATGTGTTATATACAGTAGTTGTAGTGAAAGCTAAAATCGCGGATTACAATGTGTCTCACCTCTCTCCTTCTCATACTTGCTATGGCTGTTCTGAGTCTCTTCTGGCTTCATATATTTTTAGAATTGTTATTTCTAGTTCTTTAGTGAATATAGTTAATATTTTAAAGAATTGCAATATATATATGGCTATATATATATATATATATATATATATATATATATATATATACATACATTTTGGTAAAATGAAAATTTTAACATTTTGTTTACCCTCTTCAATTTTTTCTCCAGAGTGCTATAGTTTAACTTTAGATGTGTCCTATATATTATACCTCATTGCTTAGCTTGAATGCTCCAGTTAATAAATGAATTAAAAGGTAACAGCATCCAAAAATCAACACACAAAAGTAAATAGCATTTCTGCACAGCCACAGGGAACCTGAGGAGAGAGAAATCAGGATAACCATTCCATTCACAGTAGCTCCAAAAATTGCCTAATTTCATCCTAATTTAATAATACAAACACTACTTGAGGCCAATGTGTGGCTTTAGTCTTTCTCTGTCACCAATAAATAATAAATCATCAAAAGAAAAGTCAACAAAGGAATATTTGCTTAACTGTACTGTAGATAACACAGACTTAACAGAAATGTCACAATATTTCATCCAACAGGTACAGAATACATATTTTCTCTGGAAAGTTTCTTAAAACTAGATCGTATTTTATGACATAAGGCAAGTCAAAATAAAAAAAAAATAATCAAATTACGTATCTTATGGTAATAAAATAGTAGAACACAGTAAAAATTACTACTATAAAATAATTTGTCATACTACTCAAATATTAAAAAGTGCAAGAGGAAGAAGTAAAAGGGATAGAAATTTTAAAAGGAGCAAGTTTTATTTTCTGTATTCATAGATAGTATAATGTTATACTCAGAAGATCTAAAGGCCCACCCAGAAAACTTTCAGAGCTGATAAACCAATATAGCAATACATCAAGATACAAAATCAACATTAGAAGATCAATGGTTTTGCTAAACACCTTTAACAAAGCACCTGAGAAATAATTCAGAAAAGCAATTCTTTTCAAAGTGGTTTCAGGTGACCAGAAAATATGAACAAACTTCATCAACGTGGTGAAAGATCTTCACAATTAAAAACTAAGGACACTCAAGGAAAATCTCAAAAAAAGGCATTCAAAGATTTAAAAACCTCCATAGAGTGTCGGAATTAAAAACTTTAGGAAGGTCATGACACCTTAAAAAAGCTTCAGTTTTAAGCCAGCCTTAATCAAAATGCTATGGTGTTCTTCACAGAACTTCTTTTTAGGGGAAAAACTAAAAAGTGACTCAGAACAGTCAAAGCATTCCTGAGGGAAAAAAAAAGAGCAAAACTGTATCACAACACTGTATTTCAAAATAGGCATTGGTGTCATAGTAACTGCTATACCATAGTATCAACATAGAAATAGAGATTTAAAGTAACAGGAGACAAGAGAAATCACAGAATAAACCCCCAAACTTCATGCATTTCTGTAAGCAAAATGTCAACAATTCATGGTAGAGAAAATAAAAGCTTCTTCAAAAAACATTAAGTTTGAAAATTTAGATACCCATATTTTTAAAAATCATTTATCCATTTGAATTTATTTGATTATTGCATTTTTTTTATTTTGGATGTATATGCTTTTAAGTCATTACTGATAACAAATGATAACATGAATTTAACAGATATTTCAAACACTAGATAGAAAATGAATAGAAATGAGCAATGATTATATTAAACATTTTCAACATCTTCAGCTATAGAAGACAGGCAAGGACAGGCAAATGAACATCACACTGGGATTCTGTTTTACCTTCGCAAGACTATCAGCAGGAATAAGAGCAAAGAACAAACCAGTAAAGTGTACCAATACGTGCCGATGTGCTGGCAAAAATGAAGGAAAATAGGACCATTTATATAGTTTGTTGGAAATGTCGATTAGCTCAGTCTCTGTGGAAATCAGTTTGGAATTTCCTTTTTAAAAAAAAGAATACAATAAAATAAAGAAAAAAAAACTATCCAGCTATACATTGAGTGCTATTTATCTAAAGGAATTGAAGTCAACGAATGTTCCATATGTCCTGACTGCAGGCATCTGCACAACCATAGGAGGCAGGTGGCCATGGAAGGACCGCGCTGTGGGCTGCAGGGACAGGTGAGCAGGGCCAGGAGGTGGTGAGCATAGCTCCAATTCCCACCTGCGTGCTCCTACTAAGGTCAAAGGCAGCTGCTGATCTGACAGCAGGCCCAGCTTGGTTCCTGTTTATCTCTAGCTGCTACTCACCATTTTATTTACTTATTTTTTTATTGAGACAGGGTCTCACTCTGTAGTTCACACATATTCTGAACTCATTATGACACCCAGGTTGACTTTGAACTAAAGGCAATACTCCTGTCTCAGCCTCCCTCCCAAGTGCTAGGATTCCAGGCATGTGTCACCACGTCTGGCTTATGTAGTGACAGGGAATTGAGCCCATACTCTTGAACATGCTAGGAAGGTGTTTTGACAACCGAGCTATTCCTCCTGCTGGCTGCTCACCATTTTAAAGCATTTCTCCAGCAACCTACTGCATAGCTAGGTCCACCCCCCACCTCCTCTATCCTTGAGTGAATGATGTTCAACTAAGCTGGTCCCTGGTATGAAGGTTGTTGGGAGCCATTGCTATCAGATTACATGCGCACCTATGTTATCGACAACACATTTGCTTAGACAGACATAGACTCATTCTGGGCTCCCATCAAGAAATGAATAGATAATGAAAACATAGAATATATGCACTGTCAAATATTATTCAGTGGAAAAGGACGGACACATTGTCATTTACACAGATACGGATGAAACTGAAAATCTTAACACAAAGCAAAATAATGGGAGAAGCAGTTTGATGACTATTACAGGATTGTTTCCTACCTGAGACCTAGAGGGAAAGATTGAAATATAGAAGAGAATAGGAGGGAAAAAAGGAGAGAACCAGGAGAGGAAACGCAGGAAAATAAGAAAAGAAAATAGGCTGAAGATAAAATCAAAATACATTGAACACTTGTGTAAAAACAATAAATCCCATTACCCTACATGTAAAAATACTGACATCTAGCTTTTAAGATGTACTTCTCATAATTGTTATCGATAGATCCCTTACCCTGAAATACCACTTCAGAGCTTCTTATTTCTAAGTAGAATTTAGTGCCTGCTGGATCAAAATAATTCCATCTGCACTCTTCACTTGCTCACATGTTTTTCCAAGCAATGTGAATTATCAATAATAGTTTCCCAATACTACTGAGAAAGCCTTTGATCAACTTCTTCATTTATTTTTAAAATTGCTTTGAAATATTTATGTAAATATTATTTGTATTTTGTTAAATTTTGACTATAAATAGTGCCATCAAGAAAATGAATCTATATCTAGCCTACAAATTTTTTATATGTTCTAAACACAGAAAGTAGATTTATAGTTTATCAAAAAATAGAGTGTCATATGTTTGAAGGGTTAGAACTTTTCTCTATAATTTATAGTATCTTAATATAATGATAAACCTTACTTAAGCTAATATAAATCTTTAAATTTGAAGGGCAATGGTAGGATTTCAATTTAACTGTAAGAACAGTATTTTAGGCATTTCTTATAATATTAAACCAAGAAGGTAAAATTAGAATACCTAATATCATCTGGCAAAAGTCGAAAAAGTTGTAGTAAAGATATTACAATGAATAATTTATTAAACCTGACTGAAACTATGTATTTACTACCATATCATATTTGATGAGCACCTGTATTTTGCTAAATAATTGTGCTTATCACTCAATTGGGCAAAAGAGAAATAAGTACAACTCTAGTCATGATGCTGTCTTGCATTTATTTAAAAATAATATTAATAATTAAGTTTATAGTAAATAGATTCAAGTACATTGATGACTACTAGTATGTGTTGACCTAACAATTCAGAAAAATCCATATTTTTTCCTTATGAATGTATAAAGAACATAAGAGAGTACCATTTTAGGTAGTTAAATACAAAATTGAGCAAAATATCATAAATCTGTAGCTCCACACACAAAACACTCAAATCACACTCCTTAACAACACCAAAAGCAGCTCCACAGGGAGGTGATTTGGTCATAGCTGGGCATAGAAGAAATACATTAATGTGCAAAAAGTGTCTTCAGATAGCGTGAGCTGAAATGTCTGGGAGGAAAAAGAAAAATATTTGCAATGTACTGTGCAAAATCAACAAAGCAATAGCTTTGGAAACCTTACATCAGCAAAAAAAATATTTTGGGTATGAATTCAATCTAAAGTTGTCAAAAATATTGATGAAAAATATATGTCTTTTTATTTTTTAAAAAATATAAATTTACAGGCCTACTTCTAAATTCAATTCTTTTTCATAAATGAAGTTAAATTTATCCTCATGTTGGGCTGTTTAAGCATGAAAATTTAATTAAAGCACTGATGATGTCTGCAAAATTAGTTTTTCACTGAGACACTGAAATAGCTATTGAGAAACAACTGTTTTGAAAACTGTAACCATGTTTTTGTGAATTGCTCCTTGTATTACTTTCAGTTCTTACAAAAGGCAGAATTTTCAGAGATTATAACCAAAAGAATCTGTTTGGAAGGTTTAAAAGTCTGAGGATAGACACAGTCCAAGAAGATGGCCTGCACGGTCTAGAGCTGGAGGGTAGGATTGCTGCTCAGCCAGGAGCTAGAACACCCATCAGGGACTGCAGAACAGCCGGTGAGAGTCTGCTGCAGATCGCAGTTGTTCAAAGAATAATGCCAAAGACAGGAGACTGAAGGTCGGCAACTGGAAATTGGTGACTGGTAGACAGGTGCAAGATGAGACTGGAGTGAATCTGTGATGAAGATCTGGGATGAGCACCAAGTTGGCAGCAGTAGAAAATTGTGAAAGTGAGAGCTTTCCCAGAGGGAAAAGATGAGACAACCTTTCTTCTCCCTTCCTTTAACACAGTTCGAGTTCCCATTTGCGCCTTCCACATCCAGGTGGGAGTTTTCACATCATTCACTGACCCACAAATCACTAAAACTCTAATCCAGACTGGTTCCTAACTGCTTAATCTAGGCGGGTTCCTAAACCTACTCCAGGCATGGTTCCTCATTGCAGCAAGGTGACACAATCTGTCCAACAGTCGCACTCTTCTACCTGTTTTCAGTAAATAATGTTGTCAATACACAAAGAGAATTCGGCTTCCAAAACAGTGTCAAATGTGTTAAATTTCTTAATCAATCAGGTGGTTTTACTTCTCTAACTCAAATTCAGAACAAACTTCCTAGACTGCGATTAAAGCTAGGCATGTTTACACTTATATAATGGCATCTCTTTCTCAGTCAATTAATTTTACAATCTCATGAACAGAGAAGTAGATGTGTAAAACATTTTAATATTATGGGTAGAGCTCTTGAGAAGTCTGACCAATTGGGTTTAGAAGGATTTTTTTCCCCACATTTTATTTATATGTATACGTGCAAAATTCAAGGTTTACAATGGATTTTGTTTTTTGAGCCAAGGCAATATTCTGTAGTCCAGGCCAGTTCTGAATCCAATTATGTGAATCAAGCTGAACTCAAGCTGAGGTCAACACTTTTGCCTCAACTTCCTGTGTGCTGGTATTACAGACATGCACCGTCACTCTCAGTTTATGTGATGCCAAGAATTCCAATCCAGGGCTTTGCCCTTGCTAGACAAGACTTGGATCCTCAGCCCAAAACTCAGTTAAGAAGTTCTTAAACTGTGAACTAATTTAAACAATTCTAGGTTCAGGCTATCTTTGACTATATTGCCTCAAAGTTCGTAGCATTCAATATTACTCAAAAATGTATCAAACCATATTTTATATAATACATTTATATGTATTTTTCTGAGGTATGGCATCACACTAAATGAATAGAAGCATTTCATTACACTATCCTGAATATTTTGGTTGGGAATATTTCTGACTAGTATAATTACTAATATAATTACTATGCCCTCTCCCTAAAAATCATTTTTTCTCAGACATAAATGTTTCAAAGACATCTGAGATTACATTTTACAGACACATTTCCAATAACTTTTAATTTTTAATCATGATAATTTAACTGAAAGAAGTTCAAAAATATACTCCAAGGAAAAAGTTAATTATATTACTTTCTACTAATGTACATCCTACTGAACAAGTTTAATGCAGAACATGGTAGTATAAATTCATATAGCAATAACCTATGATCAAACACATTTTTCTGTGAGAGAATTATTGTTTCACTAGCTTAGGTTAAATAAGGAGGATATATATAAATATATATATATATATATAATTTTTATTATATTTATTTTATTATACATCATAGAGGATATTCTTATAAAAATACATCTATAAAAAGGGATTTTTTTCACAAAAATAACTCAGAACTTTTAATAATTAAGTTCATGCGATTTAAAATATTGCATTTTAATCAATCAATTCTAATTATAAATACATTTTAAACATGAAATTCTACAAAGCTGAAGATGTTTAAACCAGTCAAGGAGAAAGAAAATTATGGAAGAAAGGACTTAGCTTTAGAAATTCTTAGAGAAAAATAAATAAAGTGTCTGAAAAGAAGCGATGATTTTCTTTTTCTTGCATGTCTGAAGAAAAGTTAATTTGATATTGTGGATTTATAATTAGTAGATTCCTTACTCCAAACAGAAACATATGAAGAAATTTAAGATCGTGTTTACACACAGGTGCTATGTGCACAGTCCAAGATTGTGTGGGCCACGTTGCATCTTTGGGGGCAACCCTTCCTCCAAGATTCATTCCATCATCTTCGAAATTCCCAAGTGCAACGCTTCTTGAGGCAGGTGACAACATATATTTTGTTTCACAGTTACCTCTACTAAAAATGATAGGTTTTGCAACACCAATTTCAGGTCCAGAAAATTAGATATGCTATCTGTTAATATCCTTTAGCTCTTTATGGACAACTAAATGTTGTAGATACTTTGAATATTAAGAAACCGTTAGGATATCCATTATTACGTCTTTGCATTAAATGCCATTTAATGACATAAATAGCACTAAATGCAAATTCATCGGAGGTAACACAGTTTTGTATTTGGTTTTAAAGTACTGATGATATTTTAAGTAACAATTCGGTGCTACAGTATAAACAAAACACACTTGTATCTCATTGCAATGTGTTTTCCTTCTTTGAAGTCTCTCTGATTCTTTTCATCTTACAATTTCAAAGTTAATCTTCACTTATTAACAGAAAATTTCAAGAAAAATTGCCACATTATATGTTCAAAAGTGGGGGTTAGCAAATTCATCATGTACATTTTGAGTAAAATTTCAATTAAGTCTGTGCCTATATCATGTTAATACAATTTCGGTATAATGAAATATTCATGGGTGCCATTACACATTCTATTACATATACTCCACAAAATAGTTATTCTTTCCTCATGGATGTGTTTCATTTCGACAACACAGAGCCCACTTGAAACATTAGATTTGAATGGAAGGTTTAATGAATTTGCAACATAACAGGTTAATAACTCATAAATTGTGATAGGTCACCATTTTGGGGGATCCACCAATCTACTTGCAATCAGTTCTGAGATGTTATCCAGAACCTTCACTCAGCTTCATCTCCAGCATATAGTTAGCTTCGATTCTGAGACATTGCCTCAATATCCTGCCCAGTCTGGGCTCATTCTTGGGATGGCGTGCCTCATTGTCAGAGAGCTGGGATTATACACCTGTGACACCAAACACAGCTCCAATTTTTGTGGTAAAAGTTGTGGATTAGTTGCTGGTGCCACTGTGTACTAACTATGGCATTAGAGTATCTCATACAAAAACACTTAACAAAGAAATTAGCTATGTCAATATCATTTATTATATAAAACTTACATTAAAATTATACAAGCAGGGCAGAACAATGGCCTACATCTTATTATAAAAGTATTTTAAAATACAATAATAATAATAATGTGGAAATAATCATATTGCTCGTATTTGTATGCACATGCCAACATGAAATGGAATTACAAAGTACAAGAAAACAGAATTGCTGTTTCTATTTTTTTTCTTCTGGAAATCCTTTTTCTTTTTTCCTTAGTGATACTGATCTAATTAGTTAAACGGCATTCACTTTGAGAGCCAGTATTTATGTTGCACTAGATTAGTATTTTTGTAAGTTTTTTACATCCCTCCTGGCAGGTTAAGTCATTATTAAACCAAATAATAAGAAAATAAAGCAAGATTTTTTGCTTATATTAAGTTCTGAAGGAGAAAATAAGTTGAATTAACTGGCAGCAGGAATCATTTAGAGGCAATGGGTCTTCAAGATTTGTTAAGAATTAACTGGGGTTAAGCATATGGATTACAATGCCAGAACTGAAGGACAACTTGCCCGCCTCTTATGCAAATAAGTTAGAATTTTGTTCTTATGTAAGAATTACTCTATTTTTTACTAATATAACTAGTTTTAAAAACAATACATTAAATCATTTTGATTCAACACTGTTAAACCATTTTTAACAATTAATGCTTAAAAACAAACTAAAAAGGAGGGAGGAATGGGTAGAGGGAGGGACAAAAGGAGAGTGAGAAAGTCCTTGTCACCTTGACAAGATACGTATGTGCACAAAATGCTCAATTTCATTGTAAACCTTAAATTTTGCGTGTATACATATCAATAAAATGGGAGAAAAATAAACTAAACTAAAATAAATGCTATCTTTAAGGTATTTATATTCGATTGTTAGTATGAGAAAAAAAATTCTAACCTCTCTTTCTTACCTGTATTCTATCCCAAGTTCATGATATAAACTGATCTGTTACATTTACAGCAAAAATTATGAACTTCACTCATTTGATGAAATATTTTTCTTGAGTTGAGTACTGAGTAAATTATTAGTTAGTTATTCTTCTACTGTGTAAATCTACTTTTACTAGATTCAAACCTTCCAGGTTTGTATGATCTGATTCTGTGTACATCAGAGTTTGATGTAATCTTCAAAGCTTTATGTCTTATCTTTATTTTTTTAAAACTAGGTATATCTGATTCTGGTTGAGTTTTAGAAATCTACTTTAACAACTTACTTTAAGGCAGAGAAAAACCAAAGAATATACCCGTGAAATTACACAACATGAGTGAAATTTTAGAGCCAAAATGCCATATTTGAAAATAATAATTAATATAGCATTCTCTATAGATGCAATCTTTGGAGAGTAATCTTGTACATTTTCAAAATAGGTCTTTTTCCATTTTTTTCTGCTTTATTTTACTGAGGTGCTTTTACTGAATCACAAATCAATTCATATTTTAAAGTAGTACTTCAAACCCTAAGGCATTTTATGCAGTTCTGCATGTTTCTCACACAGTTATGTTGATGGACTCTTAATTGAGGTTTATCACAGTTAGAATTTTTCAAATATAGTTGGAAAACTGATATATTTGTAATTATCATGCATAAGTAATGTAATATGCTGAGATGGCCAATAATTTATATGCAAGTGTTAATGTACTGGAAAGGACTAAACTTAAAAAAATCACTTGGTTACATCTACAATCCTATTGTCAAAATACCTTTTAATTTTTCTTGTTTCAAATATTTTCTCTTAAGTATAAAAGTTTTATAATTAGTTTGCCTTTTCAGTCTAATTTATATGGATCATATTTTTGTTTATGGTGTCAGGTGTTAGGGTGCCCACTAGAAATCCAATTTCTTGTTTTGATACACTGATTTCATTTTTTAATGTGAGATATGATTTCAATAAGTAAATAAGTTGTTCAGTTGTCCAGGCTGGGCTTGAGCTGGTCACCTGTGTAGCTCAGTCTCCAAGAATGATAGAAATACAGGTTCATTTTTGGTCTTCTGGGCCCATCATAGAAACCTTATTATTCATATAATTTTAAAGAAATTATTACTTCATTTAAAATCATAAAGATAGATGTTTTGGGAAAGGTTCATTTCAATAAGCTTTATGAATATTAACTCAGTTATGTTCTCTATATTCATTGTAGTTATTTATTTGTATATATTTATCGTCCCTAAATTTTTTCAGCTTTTCTATATATTTCATTCTGACACTGTTTAAGATTTTTTTCCAATTCCACTTATGTCTTCATGCAATCAAAACCATACATTTTCTTTGTCTTTAGTTTTTAACTTAAGAAATTGGTATTATTCATTATAGCCAAAGTTATCGGTAGCTCTCTGACAGATAGAAGCTCCAAGGTTAACCAGGATCTGTGGAGCGGGCCTGCAATCTCAGCATTCCGGGAAACTGAGGCAGAAGATTTGCAGGCTCGAGCCCAGCTTGGCCAATTGAGCCATTTAACAAAATATTTCCCAAAATCAAAAATAAAAATGAGTTTCTGATATAGTTCAGTGTGAAGGTTCTGGGCTCAATCATAAGTACTACTCCCAAAATTGCAATGTTTTGCATTTAATTTAAATATTTAGATGTTTTACCATCATTCTTTATTATTATTATATGTTTTTTTGATTTTGAGAATAAATATGTTATACTGTCCTACATGAGCATGCTATGTTTAATACTGCTATGTATCTGATGTTTCCTGGTTTTGTTTTTCATTGCTGACTAGATATGGAATCCTTCTCATTCTAACAGAAATAAATTATATGGGAATTTCATATGGTAAGTATGTATGCATGGTGATCCCATAGTTTATTTTCTAAACATCATTTAAAAATTTTTCTAGTAGTTATTTTCAGGGAGATTTGTAGTTTTTCACAGGAGATATTAAACATTATTCTGCAATGTTCATGTTTTCACTATTAATAGTAAAAAAGAAAAAAGTCACCTGCAATTCTAACTCCAAGTTGCTTAGAGAATAATAGTACATTGTCTTCCAATATGTAAAAGTCTCATGTTGATTTTAGTATACTCCTGCTCTGGGAGTAACTATCTTTTATTCATCATTCAAGATTTCTTCAGATTTTTGCATTTGTTTTCTTCCACCGTTTGGTATTTGTGGTAATTAGTATTTTATGCATTCTGTGTTCATGCTCTCTTCTTTCTCAAATTCAGATAAAATTCTCTCTATATTTTCTCGCTCTGACTTTTTCTTAATCACATTTTCTGTTAGTTTTTATTACTTTGCCTTTTAAGATGCCCTGTGGGTAATTATTTATGTTGTATATTTGGCAGGAATTCTCCAAATGTGTCTCATCTCTACTAATTAAGTGTTTTTATTGTCTCTTATTTTGTTATAATTTTCAAGGTTCAATGAGGTTATATTTCTAGGCGGCATAGCTATCTTTATGAGTACATTTGTCATATTTTTCATTACTGGATAAAATGCTTGACACTCATAACTTAAGATAGAAGAACCTTAATTCGGCTTGTGTTTTAAAGGAATTCAGTTCATGGTTGTCAGTCTCCTAGGCAGAAGCATTGTGTCAGAAGAGCATGGTATAACAAAGCTGCTCACTTCCTGGTGACTGGGACGCAATCCAGGGGGATAGCTCCGGGAAAGGAAGAACCAGTGACCACACATAGTTCTACATACGTCACACCTTTATGATCCATCGAGACATACTCATGAATATATTTTTGTAACCCCCGGGTGTTCTTCAAATAATGAAGCTAATACAACTAAGGTTGACTGTCAATCTCTTCCTTTCTCAACGTGTCACCCAAATACATGGCTTTAAACCAATTCTGAAGCTCTAAGTAATAAAATTACACATTCATAATTTTATCTAATGTGTTATCGCTATCCTACATAGAATGGAAGATAAAATATTCTCTTCTCAAAGTTTCACCAGCCTAAAAGTCAGAGTGAAAGTCATGACTAGAACACAAAGGAAGCTTTAGCTTTCAATCTCTATAAAGACTCAGAAAGCACATTCCTCATTCTATGTATTAAGTGTACTCTGTGATCATTTTATATTTAACACCTAGAAGCAAACAACTTTTTTGTCTCTTTCTAATTATTATAAAGTACACATTTTATTTATTCATGTTTTTTGTTCAATTAATCACTGGGTTAGATCACGTTGTATCTTGGCTATTTCATTTTTACTTGGGGAATCTTACCTGGACTATATTATGGAAAATAAAATATTTTCAAATTGGCACTTATCACAGACATGATTCTCTGGTTTGAATCATTGTACATCATTTTTGTTCTGTCACTCTTTTTTCTGGTCCAGATGGTGGAGTTACTTGACATGCCCAGTGTCTGGCTGAGTTGAGTGTGAACCATTGGAAATTAAATCAGTACAAGATTGAAATGATGGCTGTTGAGCGAAAGAAAGCAATTCGATAATTTATAAAGAACTTTTTCTGATGGCCATAAAAAATACAAGTCATGCTATACTGTGATAAACCTGGCACTTTTGGCATTAGACTGAAATGAATTTTCCACTCAAAAAATCAATGATATGCTTCTCCTTTTGCTTTTATTAAGGAAATAATCCCGAGATTTTTTGGCTTGGTGTTAGTAGATTAATTACACGCATGATGTTTGGGCTTCAGTACTGTGCATTTTAATGGACCTATTACACCTTTTTTACAAAATATAAATATGGTAGATAAGGAAATCTTATGCATAGAGGAAATATTGTTTTCATGGTTCATAACCATTTTTATATTGGTGTAAATTTCATTTTGAAAAAAAACTGTATTGCTCTTGCAGTGTGCTTAAAATTGATGATTTTAAAGCTATTTCCATAATTATGTTGAGTTATTAATATAAAAATGTTTTCCAACATCTATTTGATTATTGAGTAGTCAAGTATACCTGCGATATGTTCACAGCAATGTTGAACATTGTATTAGTAAATGTTCAGGAGATGACCCTAAGATTTATGTGTCCCTCATAATGTCAATAATTTAAGTCTCTTAAGTATGTGTAGACTAAGTCTCTATGTATTAAAATACTAGAAATGTTGATTCTAGAAATATCAATGTTTTATAAAAATTTTGTATTTCTCTCTCCATGTGAATTTAATTTCATTAAAACTAAACTTGCTCATCACTTGTGATTATTAAATTTCTAAGAAAAATTTGAGAACTCATTCCATAGATTGTTAATATCAAAATTAAAGCAAAAATTGAAGACAGAAAATAAAAATAATTACAATGGGACTCCAAATATTTAGAACACTACTCTTGCTTAATAAAATGAAAAATAAAAGTTATACCAATAAATAAATCATCTGACCACACCTAATAAGGTAGGGGGAATGGTAGTACTAGAGATTAAATTTATAAATTTTGCTTTGCTTACTGATAGACAGAGTTCTAGATTCTAGTTTTACCTTCAATAGATGTTAGCACATATTGCACTGGAGTTTTTTGTTTTTGTTTTTCAGTTTTTGTTTGTTTGAGACAAGATCTCACTCTGTAGTCCAGAGTGGTTTTGACCTCACAATTCACAGTGTAGCCTAGGCTAGCTAGACTTGGAGTCAGGGCAATCCTCCTGCCTCTACAACCCCCAACCCATGTGCTGAAACTGCGAGTATGCATCACCATGCCTGGCTTGTGTGTTGCTGAGGACTGCACTGGCATTTTTTGAAAGCACTATTAGAGCAAATAGATTAAGTTACTGACTCCTCTAGAAAAAGTTTGTGTTAAAGTCTCAGTAGGAAAAAAATAGCATGATTACATATGAAGAATTAAAGATCTGAGTGCAAATGTTTTAAATATCAAGAATGTTTAATATAAACTAGCTTTCACTTTTTGAAATTTTAAATTTAATATATTCAAAGTATTTTTTTCTTTCATTAAAAGTAGAAGGAGTGGAAGAAATTGTAGCAACCTGGATGAGAGATTTCTGTGGTTTTCCAAAGACAGAGCAGAACTAGCCCAGAGCACAGTGATTAGAGTGCTTGTCTAGGAAGGAAACAGAAGGCCCACTTTAATCTTCTGGCACAATACAATTACTGAGCATGGTGGCTCATGCCTATAATCCCAGCACTGAGGAGGCTGAGGCAGGAGGATTGCTATGAGTTTAAGACCAGCCTGTGCTATATAATGAGGTTAAAACCAGCATGGATACAAAGCACAACCCTGTTGGAAAGAGAGAGAGAGAGAAAGAAAGAGAGACCGAGACAGAGAGAGAGAAGAGAAGAGAGAAGAGAACCAGACTGAACTTTTAGGTGGAGGGAGATTAAGAAATCGATTTCCATCAATCTTCTATTTCTTCTTGATGCTTTAACTTAACCATAATTAAATGTGGCCTGAAGACAATAAAGCCTAAGGCAGAAAGTCAATCTGTAGATCAAAGAAATTTCTAGAAGTGGCCTTCCTTCCTTCTGTTACAGTTTTGAGACAAGCTGCAGAGCTTGGCAAGCCATGACTGTCTTGTGTTCATCCTATACATTTACTTCCGTGAGAGTATTTTTATAGACATATGTACATCTGCTAAAGCATTACCAACATTGTAAAATTTATCAAATTACTCCTACATGCAAAATAAACATGAAGCCAATATTTTTCTCACAGGTGCTTTGCGAAAACTCAAAGTAATTAAGTATTTGGAACAATACTATTAATCTAAAGAAATATGCAAAAATGTGTCAATTTTCATTTTTAGAAGAGACATTTTAATAGGTGTAAAAGAGGCTTTCAGCACAACTGATAGCTCTTTAACAGGAAATTTCACTTAAAAATTTTTATATTCAAATGGTCTCATTACCTTCCACACATACCGTGTTAACACTTAGCAGTCTGAAGTTGATCGTAAAATTGCTCTTATCTGAGATTTTACACAATTGAAAACTAAAATGTCCACCAAAAGTTTATACACCTGAAAGTGGAGACAGAATCTGGGGCACAATCTGATGGGGTGTATTTTTGTTAATTTTCTGCATTAGACACTTTGTTGCTTCTAGAAACTATACTTGACTCCCACAACTTTAAGGAGAGGTGGGTTATTTTGATTCAAAATTTTAGGTATAGTAGACAGTGATCATTGATCTACACAGCAATAATGGCAAGAAAATAAGACCTTCAGATCACTCTTCCCTTCCTTCTATCAAGCCTCAAACTTTCGTAACAGCACGTTCAGTTCTACATTCAGTGATTTACTTTAAAGACAAATACAGTGCCTGCATGAGCCAATCACCTCCTATACACGGGATTTTTTTTTTTTTTTTTTGAGACAGAGTCTTGCTCCATAGTCCAGGTTAACCTTGGACTCAAAATAGTCTTCCTGCCTCGGCCTCTGGAGTGTAGGATTGCAGGCTCGCACCACCACACCTGGCTTTCCGTAGTGCTGGGGAATCAAACTGATGGCCTTGCACTTGAAAAGCAAGTATTTTAACCACTGTGCCATTCTTCCAAGCCCCACATGGGACCTTTAGAGAAGCTTAGAAATCTAAAAGATACCATTTTGCCTTTGGGCCCCAAAGCTTATGTCTATCTTATTGTATAGAACACATTTAGCTCATCTCTAGGAGTCTCTGAAATCTGAACTATTCTGGTTTTCCTCAAAAATTTAAATCCACGGTCTGTTCTGATACACATGACAAACTCTTAGCTTCCATTCCCTGTAAAAGTTTAAACAGCAAGTTGAGTGCTTCCAGCATTAAAAAAGAGAGAGTAAACATCCTCATTTTAAAACAAAGGAGTAGAGGAAGAGCAAAGAATCGGAACAAAGCACAGTCTAAACTCATCAGAGCAAACCTTGACTCCTGTAACTGCGGCCGTCATGGGGGCAGGTGGAGTTGCTGTGAGCTCCAATGGGGACACGTAGGCTTTGCCCCTGTAATTGTCCTGGTCGCAGCTCCTCTGGTATCGCTCGGCCTATACCTTCCATCCGTACGCATATCACGTCTCTGCCATCTCCAACTTCCGGGAGTCTCTACTGCTTCACTTCCTCCTTCCTCCTACATCTGCACACACTGTGTTCTCGGGGCATCCTGACCGACTTTCCAGGACTCTCTCTCAGATTTGGATGAAGATTTCATATTAATTGTATCACATCAGTGAGACATTATCTGAAACTTCAGGCAGAAGATATTTAGGGTCAGTTTTGGTGGATTGGGTCCATTGTTTTCTCCAAGAGAAAAATAGAATGGCTGAGGAGCGTGACAGATGAAAGTCACCCACCATCTGGGAGCAAGAAAGCAGAGAGTGAAGAGAGGAAGTAGAGGCAAGGACATGTCTTCCCAGGTGGCACCCTCAGTAACCCACCTCATCTGATCAGGATTTGCCTCTGAGTACATTAATACTTACTGGGGACATATGAATCTAAACTGAGAGTACAATTAGTCTAATATTAATTCAAGCTATTTTAAATATACTTCATTATACACAAAATGGGTAACATAGCTTTTGTATTTTTGTTTATCTTATAAAAACACTAAATTGAGATTGCGACTTGTCCACTTGTACAGTGGAGAAATAGCTAGGATTAGTTAACTACATTTCTGCTTACAAAACCAATGATTTTTTAAATTGTACAGAAAAAGTTTCAAATTTAAAACAAAATTGCCAGTAACTCTAATAGTCCTTTGTATTCAAAGTTGATCTGATTAATTTTCAAAAATAAAAATAAATTGAATGCTGAATTCTAATTGGAGAAAAGCTAGCTTAATCTTCTGCAAAAGCTAAATTGCTGCTCACAATTTTATGTTTACTTAATCCTAATATTAACATGTTCATATCTATTTCAAGATTTTTTATTATATATCATAAAATCAGAAAGAAGGTCAGGAAAATGATCTCTTGTGTATTTTTTTGTAAAACATTTTTGGTTCTTTTCTTTTTCAATATATAAAATGAGCAGAAGTTTATTGAATAAAGTAAGAGAGAAAAGAAGGGCTTTAGGCCAAGAAACCAAGAGAAGACCCTTGTGGGTATCCAAAATACAGAAGAGAAAAATAAAATGGCAAAAGGAAAGCTCTTAGCCAAGAAAACAAAATGGAACCAAAAGGATATATGTCAGAGAAAAGGGGGGGAGGGGGGAGTCTCTTGACTGAGCCAAGAGTGGGCTCAATTGGGTGTCAACTTTTTATTCCTTCCTTTTTTTTCTCTTGTTGTTTTAATTATGGATTTTAGCCATTCTAGCAGTGGTGAAAAAGAATCACAAAATTTTGATTTGCATTTTCTTATGATTAAAACTTCTGAACATATTTTTCCATATCTCCATAGGTCATGTGTAGTTCTTCCTTTGAGAAGTGTCCATTTTGCTTCCATTGTTTTTAATTGGGTGATTGCTGGAAAGGATAATTCTTTTCTCAGTTTCTTTTGAATTCTAGGCATTCTTTTTGTGACAAAAGTAATTGACAAAGTGCTTCCTAATCCTTAGATTATCCTTTTAGTCTGTCAACTGTTTTCTTCAATTTTCAAAAGTTTCTAATTTAATATAATCCTATTTGTGGATTCTTAGATATTAGTTTTCTAAACATTCTATATTTAGCAATATTTTCTTTTTGTTCCAGAATTTTCTTATTTTGTAGGGTTTTTACTATTGTATCTCTTTCGTTGCTTGTAAGGTGTTTAGGTTTTTATGTTCTTGGTTGAATTTCGGTTTCTGTCCTTGTTACTTAATGCTGGGACAGAATACACAACATCCGATCCACAACTTAGTGGATGAAAGATTAATTTTACCTCACTTTTCATAAGTTCACAGCACGCTCATGGGCAGATGGAAATGGTGGAAAAATAATATGGAATAATTGCGTTTTTGCACTAAAAAAAGAGAAAAATCTTATACTTCATATTGTTTCTTCCAATAGCATGGTGAAGATTTGCTTTTTCTCTGTAAATTTTATTAGATTAATTTTGTTTTTTTTTTTTCTCTCTCTCTTCGCACTGGGATATGAACTCTATGTAACTATGCTGTTTTATGTCATGTTTACTATTTACACATGCCTCTTGTTTTCCATTAAAAATCTTAATTCTCAAGTACAGTCCTCATCAGTGACTCTGGCCAGAAACTGATCATGGATCTTTTCATTTAAAAAAAAATCTGTTTGATGATATACTCTACTTACTTTTAAATATAACCTCTTTATGATGTATCAGTATAAAAATACCTTTCACTTTGTCAAAAAAACTACCTGCGTCTACAATATATTGTGTGTATATTCTATCATTTTGAAAATCAGTCAAGACTTATATAACTTGGTAGAAATATAAATTTCCAGGTTTTGCCACAATTCTGTCCCTAAACCCCAAGTTCTATTCCTAGTACAATATAACCTCTTCCTACAAATGTCTTTAAACATCCATTCTGTGTTCAGAGAATTGCCTGTTATTACAGAAACTTGAATTATACCATCTTAAAATCCTAGTCATCTAGCAAAGGCTAAGCTAAAATATTCTGAGGACAGTTACTAAATTTGTAGTCAAAATGCAAATGTTATTCCCCTTTGATCAGCTCTGACGTTTTTTAATAGAAATTGTACTCCTCATACACCTAATGACAAAATCTTATTCCACCAAGATGATTACAAATGGGAATTAATCCTACTTTATGACTCCAGTGCGGCGATTCTGATTGCATCTCCCAGCTTGGTATAAGTTCACAGACTAGGCACAAAACATTAGGAACATCCGTTACAGGCTCCACCACAGGTTCTGACTTAATGCCCATTTCTAACCCACAGTTTACAAAACTATAACCTAATTTAAATGCGAGTGTCCTATCAATGAATGTATGACTATAAATGAAAGAATCAGTGTCCTGCAAGCATATTTATGAACAAATGAATTAAGGAAATAAAAATGCTTCGGTAAAAATAAATGATCCATATCAATGAAGAATTGGCTCCAGCTGTGCTATTTAATCATTTTTGAAATTAGGTGTTAGTCTTACTAAACACAATTCTCCATATAAAAACAGGAAAGGACATTGTTTGATACATAAATTATTAAAATGCTAGAATGTTTTTAGTATATAGGTACTTATGTGTTTCTGAAATTTGAAAACATATGTTCCTCTTTCATCCGCATGACTTATCCATGTCAATTCAAATCCTCTTTAACATTTTAGGAGGCACTAGATGAGAATGGTACATCAAATCTAGTCGATATAGCTCCTGCAACAGAGACCTGTATACTTTTATTATCGAAGGCAGAAAACTGCAGAGTCATCCACTTAAAATTTTGAGCAGAAAACAGCAAATGAAATATCAGACAGTTTCTTTTTTCCTCTCTACAAAACATGAGACAGAAGAAAAAACTTTAACCCTCCTGCACTGCTGGTGGGAATGTGAATTCGTGCAACCATTCTGAAAAGCAGTATGAAGATCTCTCAAAAGAATGGAAATAAATATCCGCTTCAATCCAGTGACACCCTTCCTGGGAATATTTCCAAAAGAGATCAAAACAACACATAACAGAGATATGTGTATACCCATGTTCATAGCAGCACAATTAACAATAGCTAAAATATGGAAGTCACCAAAATACCCATCAACAGACCAATGGATACACAAACTGTGGCATTTATACACAATGCAATACTAGTCACTATAAAGTCCAACAGCGTGGAGGCTTTTACAGGCAGATAGAAGAAACTTGAGAATATCATGCTTAGTGAAGTCAGAAGCAGAAGGTGAAACATCGAATGGTCTCTCTGATATGAGAGTCCCAGAGCACAACTCAAATGGAACTTAAAAAACAAAGTGAACCAGGAGGGTAAGGTGGGGAGGGAGGGAGGAGTGGGTAGGGGGAGGGACAAAAGGAGACTGGGAAAGTCCTTGTCACCTTGACAAGATATGTATGTGCACAAAATGCTCAACTTCATTGTAAACCTTAAATTTTGCACTTATCCATATCAATAAAATGGGGGGGGGGACCTTTTTCTGTAAAAATAAACAAAAAAAAAAAAAAACTCAGTTGTTCAGAGGAAAAGGACATATATCCAAATCAGACACAGTTTGCAAATCTACCGCTTTCTATCTGAGGATTTTATTGATGATATTCATGTCTTTTTGTGTTTTCTATTTGTTTGTACACACTCGTTGAATGCATAGGTTTTGAGAACCTAACACAGCTCAGTGTACTCATTTTCAGAGGTTTGGCTGTAGTCATAGAACCCCGAGACCTGAGCAGAAATTCCCCATGTAGAAATGAGCAAGGACAGTTCTGGCAGAAGAACTATATGCAACTTGGTTAGAGGAATGTGAGTCTGTGAGATTTGAGTGATGACCCTTGACCCTCCCCATGGCTGAGTGATATAAACCCTAGGATATGCAGCCAAGATCCTGTGTTGACTCTTCTACCAGAGCTCATCTTAGGGTTCTAGCTTCTAGCAAGTAGAGGGTCATAACTTTTTCTTGTCCTCCCTATTAATTTTGTTTCCAAGACCTCTATCTGAGGCAAGCATGACAAAAACCTTGGCTGCCTTTCTTCTACAGAGTTCTAATTTCCATAGGGAAATTTCTACCACAAACATGGCAGTCTAAAATTACTGGCTCTTGACTGCCTTCATGAGAATTTGTCTGTAAAATGAAGATTCCATCCCAGGGGGAATAAATGCATTCGACTCACTGCAACTGCCCTGTGCTAACTCCTGGACCTGTATGTCACTCTCAGGGAAAGCTGGCATCTGCCCACGCACAAGCTCCCAAGAAAAAGCAGTCTGCCCAGGGGAGAGCAAGGCTCTAAGGGCTGTTCTTCCAATGATCTGCTAAAGAAATTTAGTTTTTTTGGAGCACACAGTGAAGACAAATTCAAGTCAAAGATCATTGTTAAAAACAATGGAAGCTTTAGTAGTGAGCAATAGAAGGAGGCTAGCAACTCCATCATAACAGGAAAATGATTCGAGAGACCAGAGGATTAACATGCAAAGTTATAATTAACAACAACAGCACAGAAGAGAAAGTTGGGGACAAAACTACACTGGGGTGAGAAAACAGATAGTAGCTAAAATTTAAAGGAAACATCGAAGGGAAAGTGGAATACAATATAATGAACCATCATTTTTTGATTGCCTTTATTTTCCTAACAACTGCCGTATATGGAACAATGTTAGAGAAATTCATGTTTTTCCATGATGTATTCTATAAATAAAGTAAGGTCTATAGCACATGGCCTGGAGAAAATTTTTTAAACCATAAATTGGAAAATAAGTAACAAAAATCTCTACTTGCTGATTTCAATTCTGTGAAATCGAAATTCAAAAAACTAGCAATAATAATAAATGAAGCTCAGTAAAATGCATGCTATAAAATCAAAAATCAAAAGTAAATTTTAATTCTCTACACTATCAATGAAAAGTTTAAAATATAATTATAGAATAGTTCCTTTTATAACACCCATATTTGATAAGAAGAGAAATTTAGTCAAAGAAGTATAAGAACAGTGTACTGAAATTCATAAAATGATAATAAAATAAAATGGAAAATTGTCTTATGCATATAGATCAAAAATTTTAATATTGATAAAGTCCAAATAATATTGAAATATAGTTAGTAGAAGTATATGAAAACATTAGCTCTAATTTATTTTGAAGATTTTTTAAATTTTATTTTTAGACAAATTTATTTTAAAATTTACATAGAAACTAAAACAAACTTACACAGCAAAAAATTGAAAAAACAACAAAGAACTCAATTTCTTATTTCAATCTGTGATGGAAACTATAACAATACAGAGGCTTTACAACAAACACAAATTAATAAAACAAAATTTGTAAACAGCAAGAAAATATGTATATGTAATGTTTATTACTTTAGTAAGAATATCAAAACAACTCCAAAAAGAATGAATACTTTCCAAAAGTTGGCTCTAAAAATGGATATGCACATAAAAAAGTAAAGCTGTATCCTATACTTATCACTAATATGCACCCACACACCATCATTATAGATGATCAAAGTACAAGAATACAACCCTACAATTCTTAGAAAGAAATACACATATAAATCCGTGACATCTTAGCTTATATAACAATTTTAAAGACATCACATCAAATCCCAACTTACTAAAAATTCTGAAGTATAATATGTACTTATCTGTAAGATGAATATTTCTAGGTTTCAATGCAAAATGCAATGGCAGATTTCCACCAAGATGGATCAATCTTATCAATACCCAGGACGTCAAACAGCAGCATTTAGCTGTTGTGAGTTTTACAAAAGAAAGGAAAGACATGCTCCAGATATTTTGGAGTAAGTGGGTAATGAGTCAGGTTATTGACTGAAATAGAAATGAAGAAAGTGATATAAAAGAGTTGAAAAATATGAGACTAGAACTAAATGGAGGGGCAAGTATTACTATTCCTTTGTGCATTATAGACGGGCTGGAGACAGAGTGGATAAGAGCAGAGAGACGGCGGGGAGGAGGGGAAGTGAGTCACAAGCTGCATCACGCAAAACTTCGGAATGAACGCAATCTTCAATTGTTTCTATATTGACTACTTTCATTTTTTTATTTTTACAGTTGAGTTTCAAACGTGATAAAACAGAACACCATCCTTCCAGTCCTTATGACAAACTGTCTTCTGCTGTATTCCACTGACGTACACGTCATCAATCCCAGTAAAGCACGCTGCCCTGAAATGACTAAAAATCTCCTGTCAGGTTAATCTCATTGATTTCTTTGCATCATTAGGGACATTATAAATATTCCATGCTCTGTTTTGTTAATTCTGCTCTTCTTCTGTGTTCCATTTGCAGCTTTATGTTTCAATAAGATTCACTAGTATTTTTCTCTGATTTTTTTCTTTTCTTTTTATATTTCCTGAAGCATTTTACATATTTATCTTTGGCATCACCTGTAATGCATGCATGGTTGGGCAGGGATTACTTTTCAAAATATAAAAAAAATTAAGTCTAGATGTCCTTATTTCTCTTCAGAGATTTTACCTGATTGAATTTTGTATCTTAAAGACAATTCATCAGGATGGGAAATCTCCACCTTTCGTTTCCGGCATGTGTGTATATATATATATATATATATATATATATATATATATATATATATTGTCCTAGGTTTTGTTGCTGTTTGTTTATTTGTTTTCATTTTTGTTTTTTGAGACAAGGTTATACTCTAGTACAAGCTGTTTCTTAACTCACCATGTAGCCCAAGCTGGCCTTGAAAACATGAGTGAACCATCATACCGGGTTTACATGGTGCTGTGGAATGGGACCCAGGGACTTGCTTTTTCTAGGCAAGTCCTCTAACCAATGTGCTATTTCCCTGACTCCTGGTCCTGCATGAATTACAGGGATAAGGAGGACACACATCCCTGCGGACATGCCAGCTCTTTCCGCCGATACTCACCATTTAGTCGTCATAACTGACGCATTCAGCTTCCCAAGCAATCTTGCCTTGGTCTCCTTTTCCTAACGGGTGCTGCACAGCATACTGCATGCAATCTTAAATGGTCCATTTAGTTGACATAGATACACAGTAATATTTTACATGCTTTTAAATATGCCTGCAATAATCAAGTTAGTAAAGGTTTATTTTGGATAGAACTTGGGGGGGGTCATACCCCAATGAGTTCTTCCTGTTGCTAGGATCACATAATGAGGCAGCACAAGCACACCATGGCACCTCACCTGGGAGCCGCAGCAGACCTGAAGCAGAGGGCTTCTTCCTGGCACAATGCCTGTGTGCAGGTATTCTCGGAGATATTAATTTCTCCGGCGTGCCCTGTTTTATCAAATCTACTGTCTTCTAAAACCACTTGGCTGGGGCCAGCCCTTTTACACACAGACTTTTAGGAAATTTTTCAGATTCAACCTATATTTATTTTCCCCAAAGCACGTTTCTAGGTATTAATGCATCCAACTCTCAAAGCTCTATTTCAATTATAATACTTCCAATTATTCATTTCAAGCAGTAATCATTTGTCTTCCCTGTTAATTGTTTTAGTGATATTTTACATAACACACATATACATTTCTTTGTTTAAAGGATATGCATGGATATTTAAATCTCATATTTTTATCTTATTCATTTCATGTAACAAAAGAAATTTGGGGATCTTACACTACACTGAAAATTGTCATGAGGGCATAAGCCATTTCTGACACTACAAAGTAATATAGAAATAAAAAAAAAATTCAACTAAACACCCACATGTTAGGTTTGTCACGACTGGCAAAGTGCTGAGGTTACTAGGTGATATTCAAGATCGCTTTGGCTTTACTGGATTATGATTCTATGGCTTTTTTGTATCATTTATCAGTGAAAATTCAGAAATGGAACAATTAGAATCACAGCTTAGCATATTTTCTTCTTTTTGTTCTTATTTTTATTCTTATTTAAAGCAAGAGCAAACATAAAAATCTTTAAAAATTACTGTGATTAGCTTGCTTACCAGAAACATTAGAATCATTAGAGATTAGAGAACACTAACCTTTCCTTTCTTATTTGAGAACTCTGTAATAAGGCTCACTAAAGAGGAAAAAAAAGTGAGATTAAAATTGAAAAAAGGCTTTCAGAATTAGGTGAATAAATTATCAAAAAATATTCTATAAAGAAGCTATGGCTTTTATTTAACAGCACTCCTGCCTCTTGCAAGGGTTGTCTAAAATCAAAAGAAACCTAAGGAATTGTTGGGACTGTTAATTTTAATAGCCAGTTAGTTCCAACCTGCAAAATATTGATAGTAAACATAATTAAATGTGACCCTGGAATACTGTAAATCTTTTAAGGTGAATCTCAGATGACAAATGAAACTTCAATAATGACATTAATGTTAATATAAAATATGTGATATTTTTACTACATGATGTTAACATTTTAAAACATAGCAGACATTTGGTGTGTTTCCCATAGTAACTCTGTAAAAATAAGAAACATGCTAGTGTGCTCCCATATTAGTCAAAATTTCCATCGTTGAGCTCAATATCTGATACAATTTAACATGGAGTGGTTCAATTTGGCTCGCGGTTTCAGAGAATTCAGTGTATTGCTGGTGGCTCCAAGGTAGAGACTCAGGGTGGAAGGTCATGATAGGTGAACTCAGTTCACCTTGTAGCTGGCAGAAAGCAGAGAGAGAAAGAAGAGGCCAATGAAAGAGTTACAGTCTCCAACCACAGGCCCAGGGACACACCTATCCCATCCAGGCCCTTTTTCATTTAGATAAGAACTTATGGATGGATTGGTCTGCTAACGAATATACTACCTCCATGACCCACTCATCTCCCAAAAAGTCCACCTCTGCATCCATGAATCTTTAGACAGACTGTCCAGACCTAAACCACAACACTCTTTCAACATACGAGAACTTAAGAGTAAGAAAAAAAGAACTTATTTATGTACTAAATCTCTAATGAGTGAAGAACTCAGCTCTTCTCTAACTAGAATTTATTACAGACCCCTGCATAAATCATGTGATTTGTTTTCATTTTACAAGAAAAAACCCAGTGATTCAAAATGATACATTGATTTATCATACATCTAGTAATCAAAAATAAGAAAAGCCTACTTGGATGAAAACTGAGAAGATTAAGGGGAATTATCATTTTCAGCTTACATTTGCTTATGAGAAGTACTGTATTGGTCAAAGGCTGAGTCTTTGCTTAATTACACAGCACAAATTGTTTCATGAGACAAAATGTCGTAGTATTATTTTCCAAATTGCCTCTATATTTTTCTCCAAATTCTTCTAAAATTTTTGCTCACTGGTAAGACTGGTTTGGACCACTCAAGGACAGTGCATCCAAAAGCACCTGTTCACTCTCCTGATCAAACCAGAGGGGGCTATTTATTATGGTAAATAGAAAAACAAAGTTTACTCAAAGCTAGCTTTGTAGAAATATGTCAAATCACCTCTTCACCTTTTATAGCTGAGCAACAAAACAGAAATGATTACTTTCAAAACCAGTTATTGATTTTACAAAAGAATCTGCTGTGCAAGATTCTCCAGGGGTCTTGGACCATATCTAGCTGCTGGGTAGAATGGAGTTGTTACCTACCTGAGGCAGGAGTCACTAATCTGCAAAGGAAATCTCCCTGCCTTGTCCAGCAGTATCTGCACTCGTGCATGGTTTCATGTCGGCTTTTCCCATCTTTGTTGTTCCTGTCCTTCAAGTCCACATCCCACTTTTTCAGAAAGAGGGAAGCTGTCAATAAGTTTTTAATCCTTTGTGTGGTGCATGCAGATTGCAGGGATTGAAGCCATGGGATACAGTGAGAGCTTCTCTTCCTGTTGAGCAGCTTATGGGATCTGACTTGCATGTTCAAAACGCCATTTTACTCACATCAAGTTGCACTGGCATTTATGAACATAATTTCTTTCAGATGGTAAATCTAATAACCTTTACAATTTTTAAAAATAAATAAGTGAGAATAAGAAGCAAGTGTTAATAATATCATATTCAAATAGCATGGTAAAGTATGAGTTATATTCAATGATTCCATTTTTGTATTTTTTCAATAATTATTTATATTCTTTCCTAATTTTCTCTAAGGCATATTAAAGAAGAACAAGAAAAAATATTGCAATACAAGTACAAAGCATCTAAAGAAATGTTAAGGTCCCTCAGAGCAAGGTTCAGTTCAGCATCCTTAAGTTTAAAAGATTTAATGGAGAAACACAAGTGTGGTTATAAACATTAGAAATTTGTAAACTTTATTTAAATATTGTCTTATTTTGGGTCATTATATGTAATTCAGCCAAGAGAAATATATTTCACTAAAAGTTGAACTTCTCACTACTTGGATAGCTTTAAATATTAACATATAAATTCAAAGTCCTTGTATTTTGCAAAATATATGCCCTCATTCATTGACTGCTTCACACAAACCTGGAAACATCTAAAGCTTTGGATAGCCTTCTTTTCTTTACACCTGTTGTACATCAAATATCTGCTAGGTATAAGTGACGGAGTAAGTAACGTTGTCTGATTTCACTTGAACTTCATAAGAAATAAAAAAATTCTTTGATCAAATATCACTTGTGTTGCCTACTTCCTTTCTCCCTTTCTTCCAGAGCCATGGATGCCAAATTATTGCTGTGTGCACAGCACTCAGAATAGTAAGGCTCTCGTGAGTTCTGTGGTCTCAAGATGGCTCCATGCCAAACAACCATCCTAATGTTACTTTCTTATAATGCAGAGTGATGCTGAAAGATAGTTAGAATTATGTTCAAACAGGAATAACAAATTCTTCATTATCTCCTCCATTTATTTATTTATTTATTTATTTGATTCCTAAAATGCCTGAATGAGGGAATTATGAGCTTCAGAAACCTATCTGAATCGTGAGCAGGGGCCATGGCTAATGGAGGTAAATCAAAAATACAATATCTGAGCCTCCTGGTAGCTGTATATACTCTCACATACTGCTGTGTGCATAAATACCTGTATTAGTAATACAAAAATTCCACTTTATTTATGCAATATATGTGAGTTGTTCTATCAATCGTATGTTAATATTAACAAATGAAACTATCTTTCAGTCTTTTATGTGAAAATCATTTTCTTTACTTTTCCAAAATGTTTCAGTGACCGCTTCGATTCCTCCTCAAATATTCCACATTTATTTGGCTTCTCTCACATCCAACCGTGTTCTTGTCTACAATTCATCAAGACAGTAAACAAACAGTAATTCATGTTCTAACCACTCTTATCTAAAGTCCGTTTTCCTGTCTGCCTCTGTTGCAAGCATTCCTCCTATTAAAATTATTTCCTTCTAAGAACTGTTAACTTACGAGAAGCAATGTCTTCAGTGCTCTCTGAGTCTTTGCCACTTTTAACTTCTTAAAACTTCTCTGTCTTTTACTTATGTCCTCTTACCTTTTCATTCCCTTCATTTCAACTGAAAAAAATTTCATCTGTTTATTATTCCTCGTCTTTATTAAAATACGAAGACAACCAAACTCACTGGTCCCTCTCAGAGCCAGCAGCACTATGAGCCACACACGTGTCTCTCAGTATCCATCCTCCACAACTAATTCTTAATATAAAACTTCATTCTCAGACTTCTAGCAATCTAATCTAAAGTCTTCTCTCTTAATCAACCTGATAAGTGCAAAATAGTCAGTGCACAGTTGTGTGTACAATGAATGAGTAGAAGAATCGATCTGCGTAGAACTCTAAGGAAAGAACACTCAGCAATGGAAGGTAGTCTGCTTGCAGTCTAGTTACTTAAACTGACCTAAAGACCAGATAGAAATATACTGTTCATCAAAATATTTCACACTACCAACCCCTCCTTCACTTACAATATTTTCATATCTTTGCAAATTGTCTCAAAATTTAAAATTAAAATTCCTAAGCAATAGTATTAAATAAGGCATTTATACATGTCTTATGCTAACTTCACTTCAGAAAACATTTATTGATTGCAAAGAAAATAAGGAATTAAGAAGTAAATTGTGCAATAAAGCTGATGATTTTGTTAATATACTGCAGTTTAGAGAATGATCCTTCATAAACAAATATAGACAAAAGTGAAATTTTTCTGATGTTTAACTACTTACTGAAAAAATGACTTACACCTTAAAAAATCCGATTGCCATTTAGTAACGAAGCGTAATACTGAAATTTAGCTTAGTATTGTCTGGAAGTATGTTGGTTAAATATATTTATAGCTGCAGGTTGTTAGTGTAAATAAATAAGGTGAATACGATGTTATATAATTTGCCTCCAGCACAAGCAAACCATGGCTTATATACAAATTGTTATTGTATTTACAGAACCTGGAAGAGAGTTTGTACTTTTATACTTATTATTTAATGGATTAATGAATATAACCTACATACCTAATGCTATTTAAACCAACTGTAATCTTTCTCTCTCTCTATATATGTAAGATATATATGTATATATAGATATATATACATACATATATATATGTGTGTGTATATGTATGTATGTATATATGTATATATATGTATATATAGGTATATATATATCTATATATACATATATATCTTACATATATATATAGAGAGAGAGAGTACAGTTGATATATATTACAACCTTTTGGCCTTTATTTGTATAAGAAGCAGCTTAAAATAATTTCTGAAATTACTTTGTGTTTCAGTTATAATAAAATAACAAGTATTATAGAAAGCAAGAGCTTACCAGAGAAAAATTCACTTCAATCCAAGGGGTAAAAGAGTGGGAACCTGTTTGCCTCTAAGCTATCACCTGATACCATATGACACTCAAGGGACTGATATGTCCTCTTTATTATGGCAAATCAAATCTAAATACCACAACATCATGTGTGAACTGCTGCACGTAATTCTTTTGATTCTTTAAAAGATGAAAAAAAAAGAGGAAAAAAAAGGAATACAGGACGAAAAGTGAATAGAACATTGATAATTTGTTTAGCTGGAGGCGCAGGTTGCTCTCAGATCAAATTTTGTTTCCCAAAGGAAGGCGTCCGCTCTAAATTACACAGCAACCAGGCGAGGAAAGGAAGACAACCCAGCAAAACCTTCCCAGGAGGGGACGGAATAAGGCGAGCGCTCTAGAGATCTCATTTAATAAATAAACACCTTCATTTCTGTAAGTTAATTTCACCACAGGAAATAAGTTTAGTTTTAATTATATTGCCTTATGTCATGTTTTATAAAAGGTACATGAGGTTCATTGACTTTCTCTTATTAAAGCTTTGGTTGTTTCCAAAAATGTAGCATGCAGATTAAGTCTCTGAGGAACCATAGCATGATGTACAATTATTTGAAATGCAGTATTTTCATCTGATCCCATGTTAGTTGCAATTAGATAGAACAGCGTGTTGTGCTTAATTTTTATTAAAATTGGTTTGACTCTTTGGAGCTGTTTCTTAAAGACTCTGAGTGATACACGCTAGGTTATTATTCCTACAAATATAAAAAATAGTCACCTTTTGTCAGGCTACAGACAGTACACAGGTAGAAATTGCTGGGCTATTTTTTTGTGGCTTGGACTCCCAATATCACTAATTATGTGTATAGCTTTTATCTAAATTTAATATTGTTGGAAAGGAAATAGATATATTTTGCTCAAGTGGACCTTTCTGGGAAAACCTGGAACTTAGGTGAAAAGATGACTAATGAAAGCAAGAAAGACCTCCAGGGGGACTAAGAGATTTTGGAATGTGTTTTAATATTAGATCAGAATGTAGCTTGGAGCAATTGATGCAAATACTTCTATTTGAGTGGATTATGAAACATAGGGAGCCTGTGTGTGTGTTTGCCCTTTCTTGGAAGAAGAGACGGTAACCTGTACTACTCTGACTTTGAAGTGTGTCATTCTGTCGTTACTCTGCTGTGGTGTGCGCACGATCTGACACGCCTGCCGTAAGCTGAAGTAGGCACAATGCAGTGCGGGGATCTCTTGCAGCTATTGTTGAGCTGAAATTATATATGTTTGATTCACAAACGTTGTGCTTATTATCAGAATAATATAAATAAACATGGCGTTGACTCTCACCAAATATCCCGTTCCTTGATTTTAAAATCATGTGAGGAAAAGTTTACAGAGAATAGATCATTGTCTGAGTCTCTGGCAAACTATTCAATATTCTGTATGGTGTATGATATTCTTTTTAAATTTAAGAATCATTTTTAAAAATTAAAAAAATTCAGAATCAACACTGGTCAAATAAATCAACTGTGAGTCACATTGTTTAGGCCGATGATCAATGTCAAACCATAAGAAAAAAATCCATATAAAAGAAGTGGGCTTGGATATATAGCATGATGAAAACAACATGTATGTAGATTGTTGACTGAAATAGAATTTTCTAAGTTTGAGCTGTCCTCTTGATGTTAAAACTGAACACTGTTGGGAGGAGCCAAATAGCGAATATCTGTCCCCAATGTCACATGTATTAAATAAAGGCTCTTGGCATTGAGTATTCTTACCTAAAGCATAGTGTGCTAGACAGGTAACATATTTCCTAAGGAAAAAAAAATCTATATATTGCAGGTTGATTCTGAGTTTATTACATGGAGACAATAAATTCTGTAAACTAAATAACCTTTCCTAAGGTATGCTTACATTCTGCATGTACAGTGTGCATCAGGATAATGCAATGGCTATTTTTTATTAAGCAAATGATATGTAATGCTTTTATCTTAATGTTAGCCTTCAAATGTGTTTTGAGCTGGTGCCGGAAGGGGATATTAAATGTTCATTGTATTTATCTTTTTACTTAATATAAATTACTAAACCAAAAATAAGCTACCTCTTTCTTATTTTTAGTTAAAAATATTAACCATTTATTTTAGATGAATTATATGTTTCTTTGAAAATGGAAAAGGGAATTATCTTCAAAAACTTTCTTTTGGTACTGAGATATTATGAAGATCTCAGTGTCAAATATTAACACCAGACAATTACCATCTATTGACGATATAACTTTCTTTAATTTTTTGAACCAGTCACTGTCTGAAGAAAAGAATATAAAAATTTCTTTGTTATTGCTGTCTTAGGTTTCCATTTTATACTTATTTTCCTTCAACCTGTAACAGCTTTGCAAGCCTTTCGCATTTTTCATGACCCTACATTTTTGAAGCACACTAATCAGTTTTTGACATAAATTATTATAGTCACTTCTTCCTCACTGGGACACAATACTGACACTCATACCTTGACAGAGGAGAGATTCACGTTAGCTCGCAATGTCTGAGGGGCTTGGTCCATGCATGCTCAGACTGCAGTGCCTGGACGAAGACAGCTCAGGGTATTTTGGAAATGAAACAGAGAGAGAAAAGGGGAGAGCCAGTGAGGGAGATATATTTCCCCAGCCAGTTCCCAGTGACCTTCTTCCAATCAGTCCTTATTTCCAAACAGCACAGGAAAAAATAAATTGATGGGTTCATCCACTTGATCTAACTAGTTCTCATTATCCGCTTACTTGCAAATACTTGATGGTTTTAGCAGGATTTTGGCAGCATCAGAGATTCAAATCATAACACAGACTTTTTTTTAGTGCATCTTATGTTATCCATTGTGTATGCATTCTGTTAGTATACCGCTCCAAATTCTGCCTTTCCTATAGGGCCTTTCAGAGAGAAAGAATGAGACCATGCAAAGACAAGGCATAGCCCAGTGCAATCTATCATGATCATAGTTTCTGCAATGCAGGGATCTTCAGATCCTGACTGCATACTTGTGCTAGTCCGTGGCCTTGAAAAGGCAGGCCTCCGGGACAGAGAGCAAGCGGAGTGGTGAAAGGTGAGTGGAGCTCCACCTGCAGTCACCTGTGCTCCTCTTAGGTTCCAATACCTCTGCTGATCCGACAGGGGGCAGAATTTTGCTCCTTTCCAGTTACTCACTATTTCAAAGCTATCCTGCAACAACACACTGCAAAAGAAATCTTTCTAATAATTCTTTCACCACCACCTTAGGACAATCGTCTTCAACTAGGCCAACCTCCTGTGTCAAAATCTTTAGGGACAACTGCTATAAAGAACTCAAAGAGGACAAATGACTAACGGGCAGTAATCTGTCTGGCCAAGTGAGCAGTACTCAATTATGTTTCTATGTCAGGTACATATATTTCTTCTTCATTTAAGTTTCTGTTATTAATTATGCTTAATTATTTTGTGTAATTTACTTTTCCTTCAAGTATGCATAGTATTAAGTTTAGTCAATGAAATGTTTTACAAATTAAATAAACCAGGTTCTTTAATTAAAAAATTAAAATCTATGCTCTTGAAAAGGCATTATTAAAAGAATAAAAAGACAAGTCATAAACAGGCAAAATTTTGTCATATTTATGAAGGACTCTCAAAACTCATTAAGAATTGAAACAGCCTGATAAAAGTGATTTGAACATAAATATTACCACAAAATATCTCAATGCTAAGTAAATATGCACAAAAATTACTGAGAGCCATGAATATTCAAGGCACAAAAATTTACAGCCATGATGAGAAAGTTTTAACATACTGGAACAAAACTTAAAATGCCAATCATATTACATGTTGAGTATAAGGTGGAAGGGAAGATACTTTCATCTGTCACAGTTTCAAAATTAAAAATATGTTATAACCATTTGAAAAACAGACTGACAGTTTCATTCCACAATGAAAACAATATCTACCAGCCACTTCACCATTAAATATTAATCCCAAACAGAAGGTAATGCATGACCATACAATTTTTAAACCAGATTTCATAACTGATTTTTCCCCTAATAATTCTAAATGGACACAACCCATGTATCTATTAAAAGAAAAACAGCAAAACAAATAGCATATATTCATACAATGAAATAGTATTCATCAATAATAAGCTCTTGACACATGAAATGGCTTGGATCGATCTCAAAAAATCATGCTAAGATAAAGGAGCTAGACAATCCTCTCTTGTTCAAAAATATAAAATGATGCTCAATAAAAATACAGATTCTTTGTGCAAAACTCAAACTAATCAATAGAGACAGAAAACATACCAAAGGTTTCCTGGTTTTCAAGTGAGGGCGCAAGAACAGATAGAGTTAAGATGGGTCATGAGGGGTCATTTGAGGGCATAGATTCATTCATTATGTTTATATCTATATCTATATCTATCTATGTTTAATCTATATTTGCATAATTTAAACATTATCTACATATATAATTCAAATACATACCCTCTGTTGTTGTCAACCACTGTCTAGAACTTTTTTTTAATAAAGAATACAGTTGCATTTGGTTTAATTTCCCTACTTACTTTTGTAAGGTAAAAATATTTCTCATTCAGATATCACTTCTATTCCATTACTGAATAAATATGTGGGTGACATAATGATCATGCATGATGTTTGTTTACAAATTCACAGTACAAGCAACACTGTCACTTCCGGGCTTTTCATAGTGGTCTCACTGTCTCTTTTAATTTAACCCACTGCCTCTCCATTATGCATTTGAATATTGGGATCAATGTGTGGTAAATGCTGTTATCTGATAAACTAAAAGGTTTTCACTGGCATCTTGGTTAGCATTGGTCTCGCACAGTGGTAAAACTCACTAGTGGTCATCACCAGATAACTGACATAATCGTAACTAGGGTAAATGAGCAAATCCGCTTCTGGTGGTTTGGTTCTGGAGTGTCTCCCAAAAGCCTCACGTTCCTATGGATACCATTTAGGGTTGGGAGGTGGGATCTGGCTGGAAGGGGCGGAGGCGTGCGCTTGAACTGGAGGGGCGTGTGCTGGACCCTCCCTTCCCGGCAGTCTCTCTCTTCCATCATGCTGTAAGGATTTCTGCCCACAAAACTCTGGTTCCAGCTCTAGCTGCAGCCTCACCATGTGATTCCACCATTTTCCGGCCCTGCACCGATGAGCAGAATGAGACCTTCTGAAACCGTGAGCTATAATAAATATTTTCTTCCTGAGTTGTGCATGTTGGGTATTGAGACAAAAAAGCAACTAAGACATAGTGATACTCCACTGTGTACATATATCACAGTTGTATCCACTGTTCTGTTGATGGGTATTTTGGTGTCTTCTACATTTTAGTTGCTGTTAGTTATGTGCTATGAGCATGGGCATACATGTATCTATGCCATATATTGTTTTTAATTCTTTCGGAAATATTTCCAGAAGGAGTTCCACTGGATCAAATGGGATATTTATATTCAGCTTTCCCAGGGGTTTCCATGCTGCCCTCCTTAGTGATTGTACCAGTTAACATTCCCACCAAAAGTATTAAAAGGTTCCTGCGTTGCCACACACACGTCATCTTTGAGTGCTATTCAAGTCCTTGATATATGCCATTATCTCTGGGGTTATATGGATAAAAAGCAGCTACTCTAAATTTTGGTAGACTTAACAATAATATCCTTTTTGATAGAAAGGTATACTTGGGATGTTGTCTTGTCTAGATGATTTCTACAAAACTCGCAACTCAAGCCAGTTTATCAGGATAACTGCTTGTCTTTTTTTTTCTTTCATGCTTTATTTTCTTTCCTTCTTTCTTTCCTTTTTTTGACACAGATTTTTGACCAGTAGTTCAAGCTGGCCTTGAACTAAAAACCATCCTCCTGTCTCAGCCTCCCCAGTGCTGTGACTATAATTTTGTGCCATATTGATGTGCCAATGTGGTACTGGGGAACCAAACTCAGGGCTTGCACTTACTAGGCCAGCACTCTAAGGGCTGGGACATCCCACTAGCTACTTACTTATATTTCTCTGAGGCTGGGATTAAATGGTGAACCTGAGTAAGAAAACCGTGTATTGGGTCACTGGATCTCGAACTACAGAGGAAGCTCCTTGCTCACCAGTTAATAGCACACATAACCATAATAGCTTTTCAGGATATAATTTTATTTCATTTCAGCCTAAGTTACTTTTAAAAAAGCACCCCAAGTTTTGGAACTAACACTTTTAAATTCCATTAGTAAAATGTTATGATTGTTAATATTTGCTCATACAAAACTCTCGAGCAAAACAGCTCAGCTGTCAGAAGTTTTTCTACCTGAGTTTTTTTTTTCTTTTGAAGTTTTACTAATAAAATCTTTGAATTCCTGAAGTAATGTATAACATTGGTGGAATCTTTGCAGATGTTCACATATGAGATAGTGCCAGGACAACTTAACATTGTGTTATCCAATTTGGATATCTTTTCTTTCTCTTGTTTGGTTGTTGCAACTAAATCTTTCAACAATTGTGGATTCAACACCATATTCCAGGTGACTGAGACAAAATTATCATCTTTTCTTCATCTGGTACCGTGTTAAGTGCTGGCCTACTATGCAGTTCCTGAAGTGTGCTGGAATATGCTACTTCAACACTTACAATTTTAAGGATTCTCTCATTAACTCAGGTCGAATTTTACAAAATAGTTTCTGCTTTTTTTCGATATGATCATGTATTTTCTGTGTTTCATTCTGTTGATATGATGTATTATGTTTATTGATTCACATATGCTGAGCCTTAAGTGCATCCCTGGATTAATCCAAATGTGCCAGAGATGCCAACCCCTCCGATTAATTGTATAACCCCCCCAGAGTCAATGTAAACAAAAGAGAAACCTGAGGGAAAGAAAAATAATGTAAGGCAGCTAAGGCTTGTGGGCTGGGTGCATACTAGAGCTTTCTCATTCCCACAGGACACACGCAGGTCTTTCATCCCTCGTAATTAGGTCGATGGCTCCAGACTGTTTTGACCAAGATAAACAATAGAAACCATATTTGCAGCTACACAAACCTGTGCATGACCTTAACCTGAAAACTTGCTTCAGATTATTATCTATTATTTTGTTATAGCTTCTAATACGGAAGAGCATGAGACATTTTATTGCTCATGGCTACAGGCTAAGTTTTGTGTCATTTTGTTTCTCAAAGTGTCACCAGAAAAAATGACAAATTTACACTTAACTCACTGATATTGATTTTTAAACTTACACACATTTCTTGAATATGGTTTTAGTTTTAATCCACAACTTTTTACACATTCACGCCTATGATCTTTTAAATATATCTAAACTCTATCTTGACTCCTTACTTAACCATCCGATATTATTTCTTTGATACTTGGCTCATTTGAAGTTTCTTGATCTCCAAGATACATTGGTTTTTCTACTTCATCATTATAATTTATTCTCCTAGATTCATTTTTCTTGAATGTCATAAGATAATCTGAATTATCTCACTGCTTTAAAATTCACTTAATTTGTGATTGTCCCAGGGATTATTCATTTCAATCATTGCCAACGTTCAAATGATACTTATTCCATTTCTTCAAAATGGAAATTACATAACCCTTATAATTCTGTATTTATATGTAAATAATTAAATTCAATCTATATGTTAAACATACAATGTAATGGTGTCATAGACCTAACTACAAAAAAAGTGAGAAGAAATGTTTGTAACCTTGGGTTCAGCAAAGATTGTTAAATATAGTATCAAATTTATAATTCTTGGAGGAAAAAATATTGATAGGCTTCAATCAAAAGAATTTTTGAAGAAATACTATTAAGAAAACAAAAAGACAAGCCACAATCTGAAAGATAATATTTACTATTTATTTATTTAATAAAATATGTTTCTATAAAATAGAAAAGCTCAAAATAATATAAAGTAATATTATAAAATAATAGTAAATAATACCTTCTGAATTAAACAGGGGAAAATTTGAAAGGACACTAAGAAGGGAAGGTATTTGAAATGTCATTTAAGTGGTTGAAAAGGCAATAATCCCATTTAATAATTAGAAAGATACATCTTGCAAACACAATAAAATATCTGTATGTACTTTCACAATTTTCAAATAAAAAAGATTTAGCATAACATGGTTTGATGAAGATGAGGAAAAACTGGAATGCTTACATTTTATGATACATTTTTATATGACGTATTAATCATGTCTTATTATAAAATCCTGTCCTTCTACTCATATGATGATTCAGGATAAATTAAAGCAGATTTCATATCGAGTGTTCTATAATAATGATCATGCTTATACTCTCTCTAAACTAAGATCAGCTGACATGACCACTGAAGTAGGAATGAACAAAAACTTTATATCCACCTACGAAAAATTCTACTTAGCAACAGCAGCAGCAGTAGTAGCCTACTCTGCAAAATTTTCCTGCATTATTTCTCATTTTGCCTAGTTTCTAGCCCATTTTTTACATTCTATTCATTGGTTTATATTCTACTTGAAATTAGTTTAAAGAAATACACTGGAAGTTATTGATCTTAAGGATACTGAAATCAATGTTCAATTACAGTTAAGTAATTATACTTATGTGGAATCAGGTTGGGATCCAATTTTATATTTGAAAAAAATATGCATTGTTTTTGTTAGTTATGGAAGAAGAAACAGAAACCAGGAGGCCCACATTGCCTGGGGGATATTTGAGGGAAAACCCAAGACCACCTGCTGTCATCTATTGGTTATCTAAATTGAGTAAAGCTGTATACTAGATGCTCAAGCTAAGATTTCACCTTTACTTTTGCCTGTGTGTTCTCATTTTATTGCATATTTTAAATTTTTAAGGTATAAATCATCGAATAAAAATTTCCAATGTGAGTGATGATTTGTTGAGAATATACACTACATGCTAGTTGCCATGGTCAAACTAATACAACGTCAACCCCCAGAGCTCCATTTTGTGTATGTGTGCAGGTGTATCGCCCCTCATAAACTTTGAAGCAGTCTATATACTGTTACTAACCACACTGAAATATTGTACTTTACAACCATGGAATTTTCCTTCTTGTAACTGAAAGGTGGCTCTATTTAACTAGCTTCTTATTTTCTCATAGAATGATACTCTACCTTGCCATCAGTCCTAATCTCTAATTTTTTGCCTTGTTAAGAATCCACATTCAGGAGACATCATACAGTATCTGTCTTTCTGTTGCTGAAATTGTCACTGGTGAGTTTGTCCTCGCCAAGTGATGGCTTCTGTAATTAATTGCCTGTTCATATCTAACTTGTCTTCTTTGGTTCTGCCTCAGAGTACCATACTCTCATCATTTAAAGTCATCATTGCTGATCAGAGCTAAACATTTATCCAATGTTTATTTATCATTTATTTCTTCCAACAGACTTTAACTCTAAAAAGGCAAGAAACAATATGGGTAAGGAAGTGGTCAAAATGTTGACAATCTTTAATGTTTTTACCCCTTGGCTCTATATTTTTATGCTTGAGAAGTACAGTATTTGTCTGTAGTGCATAACAGAGTAGGCACATCTAAATGCAAACTTGAGATCTGTTAACAGCAATATTTATATCTACATCAAACTCTTGATGTCAGAAATCCCACACGTGCTTAGTGAGCCCGCTCATGTCCCCACCATTTTTCCCTGATGTGACTACTTAAAACCAAAAATATCACCTCAAATTCTTAAAATCCCTTTAAATTGCTGTCTTGAAGCTAAAATATTTCATTCCAACTTTGTCTCTACACAGAAAACAATTTTCTAAGTCCTATAATTCCCTCCAGAACCATGTGCCCTGCCATCTACTCCTTTTGCTACTCTTTTCTGCTCCAAAGTTCCTCAACTTGTTCGTCCTCTCTTGGGCAACCTTTGCCAGAAGATTATAACAAAAATAAATTTCTACATTGCTCCTCTGTCACATATTGTGCCTTACTTCCAAATTTAGCTTGGTTTAGGTGCCACGGTTACAAGTACATATACTGTATGAAACATCGTTTACAAGTGGGATTCTTAACTTTTGGGCATTTAGCACATTTCTGACTTAACTGAAAGCTTTACCTTTAAGAAACTATTAAAGATCAATACATAATATTCACACAGGTGATACGAGCACAGATTCTAGGATGGAATTACAGTTGTTGGCAGGTTGCATTTGGGAGGAGATTATCTGAGCAAAAAGACTTTTTTTCTTCCTGTAACTCAAATCCAGTTTATGGTCATAAGTTTTGTTTTCAAACTTATTTCTTTTTCTCTAGCAAGGTTATGCGAGTGTGAGAAAACACATAGTCAATTTCTTAAAAGGATAACTTTCACAGTCCAGTCAATAATCGTAGGATAGAAAGACTGATTCAAATTAATATTATTTTATTCATTTATTTTCAAATATTGGAGTTCCACTTAATGCAGAAAGAATAAGCAGGTGATGTGACCACACCCAAAAATGTTGTTTCTTTGAATGGTGGAAAGTCATTGTAGTTTTAAGTCATAATCAACCAATGAGCCAAAGTCAGTGATTAAAATGTAGACACAACCAGGGCTGGAAGAATATGTCAGTGGTTAAAACACTTACCTAGTAAGCTTAAGGCTCTAGGTTTGATTCCCCAGCATCACATAACCTGAGTGCAGTGGCACATAGCTGTAATCCTACGTGTGGGGGCTGTGGTGTTTGAGCTAGAGGCTGAGGTCTCTGGGCTAGAAAGTGAGTTCAGGACCAATCTGGACTGCAGAGTGAAACCCTGCCTCAAGGAGACAAAAGAAAATAAAAAAGATAAAAAGATAAAAAGATAAAAGACCTTGTACAGACAGTGGTCACAGACCAGGGACCGATTTCCTGCCTTTCTTTTTCAGTCATCACCAGCAAGGAGAGGCAGAGAGCCAGCTGCACTTGAATTTTCCGTCCTTATCTCCTTTAGCACGTTCCACTTTATGCAAAAAGTCAGTGGTTCTCATCGGAGAAACAAGTTAAAATAAGAAAAAACAGAAAGGCTGGGGCTTCGTCACTCTACCTCTAGCTGTGAAACTGATTGATGTTTTTAAAGCTCTCAAGGAACAGCGGCAGGTGCTGTATCAAAACAAAAAAGGAAGAAGGCCAGGGAATTATGTGGCAAAATCACTCTTCCACAGCAAATGGGGTAAGGATTATGTTAGGTAAGAGTAATACAATAAATACAGTGGATCAGTGAAAGGCAGGTAGCGATTCTGCCCAGGAGAGCCTGACAGAGAGCTTGGCAGCCGTTCTCCGTACAGGGTCGCAGCCAGAGAAGGAAACCAGGTCCCAGTCCTGCCCCATTATGTAGTTAATAGATCTTCTTATCCCCGAAGGCCTGCTCCCAGCCAGCGACGATAGTGAGCAACCACAGCCTAATCGTCGAGGGTTCAGAATACACAGAGCAGCTCCGTGCTTGACCTGAGGTTTTCATCATGAGGCCCGAGGCAGGAATGAAACGTGGGCATTTCAGGGAAACAATCAAGAAAATGGAGGTAGAGCTTGAATTTGGAAAGAATGCCATAGAGTAAGAAATAATATTTGCTTGTTTCTTTTTGGGAAACAAAGAGTCTAACAGTGCTAAAAAATGGATAAAAATTTTAGAAACATGGGGAAGGATTTTGGGATATGAAACACATTGGTTTTGATAGCTTAGTTTTTGTGATTCAGATGTTTTAAATAGGTAATTCAAAGTATTAACAGACGCAGGAGCTAAAGGAAGAAAGAGATAGTCCAGATAAGTGCCTCTGGGCTGCACTGAGACTATTTTATTTATGTGCAGTTCATAAGGATGTTTATTGCACAGGGAAATGCTATCATGTATCTCTGCTTTAGAAAAATGAAGTGAAAACTAATATATTGTCTTATGTATGCTGCCATTTTCAATAAATTCTTGAAAGGCGCATGTGATGGTTACATAGATCTACATTTGTACAGCACTTAGAAGAGTGCTGGCATGTCTTAGAAAATCAAAACATGTCTGTCATATTTAATATGATTTGTTTCTGTGGTTGATGCCTTAAACAAATAGATTTATGAAAGTAGATCTTAGGAACGTGTGTGTGTGTGTGTGTGTGTGTGTGTGTGTGTGTGTGTATGGGTGTGTGTCTGTGGAGAGAAATAAACAGAGAGAGGCTCATATAGGTTTATGTATGCACAAGTTCCACAGCAAAACTTTGATATAGCTACAAAAAGACAAAATCACAAAGAAATCTTTTTGTGGAGAGAAATTAGTTTGAACTAATGCAGGAGCTACAACACAGCAAATGTTTTTGAGGGCCATGAAACTTGAAGTTCATTGCTATGAGTTATTTCATAACCATAGGCAATAAGAATGTTTTCCAAAAGTAAAGAAAATAAGAGCATGTATATGATTTCTGAAAATGTATTATCTCAAACTCAGATGGACCTTTATTAATTACAGTTTTGCTTATGAATAACGATGGTGATTTGTGAATTTTTGTCCAAAGATGTAATTTTATTTTGTCTCAATATATAGTACAGAGAAGACACAGGCAGATCTAATGTTACTATATTAATATTTTTAGGTGGAAATGAAATAAACAAATTCCTTGATAATGGTTCTCTGACTGTGAAGGATAAAATCACCTCCTCCTATACTAAGCTTTTAACTAACTGCCTTTTATAAATTATACTAAACATTTTCATCCAAATTCCTAGTAGATGCAATGACACCCAGTCATATTGGGAAGATATTTGTTGAGCAAACACATTTTCATTGATATGAACATATGCAGTGTTTTTTAATCAGTTTAACAACTTATCATGAGATTCTTGGATATACATGTATATACTCAATCACATAATGCATATGTACATCAGAGATTTGTAATGGCAGAAAAACCTTCTGTAAAACAGAATAATTAAAATATGTTTACTTAGCTTTCTATTGTAGCACATTTTAGAGTATTAAAAGATACATTGTAAGTAAAAATCAAGTATTTTTGCCATCGTCCTAACTAGAGAGAATAACCTCTAGATATGAAATTTAAAGGATTTTTAAAAGGTTAGATTCTGAGTTATAACCTTGCAGTAAGCCTGATAAATGGCAAACACTTCTAACTATATTGACAACTCAGATATAAATGCAGAAAAGTTAGATGGCAGATTTTTCAAGAGTAGACTAAGCGAAGTTGGAATAAAATAAAAAACAAAAAACAACAACAACAAACTGCTCTCCATTATATAGGTAGGGAAATCCTCAAAAAATCTGAAAACTTGCTAGGTAAGTCAACTTCATCAGTTTTGTAGTAGGTGTAGTGAACCACATTTTAGTGTATTCCAAAATCAGAGAGAGAGAGAGAGAGAGAGAAAGAGAGAGAGAGAGAGAGAGAGAGAGAGAGAGAGAGAGAGAGAGAGAGAACTAATGGGCTCTTACAACAAGAATAAAGGAGCAAGAACACAGTGAATTTTGAAGACCCGTAACCTAGCCTCAGACAAGTTGTGGAACCCAAGTAGGAACCTCTGTAATCAAACAGTGTCAAGGACAAAACTCGCAATTCTCTGAACCCGCAGCACCATTTCTACTCCATCTCCAAATTTACCTATAGGAGGAAACGCAGAAGAAATCTTACTTGATTGAAATTTTATTTTTGCAAAAATTTCAGCTCATATAACTGAAATTTTAACAAAACCGACTTATCAGTGATTGAACTGATGTACATCTAACTTTGTGAACAATAATTTTAACTTTGATATCAAGAATTTATCTTCAGTAAGACCACAACAGAAGACAAAGCCATCAACCTAATATTCTCCAAATGCTTTAATCAAATAAGCTTTTGAATTTAAACTTCTGAATTCATTCACTTGATTTATTTTTATGAAACAGGGGTATGGGTGTACAAATATCACTAAGAAAAGCATTCAGGAGTTCGGAAGGGAAAATAAATTCCCTAATGCTAGCGAATAGCACAGATTTCAGTTTTAGTTTTCTCCTGAAATTCTGAGTGAGTTAGCCTCAATGAGGAAAATTTTACACTAAAATGAATCCCTGTAAATTTACATATATTTGATTAGGTGGTCAGGATACAATTTTTTCGATAAATATTTGGTTTTCCACAGCTCAATTGTTTCCCCTGTCTCTGGTTGTTTATCTTTCCTGTTAGCACGTAAAGATTTTGAAAAGAATTTTTTTTCAATACACGCAGCAGTCTTTTATTATAGACCCACTGTGCATTGTGTATATATCTGAGCTTTGTCTGTGTCTGTTGGCTGAATTTTTGAAGGGCAGGAGATAGTTCATTAATATATTTAATATAAAAATATACATCTACATGAGAGTATTTATATTATCTTCATTTTTCAAAAAATTACTACCCTTTAATTCCTAGTAAAGAAAGTTACAGAATATGTCATATGAAAAGATGTTGCCGATTTACTATGAATTTTAGAGGACAGGTATACCACATGGCTCACAAGTGGATTTGTACAAATTAGGCTGCATTAGAGTTAGCTGTTCAGAAACTGTTCCACTCTCCTAGCTCACATGCTGGGTTTTCAAATAAGAATTATATGCTGGCTTCTGCTCTTCCCTTCCAAATTGTTCCAAATCATACTGTATAGGTCACATATATTTTCATTTGTGATATTTTAGTTTTGCTTTGGTTCATTTCTGTTGCTTAGAAGGCTGGGAAGACATTTCTTCGACTCTAGTTAATCCAGTAGCTTTCTGGGAAGTTTTCAGAATTGATTTGAAGAATATTCTCTCTGAATAAAATATAGGGAATTAATTTGACAACAAGGTAATTGTACACAGGACAATACAGAGGTAATAGTTAATAGTGACAGCAGTTGGTAAGTCATGTTGAAGAGCAAATTGTGCTTACACGATGGGGGAATGCATTAGACAAGTGTGTATTTTAATTCCTGCTGTTCCACTTAAGACCTTGGGTTAAAGGAGTCAGCCTTTCAGTAGATATTTTTGTGCAAGCCACAAACTATTTTGCCTAGGGATTCAAGCTGCAGTCCGTGCTTGCAGAACCAAACACAAAAAATAACACAGATGTTTCATGGCATTAAAAATTAAAAGAACAAGATGAAATACTTCTTTCTGGATAAATAATGACCTGCATTAGAGTCAATGATTTGAGCCTTTACAATGCACTTTCAAATTCTCTTTTATACTGTTTCCTCGTAGAGATATGAAAAATAGTGTACAATGGTCTGTAATAATCCTGAGTATAGTTTTCTAGATAGTTGCAGTAATCCTCGAAGGCACATTCTCTGTACTGTTTGCACACAGGCACTATGTTTGTGTCTCATTAGTTAGGAGAAACAAGAGTGTTTTTTATCACACAGTAGAGCTCTCATCTCACACAGGCAAGCCAGGGAGTTACACAGATGCAGGTTAACTCTGGTTGTTCATTAAAACTACTAGGTTTGTCAGGAGAGTGAGCAGTGATCATATACTTCCTAGGAGGCTCGGGGGGAAGAAACTCTTTCAAACTGGGTTGCACCATTCATTATTAGATTCCTGCCCCAAACAAACAACAAACTCTCAGGTAGGGAGTTGTTGCTTTTTTCTCACCTAAACTCAAAGACCAGAAGTAAGAGTTTTGTCTCCTAAGCTCCACTAAAAATTAGAAGCAAACACCATATGAATTTTTCTAAATGAGCTTCTTAACAAGAAGCATTTTGCATCATTATGCCCAAGTTTTTGTTTGTTTGTTTGCTGGTCTGTTTTGTTTTGGGGGACAGTGCCTTGCTCTGTAGTCCCTGCTGATCCTGGACTCACTGTGCGTTCCAACATAGCCTGAAAACCATGACAAGCTTTCTTCCTCTGCTCCCCCAAATGATCAGAATACGTATGTGAACTTCCACATCGCACTAAACACTTGCAAGTATATTAAATGCAAATTCACAGGGCACCTCACAGAAAATATTGAATTCCATATACCTTTATTTGAAGGGTTATTTTTGAGTCTAAAATGATGAGTGAAATTGGAGCTAAAAATGAGGAAAGATTGCAATTTTATTTTTCAGTGCTTTAAAGGATTATTTTTACAACAAATTAATGAAAAATATTCATCCAAGGAACATATATTTGAGTTGGGTGAGGGAAATTATGTTAAAATTTTATGAACATGAAACTTACTTCTATGGTGGTTAAAATGTCATGTGAATAGCTAGCTATGGCTCTGTGTGCATTTTAATTAAAACTTGTTGGTCTCTTCTCTTTTTTCCTCTTCTTCTTTTTCACTTCCTTATTATACATTAGCTTTTATTGATTTCACATATTAATTGAAGAGTTATGGAAACAGTAACATTTTCAAATATCTCTGTACCTTTTTCCACAGCCTTTACCTAGAATTTGAGGTTTAGTAGCTCGGATATTACTCCCACCTTGCAACATCAAAAAAGTACCTACACATGCAGGATATGATGGTTATTGACAAGAATTTTATGTCCTGATAGAAGCGTATTTCTAGTACGGCCTTTACCATTCATTGTTATAATTAAGTGGCACTACGTCCTTGCATCAGACGCAAATACGATTTCTAGAATGTGTAAATCACATTCCCATTTTTCCCACTCATCTGTCATCACAGATTCTAGCCTACAGTATACAAAACATAAAAGCAGGCCAACAAATTGATGTATCTAATATATTTCTTGTGTATGAAGACAAGTATTTACTAGCCCTGCAATCAAAAATAACTAATATGGCAATATTAGCCAATCATGCAACAGATTACCATCATAAACCTACTCCGATGTAATTTTATAACTACAAAAACACCAGTATGTATTCTAAATCTCCAAATTATTTCATACAAATAAGGTACCATGATATAGAGTTATAATCGATAACACTGTTCTTTAAAATTATTCATTTGAGAGAATTCTCTGTCATTTTCAAAGAAAGTAACAATAACAACAGAAATCGTGGAACAAAATGTGTCTATGGTGATTAAACTCCGGTATTTAATCACAAAAATTATCCTATGATGCTGGCCTCATTCCCATCACTATTTCAATATTAACTGAGATGCCTAAGTACTTATTACCTGACAAAGATCATGGTAGTCATGATGGTGAAAGTTAGGTTTCAGAAATAGTGATTAAATGCCTGAATTTGTACTCTAACAATCAGATGATACATAGGCCTACTCATGGAGTTGAAATTCAGGTATTCATAAATTCCATAAAAAAGTGTGTGCTTGTTAGTGATTACTATGCAAATGCATACTCATAATTCAAAGTGAAATTGATTCTGGTTCATTTTCAGGGCAGTATAGTCTCAGGTCTTTAAAAATGGATTTATGCTACACATTCTATTTCTCTACTTAGGCCACTCTGAGATCAGGAGCATTCTATTATTACCAAGTGTGTATAGGAAATTAACTATGGCATGAGAGCACTCTATTTCTGCTCTTAAAATGAAACGTTATAGGCTAAGTATTATTGTAGCCATCAGCTGATAAGTGGTTTACTTATCTTATAATAACATGTATGTGTGAATAATGGTCATCAAAAGCAGCAAAAAAGTGCATATGATTGGAATAATTTGGAAAATTATATATTGTAGTATTATAGTTATTAAAGATACAACAAATTTAAAATGAAAATAACTTCTCTATCTTAGGCTTCAGTGTCTCTGCCATATGAGTCACATAAAGAAAAAAATGGAATATCCTAACTTTCAAGCATTGAATGTACATTATCAGAAACCAGCCTCAAAGGGACAGAAGTCAAATCATACAAAAGCCAAGTCCAAAACATTAAGGTTGAGAACATAATATGAGAAGGCACACAAAAAAATTAACCCCCTAAGCTAAAGCCACCTTTCCATGTTTGAATTTTGAAATAATTGAATATATTTTATTGTAATTTCATGAAAATATCAACAGCAACAAAGCCAAATCCTTCACTCTAGACATTACACCCATGATTCCACAACTCCACTGCCTTTTCATTCATTTAGGCAAATGCCAAAGAGCTAATTTAAGATTTTTTCTTTTTCCTCTACATTGTGATTTTTGACTAGTGAGGAAGCATGTAATATAAAGTCAGCTGACAAAATCAACGGGAAAACAGAAGCTAAACTTCCACAGCCCAAAAATCTATAGCAAAGTTTAGGTAGAAGGGGATGGGCTAGAAAACCAAATTTGTTAAAATAAACTGCCATGATGTGCACCACACACAATGACATCTCCATTCCACATCCTGTCCAAGAAGTTTTTGTGTTTTTTTTTTTTCTTAAGGTAGTAGTGTCCTTTAAGACCATATATTGAAAGTACATTCTTTGTGTTTTACAGAAAAACAATACAGAACCTGAGTTTTCTCTTGGCATTAGATGTCTGCTTCTGTTTACTTTTGTGAATTCATATTGAATCTGCACTACAGCAAGAGACAAACGGTCAACTGCGCATCCAGTTACTTTTTGTACTAATATTGTTGAAAGAGACATCAACCTTGGGAACTTTAATAGGAAGGACATTCAGGCCTGACAGTGTCAGTACACAGTGTGCTGAAGGATATCATCTTAGCTGCTGCAAACTTGCCTGTCTCAGTCAAACCTTGAAATTACAATCTATCCATCTAAATTACACTTAGTTTCATTTCATTATTTCTGCTCTATTACACTTCTTTATAGACTTATATGAAAAGTTAATGCCATTTTAGATAAATTTCTATGAGAAACTTTTTGTTTTAACTGATATGCAAATCACTGTAGGTCTACTTAACTACTGAGATGAAAATAAATTCTCACAAACGTGGGATGTTAAAAAATAATGGCTGAAAGCAGATAGAGAGTTATTTGAAAATTAATTTAAAAAGTAGTGATTTACTAGAAAAACTGGATTTTTAAAAAAATCCTGATCTTCCTGTAGAACTCGAAGCCAGCATAGATTTTATGGAAGAAATTAGAAGAGGATGATATGAAACAATGAATTTTTTGCCTTCTTTCTCTCTCTTTCCTTGAGTTCTTCAACAAATTAATCTTTCTCTCTCTTACTAATTGTTAAATATATATATATATATATATATATATATATAGGAATATAGGAAGAACTGTGCTAGGTCTTTTTGTGAATAATTCCTTTAAATTTTTTTAATAGCCCTAAGCTATTAATATTATTTCATAGAAATAAAAATTGAAATTTAGCCAAATATCTTACCTAACTTCAATTTTGAATTTAGGGACTGTCCTCTTAGCACTACTATGCACTGTTGTCTTTTGAAATTTATACTGCTTAATTTTGTTTTAGTAAAATGACCAATAACATGTGTTGTTAGGATCATCAGAGAATGGAAAATATTACACCAAGTTATGTCTACATTCTCAGGAAACAACCAGCCTATGAATTTGCATTTTAAGTTATCTGTCCGTTCTCATAGAATAAAATGGAACAGACCAACAAATAGAAAATACTTTATTGAAAATTTTTTATTTCCCACGACATGATTTTTAAGCCTGACAACAAAGACAACTTCTTCTTGTTATTTTATCAAAGTTAAAAGTTGAACATGTAGTTGAAGCGCATTGGCAATTAGGAACATAAAGATGTAGATTTCTATGTAAATCCACGTGATGCCTATTATAGACTCACTGAATTATACATATTTTTGTCTTCAAATATTTCCACCAAAGTATGAAACAAGTATTCATAATTAATGTAAATAAATCATATCATGTCAATCATCACATTTTAGTAAGATAGATAATTTAGAATTTTCATATTTTCATGAGTGAAATGTAAGTACAAAGATATATGCAGTACAAACCAAATGCTAGAAATGGCACTGAATTTTTTAATTATTAAAATGAAAAATTTGGGGGCAGATTCAGATGTTCAACAGTGAAACTACTGCCTAATGATCACAAACCAATGACACAGAGGACACAAAAAGTCTCTGAAAATATCTGTCTCCACTTTGGAGTCTAATTGTACACTAGGATTATACATTGAGGGTCTTTATAGATGGCTTTTTTCCACCTGTGAGTGTTCCAGGAAGTAGCCTTTACACTAGTCACAACTGCAAAACTTCAAAAATGCCTGCTTTACTTCGAAAATATGATATATGACGAGACCTCTACTTTCAGCTTGTTTTTGTTTTGGTTAATGTTCTTAACATTTCCTAATACATTAATATAGGAGACATTAGAAATTTGCAGCTGATTGGTAAAGCAGTTGCCTGAAATGCATGACATCCTAGGTTAGATCTCAGCATCAGGAAAATAAAATAAAATAAAAATAAAGGAAAGAAAATAAACAAAGAATTACAAGTATTCTTAGTGTGCTATTGCCTCAATTGGTCTGGGATAGGCCCCTGGTGAATAAAAATATCGATTTTCTAAGTTTAAAATGGATGAATATTAATGGAAATTTTGCTTTAAGTCTTTGTTATGTATGATTTATATCAACATATATATGTATGTATGTATATTTGTAAATTATAACACCAAGAAACTTGAAATTGTAACATATAATTTATTAGTTCTGCTTATATAACAATCATGCAATAATTTAATAAATGCTAATTGTCTTAACAAATTTCAGTGATAATAGCTTGACTTAGTGGCTCAAGCCTTTAATCTCAAGGAAGACCCTGTCTCAAAATTGAAAACAAAATTAATTCTGGGGATGTAGCTGAAGGTCTGTGGCTCATTACCTGGTACCGTTAAATAAGTAAACAAACTTCAATAATGTCATATCACAATTGAAAATATTCATTCAGCCGGGAGTGATGGCGCATATCTGTAACTCTAGCCCTTGGGATGCTGAGAATAGAAAGTTGCTGAGAGCTTGAATCTAGTCTAGGCTTCTCGGTGAGTTCATAACCAGCCTAGACTATAGACCCTGTCTCAAAAACAAATGAATAAATGAATAAAAATTAGAGAAAGAGAATGTTCAATCATATTTAGAATATTGCGGGTTTTGTTTTGGCTGTAAAATGTAAACAAGATATTTTACTCAGGAAAAAAAATGTCATTGAAGATTCTAAACATAGTATAAGATTGTGGGTTGGAAACAGAACTAACTCTTTTTCTTACAGCATTTCCTACTACCAATTAAATAGACACATATATGTTTGATTTAAACAGCTAAAAATGCATCGTCTAACAGTTCATATTTTAAAGTCAAAAATAGCTATCCATTTTCTGTACTTCTTTTGACAGAATTAAATTGCATTTCTGATGTGGCAAACTGGAAAAGATCTTGTTGGCTTTTGACATGGTATAACACAAATACCTGTATAAAAGATACCCTATTGGGACAAATTACACCTGTGTTCTTGGCTAATATTACGTATCAATTCACACATTGTACAGCAGTAGTTTAGATTTTTTTAAATGTGGCAAATGGAAAATAACCTAAGCTATATGTTCACATGAAGTGTTAGGAAGTCAATTTTTCGGTCTCTTTTAACAATCTAGAACTTTTCTTATTTTTTGCTCATGCTAGATAAAATCAGTTTGCCATATAACTTTTCAGTGGAGTTGTATAGTCCTCAATGACAGCACAATGATGAAGTTTATGTTGTTATCATTACTGTATTCTAATAAGTTTTCACATTTAAGTTAATTGCTTCTAATTTACTAAATGGATTAATAAGTTGGGAAATATAATTTATTATGTTAACCAAGTTAAACACACCAAGGAAGTCTCTCAAGTACAAGACTCAAGATGTAGCAGTGAGGACAGGTTCCAAACCAGTGAAGTTTTTTTTTTTTTTTTTTTTTTTATCATAGACTACTGGTGTGGATCTACACTGGCACTCTGAGTTGATTTACTATACCAAAGTTGGAGGCAATTAGATCAGTTTCCTTCGGTTTGTTAGATACATATTTTCTTTGGCAATGCTGATATTTCTGCATGAATTATGTTCTTAGTAGTAAAGATTGTTGAAAGTTTTCATATTTTTCTTTTTTAAAATATGTGAAAGATTTTATTCCAATAACTTAGAAGGCATCTAAAAATACATCAAAGCATATCTACGACGTGTGTGTGTGCACACTTTATAGATTGGTCTTTTAAACTCTAGTCAGGACTTACACAGCAATCTATAGGATAAAACTCTTACAGCTCTAAGATATTACAAGAAAAGAGCAAGGTCCACTTATATCCCTCCCCCTGAATCTCATCAGAGTCTCTGATTACACTTCTTGAATCAGTAACATCCCAGACTCACCCTTTAATTTGATATGTTCTTCATTAATGCATGTGATGCTTTGTTTTGGTCCCTCTGTGCTATTACAACAGAATGCTTGAGACTAACTTATTTGCATGGAGCAGAAATATATTTTCCCTGTTCTGGAGACTGGGGAGCCAAATATCAAAGCTTCAGCTCTTGACAATTGAGGGATCTCTTCTCTGCTCTCTCTCTCTCTCTTCCACTCTCTCTCTCTCTCCTCCCTCACTCCCTCTGTAAAATTTGTAATTACTTTAGCTGCCTGAAAAATTAATTTGTAACATGATATTTTGAATTACATTTAATTATATTTATGAGCTGCATAACATTTCAATCAATGGTGGGCTTTCTATATTGCATCGATCCTAAATATTGTAGAACCGAGAGACATCATAACCTAGTTTGTGTAAGTTCACTGTATGATATTTGCACAACCACAAAATACCCACCAGAATATATTCTTTTCCCTTAATAATATATAATTATAGTTGTAGACAAATGCTAAGTAAAGTCTCTTTCACGTGGAATTAATTATGTTCACCATTTAAAAACTCTGCCGTTTATGACTAAGACCCTCACAACACCTTAAATTTGGAGATAATATATTCAAGCAATAGCAATCTTGTTATAATACTTTAATAAAATTATATCCTAACTAGTCCTATAAATATATTTCATAGTTTTATGCCAAGACTCAGATAGTATTGGTTCCAATTCTGAGGAGCGAGTATATTTATCCCTGACAATAAGTACATTTAGAATTTCTTTAATTGATGACTTGAGAACCTAGCAGTAATATTCTAAGCATATGCATTTGACCTATAGCTACGGTTTAAGAACATGTATATGATCCAGGGCAGGTATGTTTGTATGTGTGCATCTGTGTGTGTGTGTGTGTGTGTGTGTGTGTAACTAGTAGAAAGAAGAGTAAGATTGTGTTTTATCGTAATATTTGGCATTAGTTGTTTAAAAAAAGCTATAACCCTTCACTTTACCCTTGTGAGAATGCCTTACATCAACAACTCAGAAAACAATTCTTGGTGAGGGTACAGGAAAAAAAGGAGCTATACTCTACTGCTGATGGGAATGCAATCTGAAACAACAGTTATGGAAAGCACTCTGGAGTTTCCTTAGCAAACTGAGAATAGAAATTCCATTTGATTGAGCTACAACTCCATGGGCATGTTCCCAAAAGAAACAAAATAAACATTCCAAAAAGACACATGCACATCCATGTTTATAGTAGCACAATTCATAATAGATAAATACTAGAAACAACCTACCACCCATCCATGGAGGAATGGTTAAAGAAGATGTGGTACCTACACACAATGGAATACTATGCAGCCATAAGAAAGACAGACTTGAAGAGTTTGATTGAAAATGGAGCTGCTTAGAGTCAGTAATGTTCAGTGAAACTGACCAAGCACAAAAGACTGACTATAGGTGGGTGCTTCTCTTAGGAACTGCACAAAAATACAGACATAAAAAGACCCCAGCATGAAAGACAAGGTAGAAAAAGGGCCAATGGTCAGCTGGGAAGGGGGAGGGGGGGCTCACAAAAGGGGTGGATGCAGATGTGCCCTAATTCCCTAAACTTCGTGGTTGTAACATGTTATCAAATTTGGAACTCATGCGTTCACTTAAAAAAGTTAAATTTTATGTTATGAGGATTTTTTACCACCATCAAATTATTTTAAAATATATAAATAAAACACTATGTCTTTCAAGCATTTGTAAGATATTTCTGCTCTCTTTATCCATCAGTAAATTTCCATTCTCCAACTTTCTAACCTTGAAATACTTGACAGTAGTCTGGCTTACTGACACAGTCCTATAACCCCAGCATTCTGAGAGGCTGAGGCAGGAGGAATGCAGTTTAGAGACATAAGGGAAATTTAAGAACTTAATGAGACCCTGTCTCAAAAAACAAAATTAAAATGGGTTAAGGATTTGGCTTAACATTAAGGCCCTTGGGCTTGATCCCCAGTACCACAAAAAGGAAAGTGATAATAATAAATAAGGATATGTTTAAATAAATAAGTAAACAAATAAGATACCTAATAGTGAACAAAAGTACCTTATCTCTGAAATACACTCTGTTGTTTTACTCTAATACAAAGAACAGATGGTTATGATAGGGAATACAGGCATATACTTAGAAGACTCTTTCCATAATCAGCAATGATTCTATTTTTCAAGAATCACAGATCCATCTCTGTATGACTACCGAAAAGCAACAAAATATTCACATCGTAAGTGAGCAACTTTTCAAGTGATCAGGAGTATAATTGAGAACAGGAATTATCTGGCGTTGGTTAGAGCCATCAAGCTAGAAATTCTCATGAAAAAAATTGAGTGTCTCTATGGTACCGTTATTCATTTATGTTAAAATAAAACAATTAAATGCTTTAAATACTAACTTATCTGACCATGTACAGAGAAAATGGAATGTATCTTCAAATTTATCCCAATAACTTAATTTCTACTGCCTTTTATTTTACATGTAAAATAATATTTAAACAATAACAGTACTAATTAGAACTGCAAAGTAACTCGAAGTCATATTCAAGTCTTGAATTCGACATTTGCTTTCATGGTAATGCAAAAAGACAAGACTGTACCCAGCAAGTATTTGAAAGTCTTTGTTGCCACTATGCAAGTCATTCTCAATACTCAACACCACATTTTAAGCAAACAAATAGATAAGGTTTATAAATAAATATAAATACAGTATAATTCTCTAAGACATCCTAGCTCCGTTCTATATTCCATTCTTCAAACAGTCTAGATATAGGCAAATAATTTGTCTCTCTGCTCTGTCTCTATAAAGAAAAATATTAAGAGAAAGAACGTCTCTTTTAAGCTTTCTTTTTAACCTTTCTTTTACAAAATGATGAAATCCTTTTCCATCTACCTTAGGACAATTTAATGTCAGAGCAAGTCGCAGCTAAGGCTCAAGCAGCTTAGTTCATAGATTCTCACACAGTTATCAGGAGCAAAGTTGAAACGGAGTTGAAAAAGTAAATCAGTTTGTGCTGACTTCGGAGCTAACATCCTCTTATTACGGCCACCCTAAGGTGGGAAGGGCTGAAGGGTCTGTGAGTAGGACACCGAGGGAGAGCAAGGGGATCAAAAGCCTAAATGTGGAACTTATACTACAATTATATAACCAGTTAGTGAATATTAAACACAACCAGCTTCCTCAATAGATCAATTAGTGTGCTGTGTTCTATTTTAATCTACTTTGAAATTTTAGTGTGAGAAAGTTTCAATTTAGAAAGTCTATTTTGTTATGAAAACGCTGTGTGTACGTATGTGTGTTTACATGTACTTCTTACCACGTTAAAGAGAGTCCTAAGACTATGAACAGGCTAGGAATAAAAAGGAAAAAGAAATCTTGACTGCTTTTCTCCCTTTCATTATAATGTTTGTATGCTTCTTGTTGACTTTGTTAAGAAACAAAATATATGAAAAACATTAAAATAATTGCAAAACAGACATGCCAGTCGGTGCATTTTAAATTCTTTTTCAGAGATGAGGAAAATCTGGCCTGCAGAACCTGTCTTACCAAAGAGCATCAGTTTTAGACGTCATAGAAAAGCTTATTTAATTAAAAGTTTTACCAAGTATAGCAATTTAATATTAAATTAATTTTTTCTGGGCCATAAGTAATGTTATAAATATTTTCAAATAGCTCTTGGCAGAAGAGAGGCTCCCTACGCTTGTCATTGTGTTTTTTTTTTCATCGAATACACTAATTAAAATGAAGGTAAATGTACTACTATGGAAACAGAAGATTTATATTTTTAATTAAAGAAATCCAAGATTTTTTTGTATCAGTGAAACTTACAACAATAAACTTTTAAACGTATTGATGAAGTAAATTGCATTTAATGTTTACATAAAGTACCTACCTTTGAAAAGTGAACTTCCATAATAATTTAAGAATATTCCACTCTGCATTACCTTTATCCCAGCAGGAAATAATAGTACACAGCACACAACTAACCTAATGGATTTGAAGTGAATATTAGGTACCTGAAATGCAGGTAAGAGTCACGTCTACCTCACAAGGAAATCACCTAAAAGTTAGATGGAACTGTACATTATAAGTTCTAATGCCCACTAAACTACAGGTTGAGAAATATTAAACATAAAAGTTTTTATCTTAAATATTATGGCACGGACAAATAATGGAGACATAGAATCTAGGAACACAGAAATTTTAGTCAAAAATAAAATAAATCAAACAGAAAGCAAGTTCATGTGTTTCAGGTAGTTATAGAGGAAGGTATAAAAGATTTTAACAAAAATTAAAAAATATATTGGAAAAAAGTATCAGTCATTATCCCGTATGAATCTTCTCTAAAAACAGAGAAAAAATGGGTAGAAATATGTGTGACTCAAAAGCCTCCCATAACCAAAAAAAGTGATAAACACTTATAAATAGGAGAGAAATGCATAAATTGGGGGTTTGTTCTAGCCAGAAAAGAAACAGAGATTCACTATTGTTACTTCAAGAATCATTAAGAGCGAACACTAAATAGCTACCTCTCATCTATCCGTCTTTATATCTATCATCCACCTACCTGTATGATTTTACCCATTCATTTATTTCTCACATTTAATTCAAAACAATGATGCAAACAATTGTTATAAACACTGAAAACTGAAATAAACGGTCACGCCGCAGGCACAGAAAGCCGCACAGCTTAGTGGAGCCATGTGGGTGAGCATCTCATATGTGATAATGTGGAATACCTATTTTTTCTAATAAATTGTTTATCTGACATAAATAAAAGTGAACAACTCTAACTTGTTATGTGGAACATAGGAAACAAAGTAGGGCCTGGATGCTGAGAAATAACAGCCGGAACTTTGCTCTGGTGTGCTTCAAAGCTTCCGGAGGAAAATTCCGCTCTTACACCACCACTTACTACGTGGGTGTTCTTTGTGTATCATTTCATCCCTTTCAGCTACAATGTTTTATTTGTAAAATTGAATTAGTGAAATTTACTTTACATTAAGAAGAAATTCTAAATACAAGATGTCAGGGTTGGAGGAATAGCTCAGTAGCTAAAATGCTTGCCTAGCAAGCACTAAATACCCTAGTTTAATTCCCCAGCAACACATAAGCTGGGCGTGGTGGCGCACGCCTGTAATCCCAGCACTTGGGAGGCTGAGACAGGAAGATAATGTGACTATGAGGCCAGTCTGCACAATAAAGTGAGCACAGAACTAGTCTGGACCAGAGACACAAGATATTATCTATGTGGCATAAACAGTCTATGTTTAGAAATTATTGTAAGTGCGGAAGAGTTTAGCTTATACAAGCACATAAATTACGTCTTACTGATTTTCTTCACTGGGCCACCTAATATAACCACAAATATGGACCATGATAATGAAAATTAGTGGCAGCTTAATGAAGTTATCATGCTGATCTTTTAATGTTTTTACTTTATATTTAGAATTTTTGTATTCATCTTATGAACATAAGGAAATAGAGACGTATATGACCACATATTTGACAAGATTATATTGTACAAGTGTGCAATGTCTTATTTCATTTTTCACTACATAATCAAGGTCAATTGATGCCATAGCTTATTAATGCCTATATATTTATTGGATGCATAGACTTTCACATCATTTTGCACCAAAGTATATGTAGTTCTTCTCTTCTTGTGGTATTTTGGTTTCGATCTGCAATGTCCCTCCAAATTTCATGTATTTTGATGTTATGAATTATGGCTCAATCATGGGCTATTAGAAAGTGGGGCTTGGTCTGTGGGATGTTTCAGGGGGATGTGATGATTACAGGTGTGTGGCAGAAGATAAACATGTGACACATTACAGAAGACAGGCATGCAGTGAGTTAGTGGCTTACCCTGGGACAGAACACCAGGCTCTACCCAGAGAGGGCAGATCCCAGGACTGGCCCTGGAAGTGTACATGCTACTTCTTCCCTTTCCTCTGAGACAGGGCTTCATGTTTGCAGTGCTCAGAGGAGCTGCCTCCACCTCCATCTCTGCCGTGTGGTTCTCCTGTTGATAGCTGTCCATGAATGTATTATGACCTTCAGAAACAGTAAGCTAAAATATATCTTTTCTCCCTTAAATTGTGAATGTTCAATTGTGAATGTTGGATATTCTGTCATGGCAACAAAAAATAACCACGAAAGGTGCATATTAAGATTTTTTTCAAAATGTGGTTTGATAGTAATTTGTCTTTTATATGCTTATTTATGCATATGAAGTTTTATTTAAAGAAAGGATCACCTCTTTGAACTTGTACATATTACAAATTTTGGTAAAAACAAACAAATCTACATTCAAACAATCAAATTGTTTCCTGTATTATTTGAGCATGTATTACTTTATACTTTCTCCAACTTTAAATTTTAACACACTTTTCACTGTTTTATCAGCTTGAAAGTGGGCCATGAGGGCTTATTTTTCCAAATTCAATATCCATAGTTACTACAAAAGCTGTTCATTTTATGTGTCAATACAATTGATATTTCTTACATGTAGGTGACGAAGCCCAGCAACAGCAGCATGAAGCAGGTATGAGTGATGTTTTCTTCCATACCAGGTCCTGCAGAAGGCTGGGATCAGGATGGAGACACCAGGACAGAGCCCAAGACATTAAAGGCCACCAGGAAGCGTGCTGGGGAAGTGGGGCAGGCAGCCATGTGTAACATAGTTTTTGTTCATGCTGTCCTTGTTCTGGTATAGGTAATTTTAATTCTTTTTAGTAACTAAAATATTTCATTACACATGTTTAAAATGAGATTTATTAATTTGTCATTTGCCTTTCTATCTTTTGCTTTTCTTGAGTTTACTTTCAGATATATTTAAATATGCAGACTTTCCTTCATGAAACATAACATTTTCTCTCATGTAGCAACATATACAAGACCCAAATGATTTAATATTATACCCCTGATTTTTTAATAATGATTTCAAAGTGCATTTAAATGTGTGTGTGTGTGTGTGTGTGTGTGTGTGTGTGTGTGTGTGTGTATGCAACATCATGCTCAGTTCAAATGTGGTGTTAGGTAGGAACTGCTTGGTATTAGTAAAAACAAAGATAGTCTCAAGTTTAATATTTATTAAATTTTCTATTATTCTCTGTAATTCAAATGCCAAATATTTGTACAGGTATTTAAATATTTGGGATTATTTTGTTCACTGGCATATCACTATATCTCTGAGACAGTACCACTATTTTTAAACGCAGTTGCTTCATATACATTGATAGCTTGTAGAACAACTTCACAAACATGTTTTACACAATTATGAATCAACTTTTTAGTCAAATAAAAATCATATGGTAGTGCTTAAACTATTCACTTTTGAAAATATATAAATCATGTGACTATTTGCTTTCCCTACAAAGTCACTGTTTGAAGATCCTCACTCTACTCTGAGAGTTATTCAAATATTGATACATCAGAATTGATTTACTTACAAGTAGAGATTTCAAGAAACACACAGTCACTTCATGGGTTTTGTTATTCAAATTCAATGAAACTTATTACTAAAAATGGTTGCTTTTATTCTTGGGAGTCTTTATATGTTTGTTCTGATTGCGAGGATTTTTCTTTTTTATCTTTCTACAAACACTCCAATATAATGAAGTGCATGCCCATATTTTGAGGAGAAATTGTGCTTATATCATCGAATTTTACTCAATTAGCTGTATGACTCATTTAATTCTATTTGTTTTGTCCCTCCCAAAGTAAGATTGTGCAAAATTTCATTTGTACCTAAAGTCATATATGAATTCACCTTGAGACAGAGATCGATGAATTGTTTCTGACATTGAAACCAGCAAAGGGTAACAGACAATAACATGCCTGATTACTAAAATAGAAGATGTAAATTCTGCTACATTTCTATGCATTAAAAGCCTCAGAATCTCTGAATTTTAATATAAAATACAATGAAGTGTATCAAATGAGATTCCCCAATCTCACCCAGTAATAATGTGGTTAAATCACAATGTGAGCACTTTAAAGGGCAAAAAAAAAAAAAAAAAAGAAAAAAAAAAATGGACTTAAAAAAAACCTTTGCCTCACTAAGTTTCAAGAATATCTCATTTAATTTTAAAATCTTATTGAACTTCACTACACTTTCTTCCCTGATAGACTCTTACAATATTAGCGTCTGGTTGTCACGTCACCTGGAGAACCAGAGAAAAGAGTGGCGACTGATTCGAGGGCAAGATTTAATCTTGTAATTGGATCTGCTCAAACTAAAGGTGCAGAAGTACCCTTAAAAAAAAAAAAAAAGAAAGAATGAATGATTGTGCATTGAAACTACGACTGGGAGTCTCCTTCAGCGTGCCTATTCATAGTGCTGAGCACTCGTGGCACTCAAATAACCATAAGCTTATAAAAATACAAAACTGTTGCGTGCGTACCACTAGCCTCTGAAGGGAATTCACTTTAAAATGAAGCTCCAATTTCTCTAATAAATGATGAAATTTAAGTATTATTGTACCTGTGAGACCGAACTTGATTAAGACCTAAAATTTCACTGGACAGTTTTAAACAGTAAGAAAAGATAGCAGAGTTTTCTTATTTTATTTCCAGGGATCTTGAGCCTGAGTCCTTTGTAATTCAAGGGCACATAAAGAATGCGCAGGCGCTCTCTTTTATATAAGTATAATTAAATCACCCAGAGAAAGCAAGTCTGGTGGTTAGTAGCACGACCCTTGGGACAAAGACTTCCTTGGTTTAAACCTTCCCTCTAGTGCTTGCAACCTGGGTGACGCAAGTGTGCTCTAAAGTCTCTCTATGGGTCGATTTTCTTTATATTGAAATACAGACAGTAAACGCATTGCTCTTATAATGTTGTTATAATAACATATGTTCAATATTTATGAAGAACTTTAAGGAGTGTATCCAGGAGAAATCAGAATATTTCAATGGGAGGCCACATGTGATGTTAGTTTCATTTTTAAATGCTAGCAAATGTACTGTATGAGAAGGGTGTTACTATGTTAGGGAAAATTGCCTAAAATGAGCTAGTTGTATAGCAATTAAAGTCACTTTGTTTTTAAAAATTTGGATTTTGGCAGGAAACATGTAGATATGTTTTATAGATATTCAGCAAATTTTTCTGTAAGATGAAATATACTAGACTGTGATTTTGATATCTATGGATATCTAAAAACCTGATTTTGACATTTGGTAGAGATAAATACAATTATCTGAGTATCTGAGAAATGATTTACCCTGAGTTTCTTACTATCTGAAATGTCCTGAGAATAGACAGGCCTGAGGATTTTTTATCAGTATGTTTCAGCTCACTGATTAGACAGCCGTGCTTACCAATATGACCAAAGACACATAAAAGGCCCTGCTGGGAAATCCTGCCTTAAGCAATCTTAGAATCAAAATTTGTCAGACAAATCTTGGCAGTTCAATCTAGAGGGGAAAAAAAATGTGTCCTGGTGAAAATAAGGACCCCCAAAAACATGTGCCTGAATATCCTTAAGACTCTCTGCTTTCCCCTCTGTCCTCACCTGAAACCTTAGGGTACTACATTCTCTGGATTCCTGGGGGTCTTTTCTGTCCCAGACCTCTTGAGTATTTATATTAGGATTTAGGGACTGAGTAAAACGAATGCTTAAAGATAATTCCTAGGTTAAACAACCGGCGAATTAAATAGGTACATACTAAGAAATTGGCCACTGCTAAGGTACATCTTTATTGCAAGAGTTATACACGGTGTACCTTACACTCTCATTAATTAGAGAGAGCAGCAGAGAGATTAGGTATGTGGAAGGAATAAACAGCCTGATAGAGAAATAAGTTTTATGTAATTTATGTCTTATACTGCCATAAAAAAAGGCATTGGAAGAATTCTGGAAGAAAATAAAAATCCTAAAGAGGATAAGTTAGCAATGAATTCTGGGAAGTAAGTGTCAATTATGGAAAACTAGGTCAGCACAGAGAAGAAAGATAATACTGTATTATGAACGTAGAATGAACAACTGTGCTGGATATTTTCAAAATTATAAAATTTTAAGAATTAACGGATTTGGTCATATTTTAAAGAGGCTTTCATTGACGGTAGACAGAGAGTAAACTAACCTAAATGGGTGAGGCAGTCTTTATAGTCACGCTTATTGAAAATTTCCAAATTTTTCCATGTATATTAGTACAGCAAAAAATGAGGGAAATAATATATGGGTGGACAAAGGAGTTATATTTAATATAAAATGCACGGTTTTTAATTTTAATATGTCATGGGAGTGAACTAGTCAAAGAAATGAAAAAATGGTAAGGGATCTTTAAAAAATCCTACAGGAGGCAATACTTGAGAAGTCATGAACACAGTGTTGAGATGCAGGGGTAGAAGGTCAAACCTGCCATCCCACCTGTCTAGGAGGAAAAGACTGAAAGATTTCAAGTTTGAGACCAGCTTGGGAAAGAAATCAACACGAGGACTAGAGACATGACTCATTGCAAAGGTCATGGATCCAATCTGAGAAAAAGGAAAGAAAATAGGAAAAAAAAAAGGGACAAAGAAAAGAAATTTCATTACACAAATACTGGCATTTAATATTGAGAGACTCACAACTACATCACCCTTCAAATGGGAAAAGTTTTGGTTAGTTACTATCATGATTTAACTCATTCTCTAAATGAATTAAAAATCTGTAAATTTAAAAATAAATCTCAGTACAAGTTTCTTAGCGGTAAAACTTTAACGTGATAAATGAAAGACCAATCTATCTATTTTCATTTAAAATCATTGAGCTGTGATTCAACATAATCATACCTACATATATTTATGTATTGTGTTATGTTGCCTCAGTGATTTGCCTACAATATTGTTCTGAAGGCATCATGTTCATTTTTTATCAACCTGGAGTCTTTCTGATTCGGTCATAAAACTTTTTTAAATGGGGCACTAGATACTGCTTTTAATATATATATATATATATATATATATATATATATATATATATATACTGCTTCCCTGCTAGCTTCAAAATATTTCAATTAAAATAGTGTCTCACTGATGCATACTCTATTGTAATTGACATTTCTATAAATGTACTTCTGTATATTTTCCTTCAAAAGAAGTCATGTTTGTATGCTGAGCATGTGAAAGTATTGCACTCTGTTTACTTAGCTTTGTACATATCCCTAACAGCTCTGGGATATTTACCACTAATTCAGTTCAGTGTTTATAAACTCTGCTTGTTTATACATGGCAAATTCAAAATGTTTAGAAACTGATAAAAAAAGTCAAGTCTTGTGGTCACTAACATAACCCTAAATTTTGCTTTATGTGTATATTCTCAACGTTGTACAAACATTCAGAATGCCTAGCTGCTATTTCTTTTAGAGTAAACCGAAAGTGCTATTGCCATGATTGCACTTTGAGCAACAGCTTTGGATGTCAAGTAGCAGCTTTTAGACTAATGTGAGTGAATTCGGGGTTATAAGTACTCCTATATTTAAGCCATCCCTTTTCCCCCTAAAATAAACATGTGCACAATCACACACACACACACACACACACACACACACACACACACACACCATAAATCATACATTAAATTATACCACAGTGAACACTCCATTTCTACACCTTGTGATATATGATGTTTGTAAATATATCACTAAACAATTACTATAAGATGACTGTCTCAAGCAAGGTATTTTGAAAACGGCTTATTGTAAAACAAATGAATAGACATAACAGATAGCAGATAATTTTTTCTTATTGTTGTCTTAGCACAAAAAAAAATCATAAATGATTCGATCACTTGTACTAGTTCCCCATGGTTGCCAGAATGAATTATTGCAACCTTGCTATGAAATAATATATATTTTTTTCTATCACAGTCATTGAGGCTTGAAGATTGAAATCAAGGAAGAAATAGGTTGACACTCTTTTACGAGGCTCTAGAGGAGAAACAGTTTCTTTTCTTCTCCAGCTGTTGTGGTTGACATGCCTTGACTTTTGCCTGTCCCTGTGGATACATTACCTCTGCTTCTCCTTGTCAAATCTCCCTGTGCCTCAGTCAGTAAGCACATCTCTCATTGGATTTGGTACCTCCAAGAATAACCAAGAAAAATGCTCCTTCTCCCAAGATTTTCAATTGGTGTATTTTACTGTATGAGGTCATATTCAGAGATTCCACAGATTAGAGTGTTAAAATATGACCATCACTCCTGCTAAATTCACTACCACCAGTGACAGGTGGATTTTTAGGTTAAACTTGTTTTATAGAAAACATTAAGTAATAATGAGAAGGATGTATTAAGTAGAGGGCAATTGAATTTAGGGAGAAGATTTCCCAATTATTTTGTAACACATGGACACTAAAAATAAAACCAAAATTCGTGTATATATTTTGGACCTTTTCTCTACCCATACTACCCACCTCCTCCCTCCATGGCTGCGTTGGGCGGTGTTCACATAGTTGGAAACGCGTCCTTAAAGGGGCAATGGAATCTAAGCCCTCTTCTCCCTGTGGTTTCCTCCCGGCCTTGAGGTGATGAGTCATGCTTTACTGTTCATGTTACTGTTACTGTTCATGTCTACCATCAAGTGCCACCGCACCACAGGCTCAAAACCAATAAAGGTAACTGAATGTCACTGAATCCTCAAAACACTTAGTCAAAATAAATCTTTTTGTCTTTATAAAATGACTTTCTCAGAAATTTTGCACAATAAAATTTGAATAGCACAGAAAAAGGGTATTCAGATAGGAAGCAGTCTGTGCCATTACAATATCCTTGATCCTAAGGCAGAACCTTTCATAAAGGTGGATGAAAGAAATTTGAAAGAGCTGAGAGAAACAAACTGTAAAAAGCCTGAAAGATGTTTGTAGGAGCCAATATGAAATTCTGATGAAGAGCTCAGATGGCCAGAATGTGGATGAGGATTCTCCAGTGAAGTAGGTTGAGTAAAGGAAGATGAGTTCTCACAGTAAGGGAGGTCTCTGATCAAAAGAACACCAGAGCCACACTCTGACACCCTTGTTACTTGCAAAATACTATTTTGCACTTTGTTTTTTTTTTTCATGTTCTGACCTTCCAGTGATGAACTCTCTTATCTCATACAGAAAAATTTAAGCAAGGCTCTGAAGCTGAAGTGTAGATATTCCTAGCTGATTTTAAGCTAAATTTATAGTAATAATCAGGAGCAAAGAGGAATAGAATGAAAAGATTTGAAAAATGTGCAAGTTGTGCAGAAAATGAGCACATGGGTAACTACAACCAAGAAAGGTATGGATTTGTTAAAAGTGGCCAAGTGCTTTACACAAGAAAAAGGGGGCGGGGGGGTGATGTGATTTTCAGGCATCTCAGGAATTAAGTAGGCCACCCTATCACAGGCTCAAAAGTGAAGAAATCACAAATTATTCAAAGACTTTCATTTGGGAGAAGTACTACAAGGTGTTCTGCCTTCCGAATCTCACTCAAGTAATAATTTCCCTGAGATATGTTTTCCTAAGCCAGAAGAAAAATTACTCTTAGCAGGTGCTGCACTCAAATTTGAGGTGGACACAGGTATAGTCTGCACAAGCAGGAGACCTTGCTGTCACTCACCTGCTAGGTTTTTTTAGACACATAGAATTCAAGAGTTATGGGGAAAACAGTATCCACTACATTTCAAAGGAAATCCTGGTACACCAGTGAGTGAACATGAAAGCCAGACTTTCCAAAAACATCCCCTAAGAGGGCAGAGAGAGGTAAGAGTAAGGCCAAGGCTGCAAAGCCAATCTCAGGGGTGCAGAAGGGCCAGAACTTAGAATGCTACTAGGAGAGTGCATCAAGCAATGTGCAAAGCCAGAATGAGGGAGTTGTCACATGGGGGACACCCAGCTGGGCTCTAGGCATTTGAGTGTTCAATAATAGGTTCAATTTTCAAGTCGTGAGGATACTATTGTGTCTGGAATACGCAGGAAACCAAAGGATAGTATTTGACTTTCTTGAGATAAAATAGATAAGATAATACAAGAACATGCCGGAGGGATGAACAGTGGCCAGGGATAGTCGGATAAATGTGCAAATTATGTAGCCTTTCCTTTACTAGGAAGCCAAAGTTATGTGATTCTCAAGAGCTGCTTAGGAAATTTAATTATGATTCATAACATTAATATGGGCCTGCAATTGCTTCAGCAGTGGTGCGTGGCTAAAGTAGCAACCCAAAGTCAGAAAGGTTTCCATATTACCCAGAGCTGAGAAGCAAATTCTAAGAAGCCAATCTGACAAGGAACCAGGACTTAGCCAACAGAGCTACTAACTACAAGAGAACTCCAGAAATAACAATAATTTTGCTTGAATTTTTTAAGACAAAAATATTGAAGTACCCGAGAAGCAAGATCTTTTGTTTTTTCACTTCTTTCTGCTGCCATTTTGAAAGGGCAAGAGAACAGAAGAAGAAAGGACAGAAACATAAGATGGAAGAAAAATGGTTACTTTCTTTCCTTTGATGTGGGTTGGCCTGTTAGAGAAAAGCTGAGAGAATGATTTAAAATTTTTGAAAACAGTCTTTATCTTTAAAATTTAGCTATCTAAACTGGACAAATTAGTGAGTAAAATGGGATTTATGTGACTTCAGAAATTCACTTTTCTTTCAGAGGTTATAAATACGGCAAGGTGCTTGTTTGATAATTTATCTCAGCAAAAGTTTTTGAAACATAAAATAAGATTGGACAAGAAGTAGATCTGAAATATTGCCCCAAAGTCTTATGTGTTTGAATGTTGTAGAATATCTGTGGGCTCCACAGGTATCTGTGGGCTGATTGTGCTTCCTCCATTGTAGACTACCAGTGAATGGACTGAGACCTTCTGAAACTGTGAACTAAAATAAACTTTTCTTCCCTTAAGTTACTGCAGGTGCCAGGTACTGTGCCTCAGTAACAGAAAAGTAATGAAGACAAATATGAACATAACGTTTCATAAAAGTAGGTACAATTTAATTCTGCATGACAGATAAATACCTTCATTTCACAAATGAATGAGGTTTAGCATCAGAAAAAAATCGCATTTTTATCTCTCAGCACCATGGAGTAGAGTTACATAAATTATTTAAAACCTCATTTGGATCGGATAAAATTGCTTTTCTTGATTCTTTCAACGTTTCCACAGAAGATAAAATTAAATACCTCTTTGGAAATCACAGAAAGGGCACTTTTTGAGGTAGTCATAAATATTGATAAAATAATGAGCTAATTATTGCATTTTATTATAAAATGTACCAAAATATGACAACTCAACAGAAAAAAAGTATAATAGGTGTGATTTTAGATAGTACAGCAAGTTTACGAAGATAACAAGGTGAAGGACACCAGTAGGAAGCTAAAATCTGAAGAAAAGAAAGAAAGAAAAGAGTGAAGTTATTTTAACATAGTTGAAGGACACAGCTCTCAGAACAAATAAAACTGTCTTTCGCACAGCATCAGTGGTTAGCACTGGGGACAAAAAGTTCCATCAATGTTATGAAATCCCAGAATCACTATGCAGAAGGCCTATGCAGAAATCTTGAATCCCATTTGTGTCTGATTTGTATTTTAAATATTAGGTATTATTCATCCTTGATTCTTCCTATTTTTCCACCATTGCAGAATCTAAATAAATTTCATTGCTTTATCAGTGTGAAATAAAAATACAAGTACACTTTCCACCCAACGTTCATGAAAACGCTAACACTTTCTCACCTTTAGAAAGTCCAATTTCTCCTATTTCCTTAAACAAATTTCTAAAACCCTAGTGTGTGCATTTCCTGTTATGGCATTCCGATCACAAGAAGTGGTGAGGTGAGGTCAGTTATAAATGCTAAGATAGAATGACAGGACAGAACTACACCGAAAGTCCTAAGGCTAGGGCATGATTTCCAGCGCTCTAGCTAATGTCACTGGTGGCGCTTGAAACAGCGTTCACCCAGTTAAATGCTTATCTGCTACCACAGATATGTCCTGGTTATATAAGACAGACGGGTCATAGCTCTTCCTACATCAGTGACCGAGATACGAAAGGCCGCGAGTCTAGCTGGGGGCTCTGTGTCACAGGCACATGGTTCCTTTGCATATGTTGATACCAACGCTTCAGACCAAGTCCATCCTTTTGACTTCTTTGCCATTACCTGGTTAGAGTAAATATATTCCAAATAGAAGTTGGGAAATTCTGGTCCTTTCCTACCACAGATACATGGAATTCATTGCCCGTGATCTTATTTACACTTCCTAGCCTCACCTGATAGATCTAAAAATAAAGGGTATAAGAGAGAAAAGCCTTCAAAACACCATGTTTTGTCAAGTACTTTTTCTAGTGAATGGGAACATTTTCTCCCCAGGAAGAGCAAATAACTTTTCTCTCCACATGCAGCCCTAGAAGCTGCTAGTATATTTATATGTTTTCCTTTTTTTCTAGAATCCTGGGTTTTTTTTTTAATATTTCAACAGCAAAAGAGAAGAGAAATCTTTTTTCAGAAGGCTTTTTCCTATCATATAAATGACCTAGATTCAAAATGGTTAACAATTCACATTTTTTTCTATTTCTCAAACTATAGTTCTTTCTTTCTCTGGCTAGGGAGTCTCTGTTTCAGAAGTCATCAAATGCAGACACCAAAATGTAACATGACATAAAGGAATAACACGTAGTACATCATAAAGGAATAGAAATATGATAACCATACTAGTTATATGTATTATTTTATAACATATCTTTTAACTACCCTTCTCCAAGTAGAAACTTTGATGGCTTTTGTTACCTTTTAATAATATTTATATTTCCAAAATGTATGCATGCTAATATATTAACTTCTTTAGTATATTCAATATAATATGTATAAGCATATTCCGATGAATAGGCACGAATAGAGTTTATATTATAATTCTTGAAAATTGTTAGACTATTTTGCTTTTAGAGATATATAAAATAGTAAATTTTCTAGAATATAGCAATTCATTAATAAATCCTTTTCTATATTTAAAGGAAAAGTTAGAATATTAAAAGTACTTTAAAATTTATAAAGCAGATAGTTATCATGCAAGGTAGTTATTTTCACAAACATTTGATGTTCAATTTTTTTTTTTTAAATAGAGGTGTTTTTGCTTTTGCTTTTGTTTTGCTTTCTCTTTAGCCATAGTAAGAAAACTCCATTGTCAATAGATGGCAGCATAGCTCTTCTGGAGTTCCCGCAGACCTGCTTACTGGTAAATTTCGGATCTTGAGCTTCGGAATGCTGAAAAGGTAATCTCAGTAAAACTTCCTCATCGCATCTTCCTTAATACTTCATTGCACTGCTGCGGCCCATTTTCAAAAAGGAAACTGAAAATAAATGTATAAACCATGAATACTTCATAGCGCAGCTCTTCCTTTTTGTAAATTTCAGGTTTTCAAGTTACATAATTTTGATAGCAGAGGTTGTCAGAAAAAGAAAGAAGTGACGGTCGGCACATTAATACACAAATCTTTTACTTAATTATCGGAGCTTGACTTTTTAGTTTGACATTTCATATGTAAAGTTTTAATAAATTTTTCAGTAGTCTAAAGTGCAAAAGACCTTCTTAAATTTTCAAAAAATAACTATGAGAAGACAAATTGGCCATCAATCACTCCTTAGGAAGAAGACCATTGCGTGTGTACAGTCCTAGTGGGTTAGTCTCAGAGATGAGACAGGGGGCTGAAGATCTCAGCTCTCTCCCACAAATCACACGTGGATCCAGGAACTCGGTAGGAACAAAAACAACAGCGAATCACTCTGTGGGGACTGTTTGGATTTTATTCGAGGGGCCTGGAGTGCCTCTAAAGTTGAGTTTGAAAGAGTTTCAACGCTTCAAAAGGAAGAAAAAAGCTGTACATGTAAAGATACGATGTACTGACAAACACGAGAGAAAAACAAGAGACATGGTGATTTCTTCCAATAGACAACAGGCTTGTCCTGCAGCCATCACTGTAAGATGTAAAGAAGCATCAGGCACAGAGTGCAAACAAATTGTAACTTCATAATCATCTTTAATAGTTCTGAGCAGTCAACATTGTACCATAAATTATATTACAAAAGTAGCTTTATCAGTTTCGATGATACTTTTCTATTTTTTTCTTATATTTCCACTATAGATACAAAGGGGTAGGGGAACTCGGATCTGTATAAGATCTTTTTGGTTTCACAATGTCCACGACATAATTTTCTATGTTTTATGTTCATACAAATATGTAAATATTAAAATATGTAAATATGTAAAATATGCCTAAAATGTTCTTAAGAATTGCTTTCAAATAGTATTGTTTTATAGCAGGTTCATTAAATAGTCTATTTTATTTGATCACTCATTCATTATCATTATATATATTTTACACCTATTTAAATGAGTATATACTATGTTGTCACAGACATAAAATTGGAATCATGAACAGAAACTGCCATTCTTATGAAAACATATGAAGAAGACATAGGCCTCATCCTTCTGACTCACATCAAATAACCTTATACCAGGATCATCAATGTTCTATATATGCCCTTTTTAGCAGAAATTGCCTGATGCATGTATCATGCATGCTACACTTCATGTATACACCTGTAAAATTACATGGGTATTAACAGAGTTAATTGTTTTGGTTTCTACTTGTATTCAGGACAGTAACACTTCTTGATATACTATCAATATTATTATTTGATTAATGAAATAAGGGTGAGCACAAAGTAGGACCTGTTAGTTCTCTGAAGAACTGAATTATATTTGAACTGTGGAAAGATAGAAAGCCATGTTCGTTAAAATATTTCTCTTTGAAGAAACTTACAGGCACATTCTAATTTTTTTTTAAATAAAATAAAAATTAAATATTTCAAAAACGGGGAATTTGAATGAGCAGTGCTTAACATTTTTTCTTTTGTTTTTATTCTAATTTTCTAAACTTTAAAGAAGAAATTGTACTTGGAATATACAATATACTATATATATATATATATGTGTGTGTGTGTGTGTGTGTGTGTGTGTGTGTGTGTGTGTGTGTGTGTGTGTGTGTGTGTCTGTGTGTGTGTGTATATATATACTATTTTCCAAGAGTATCAGTAGTGGTCAAAGACATCAGAATTTTTATGAAAGTTTGCAATGTATGCACAAAGATTCACAAACACCATTTACACATTTGTTTAAATTTTAATAGAAAGGCTCTTTACTTAAATGTGCTTTGCATCTTGTCTATATAATGATATCTTATAGAAATGAGTATGAAAACATGAAAATAATTTACTCACCTAATTCACTCACTTACTTAGTGAAAAAAAAAACCACAGGTGTCTGAGTTCATGACACTTTTAGTCAAAAATGAAGATGAAAGGGCTGGAGGAATGGCTCAGCAGTTAAAATGCTTGAGCAAGCGCTAAGCCAAGCGCTAAGTATCCAAGTTTGATTCCCCAGCACCACATAAACTGGGCGTGGTGGTGCATGCCTGTAATCCCAGCACTTGGGAGGCTGAGACAGGAGAATTGCCGTGAGTCCACGGCCAGCCTGGGCTCTGAAGTGAATTCAGGACCAGCCTGGACCACAGAACGAGACCCTGTCTCAAAAAAAAGAAGATGAAATTTTAAACAAATAATCATAACTAAGTCATAATTTCAAAATTCTGATAAAAGTGTTTCAAGTGTCTAGTTACAATTAATTTGAGAATTTAAATTAGTTCTAAAACATGAAGTTTGCAAATGTCATAGCTTTGTCATGTCTAAGGTTAAAAAGAAATGATAAAAGTGTACAGTTTTTGGAAATCTATTATTTGGATACATTGCTTTTAACTTTTACGTTTTACTTACAAGATAAATAGTATGATGATTCTTTATCTGATTAGCAATCAAAACCAATATTGAATACTTTGTGTTAAATATTGTTTAAGTAAAGAAATATTTTGCTATAACTAACATTGATCATGTAAGAATTTGTATGCAGCTTTTACATAAAAATACAAGACAACAGCTATAACCATTATGTAAATAGTTAAGATTTTGAGATATAATAAATGATTTTAGAACAACTGAAATTAAACATAGAATTAATATCACATCATTCTGTTACAAATTTAGCTATATACATTTAGGTGTTCTATGTTTAGTTTTAAATAAAGAGATTAAAGAGAAATAAGGAAGTAAAAATATGGAAGATGCAGAAAAAAGAGTTGCGACTATGTAATTCATGATTCTTCACAAAGTAGATCTCAAGCTACATTTAATTTAAATTGATAAAATTTGCTTCTTGGAGTAACTTAAGGCTTGCAGAAAAATTGAGGAGGAGACATAATGAACTAAATTATTGATGTAATCATCCCTATTATTATTTACCCTTCTCTAAATATTTTCCAGTGAAATTTATCTAACCTCTAACTAAAAAACCTAATTTTTATGCTAAACATGTGATGCTCTGAAGTCAAACTATTGATTCTGAATTTAACTTAGTGTTTTATCCATATTGCAACATTGAATAAGTTGTCCACTTTCTCAGGGCCATAAGTTCCTCATCTTTTGGAGGGTTTATTAACACTACCCTGGCCATTTTATTGTGCAGTTAGAGAAATTATAATTTCCCAAGTTTTACAGCAGTGTCATTTTATTGAAATTCTGCATTATTATTTGAAAGTCATAATTTGAACAATACTGAGCATGAAAAAGGCAATGACTACTTGAAAGTATACAGATCAAAAATTATACAACAATCAAAAATACAAATGAATCTCAGACCTAACACATTGGAGGGGTATAGCAGTGTCTTATAATAACCATAGTAATGAGTTGGAATAATTAAAAAAGATTAATGGTGTAAGTGAGGATTTTGGGCCAAAATTCTCCACTCATTTCTAGCTCTGCTATTGCATATTTTTACCCAACATAGTTAATCTTTCTGAGTCTTGTTCCCTGTCATGTAACATTGAGCAGTATTGGTTACCCATCTAGAAAGATGCTTTAGTTGACTCAATGAATTATTGTGAGTAAAACACTTACCAGGGAGTTGACCAAGAGAAAGCATTTAATGTCCATTAATGTTATAAAAATGAAATCTACTAATTAAAATGAAATCTACTAATTGACATGTGAAATACTTGAAATAATTTGTTAGTTTGTGGTTTGTATTTAAAAAAATACCACAAATTATAAATTCAATAAATCTTATGTTAAGTTCAAATTCTCATTTTACTTTAAATACGTATAAGTTTTATGGATACATACACAATTTAATGTCAAAAAACAATTCTAGTTCACAAAATAATCCATAAATTTCAGCTGTAATATTTTATATTTCACTAATACAACACTATCAGAATTTTTTCTATAAACAATTTTCAATGTTTACAATGAAATCTATGTTAAAATGTGAAAAATATGATTTAAGAAATATGTCTTGAGCATTAGAGTATTAATTCAGTATCTGCTGCCACAAGTTATTTTTTGTAACCTTTTTTAAAAATGAGACTGCTTCCTGACATTGTTGCCCATCTAGATACATAGGGACATAAGTAAAAGAGAGAGATGGACAGAGAGACAGACAGACAGAGAGAAATTGGTTTCATTATGGAAAATGTATATTCAAACACCTATGTAGTAGCAAAATCAAGATGAAGTGAAATTGGAGACAAAGCCTAATAACATAATGTGTTTAGCACTTACCATGTGTCAAGTATCTTAGTAATTCTTTAATTATATAATTTAATATTCATAACCTTATCTCTTAAAAATTGTCAAAGCACTATGATAAACATAGTTCATTTCAGCCTCAAAACCATTCTCTGGGAGAAATTAGTTCTAAATTATTACTCTTAGACAAATTAAGAAACTCAGATGAAAGTGTCCACATGCACTGCTGGTGACAACACTGGGCAGAAAAATAAACATTGTTTCAACTCAATAAAGGGAAATGTATTCCACTTCCCCATTTTTGGAAAAGTGACCTAATTTATGAACTCAGCCCCTTAGTGTTTAAATAACCATGACAGCATTCTAATTGTGCCCTGCTCTCCTACATTTGCTTTTTTTCCCCATGACTGTCAGAACATTTATAGTCCTAATGATATTTGAACAAAATCGCTAAAACCGTAATAGCAGGTTTTAAAAATATCTTCCTGCATATTGAATTTAACATTTGTATCTAACAGACAAAAGGGGACTGCCCATAATTTTACAATATTAATCTTCCACAATGCTTCTATAAATCAATTTGAATTATATTGCTTAATTACCTACTCATTGCCTTTGACATGCTGTCCTCCTTACTAGGAATATAAAGTGCTTAAATTATACCTTTCCCACTGAACTCAGAAATTTTCTACAAAATTTGAACTGCTACATGAGAATATTTTAGTTCCTTGCACCACCAGTCCGTTCATGCACTTACTTAACAGTAATGAAAAAATTAAATTCATGCAGTTTGTATTTTAATAGTCAATCATGGCCAGCTAATGCTATCACAACATATTTTATTAGTTTCATATTGTCTTACACTTCACATACGCATGTACTACAATACCAATTAGAGTTTTGCTGTCGTTTTGGATCCTCTATTCAAGAAAATAAGAGTGACCTTGTTAAAGATAAGTGGTCCATACTAAAGAAAGTTGAAACGTCACATAAAATATCTTCCAACAGTAGTTCCAGAATTCCAAAACCATGAGTGATACATGTGAATTTTCACTCTGCAAGCAAGTGAGCAAATTGGCCTGCCGCACAAACGTAGGTGAGAGGCTTGACCTGCGATGGGGTAGGGTGGGGCGGGGGGGTGGTCACACGACACACTTTGTCTTTCTCAGCAAAGCGGGCAGCAGGAGCTGGACACTCAAGTCGCCAACTTTGATGAGGAAAGGTGGAGGGCCTAAGTGGATGGTGCACGCACAGCAGATTTTTATTAAAACCAACTAACTTCAAAGTTAAGAAACTATAAATCCTGAAAAGTAGTTGGGCTGGGGTGTTTGGGTGAAGGCATGGACACAGACTGTTCAAATTTTATCCACAAAAAAGATCTTGTCTACATCTTCCTGGTGAGAAATAAATGTTTCTTTTGTCCTTGTGGAGATTAATTCTTCCTTCTAAGACAGTTTACTTTCATTCATGCATCCCTGAGAAGTTAGTCTGAAATAATACTTATGAGTAGTTCTTTATTTTCCCCCATTGTATTGATATGTATCAGTGCAAAACATAGAGGTTACATTTCCCTTGACAAATAGAACATAAAGGTTATTTGGCAACAAATTCCACAACACTTGGACCTGTGTTGCTGGGAGGCAGAGCTTGGCTGGAAGGGGTGAGTATTTAGGTTTGATCTAAGAGAATGCATCAGCCTGTTGAAAATAGGGGTTGTCTTGGATAGAGCATTCAGCTGTTTGTTATTGACCTGCCAGGCAGGAAATGGGAAAGGGACACCCACCCTGGTTGTGGGAGTCTGGGCTCACATCCTGAGCTAAGTTTAGGAGGAAAGCGCATCATCTTTGCTCCCAATTCAGTTGGTTTCTATCTCTGCTTTGGATCTCCACCGGGCCCACCTGCCCATGATCCGACAGTGAGAGACCTTCTGAGACTGTGAGCTAAATAAACCTTTCCTCTCTTAAATTATGGATGTTGGATATTTTGTCACCGCAGCGAAAAAGTGCTTAAGACATGGAGGAAATTTAAAAATGTTAATTTTATGTTTATATAGAATTTAAACTGCTTTGTCAATTAAAAACTTACAGTTGAAGAAGCATATCGCCGACTCATGAAATAGTAATTTATTAAGTGAGAATGGCCTATGGGTAATAATGGTAATACAATATGGAAATATGTGATATAACAAGTACAATATTAGCATTGTTTCATTATGTAAAAAGCATTCCATAATGTTTAGCTGGGGTTATCATGAAATAGTTTTAAACATTTGTTTCTGTAAATTTACTTCCTAGAGTAGTGTACATTAATATGACTTTGAAATGTATATACATTGACTCAGAAATAAATGGAAGCAATAAGTTAAAACGCTAACGAGACACTGCTAGCCAGAGTTTGTCCTTCAACACGATGCAGTATTTAATAAAGCAGCATTTCTACTCTTCAAATTCAGTCATACATACTTTGTATATCCCAAGGCATTCGTTTTTAGAGTTTAAGAGATTGGTTTTATATTATGGTATGACTATTGTAGTCAATCCACGTCCTGATATTATGATACTATGTCCCCAATAATTAATCATGTTTAAATAAAAAGCAACCATTTATTCTGAAAACCAAAGTATTGAAATTAATATACATATATTTTTAAGTATTCTGGGATATTTCAGGGATGAATGTTTCTTATTCAAAATCAGTAAGTTTATTGGAGAGTTTTAATATGCCAGTATTATTTTACTGAATGTCTACACAAAATGATATGCATTTGGTACTTGCTATAATTTTGATTCTGGAACATTTTCCAAAAGCCTGTGTAGTAGAGGTGTGCTGCCCCACACGGAACCATTAGAAGGTAGTTAAGTCTGATGAGAATGGGACCCAGGGGGCGCTTTTAGTTCATTGGATTTGTACTCTTGCAAGAGACTGCAGAATCACAGCCATTTCTTTCCTGGACAAGAGGTGTGTGGTTTAACCATATGCTTCTGTCATATTTAGCTGACTCATCACAAGCTTAAGAGCCATGGGTCTAGTGGGATTGCACTGATTCCTTCAAAACTGGGAGATGAAATAGGTATTTTCTTTGTCTAATTTGATTATCTCAGATAATTGTGGACTAGTATAATGTCTAAGTGATTTTTTTTATAATTTTGCATTATTTTCTTTTTAAATCACTAAGAGAACAGAGTTTTGCTGAAGAATATATAAAATCTAGGCAAAGAAATAAATATGTGAGTAAAATTATATTGATAAAGAAATTACATAAAATGTCCTTATATGTCCTTTATGTGCATTATAAAATACCTATTGCATTTTAAATTCATAGTTTTAAGTCTCTTGACAAAATAATAATTTTACTGTATCAAGAAATATCTTGTCTTTGATATATATATATATATATATATATAATAACCTAATACATAAAAATAGAAACATTGAAGTCTAAATTAAAGACCGTATATATAATGTATAAATATATAACATACTTATATAACAATAAATATATACATATATGCATATGTGCATATTATAATATTGATATTGAGAGTTAAAGTGAGTGTTTACACAGAACTAGGAAAAATTTGCTCTTCAAAAATATTTAATCAATGTAAGAACAATATTGGATTGGAGATCTGAAATATGTGTGCTATGAATTACACATAATTATTTGAGTCTATCATTATCATAACAATACATACAAATTAAATAATTATTTATCTTTAGATATTAGTTTCTTCATCCATACCTGCCTCATGAGTCAAGTGAGAATGCTAACTCAAATACAATGTGTATGATTCTTCAAAAATAGCAGGCACTCAAATTTGCTGATTTCGGTAGACACTGATTCTTCTGCCTCAGCAGAGGAAATGGGCCCTTGCAGTTTTGTTTCTGTTATGGGTTACATAACTTGGATTTCTTTCCAAAGAGTTCTGAATGGAAAAAATATAGCCTCTTGTCTAGCAAAAGTAAAATAAACTGCCATGACAGAATTTGCATATTTGCATGCTTCTTTCTTCATATATATATATATATATATATATATATATATATATATATATATACACACACACACACACACACACACACACACACACACACAACCCTTCCCTTAGGATCAGTCAAACTTTTTTCTTTCTTCTAAATCATAATATTTCTTGAGATCTTATCCTATAAACTATCAAACTTCCCCTTTTATTAGCAGATGCTGTTTCCTAGCACTGCTTTGTTGTTTGGGGTTTTTTGTGAAATGATAGAGTCTTTTGGGAGAAACGTTGTGTCCATTGGTAAGTTTTCACATAACTTCTTTTATATAACAATGCCTATACATGATGACTCTAGTGGAAATACTGTTACACAAATAAAATCTAATTACTCAGTCAGCAACCAAGATCACAAAATAGACCTCCAGGTAGTCATGAGAAACTTCTGGAATTATATTTTTGTCTTCATTCTTCTCCTTTATTTATCCTTGGTTTTCTTTAGAATCTTGTTCCGTCTGAGTATTTCTGTTTCTCGATTATGTTACTATACTTGAAATAGACAAAATTTATCATTCTTTTCCAAGTATCTTTACTAAGATACCCAATCTCCAGACAAGAATAGCGAAAACTATAGTAGCAAGAACAGTAAACTCAAAACAAAAATAAAAGCAGAAACAAAAAGAAAAACTAGATATGTGCATGCTTGGCACAAAGTTTACTATATTTTAAATTTTTATATTGTTATATGTATACATGTATATAGAACATGTGCACATTGAGACAAACTTCTACAGTCTAGAAAACCCTATGTTTCATTCGTGTTTCTCAAATTCCTTGATATCTGGGAATAACTTACTACAGAGAAATAAAGTAGTAATCTGTTACATTGCAATAAAAATATTGAGATATAAATAAATCTAGGTTGTCACAGCACAAACTTTTCTCACAGTTCTCCAGTCCACTCTCAGTGGCCCTACTGCTGGTTGCATTTTTGAGTAATTCCAGTTCTGTCTGTTTTGCCTCATGTGAATACTGTGTCTTCTCTTTATGGTGTAATAACAATTCTGACAATTGCTATATTTTCTTCATTTCCCCACACTACTAAAAGTTACTGGGTCCAACAAATCCAAGTGAAGGTTTGGGAATTTCTTATGTGTGTATGCTGGAGGGTGTGCCTGTGTTTTATATTTGCAAATAGAATGTAAACATGAATATAAAAACAGCTATGTATGAAACACTTCTCAGCAAATCATTCAGTAAATAAACTTGGCCAAAGATTTTTTTTTTCATCTCAATGTTTTGCTTGCTACACGTTGTCTTTTTTTCCTGCTACACTTCAGTTATCGTAAGCTTTTCTCATTTCAAAGAGATCTTATCAAACATATACATTTATTTTAATTTAGCTTATTATAAAAACAAGTACATTTCTCTTACCATCTTTTTACCTTCATAATGCAGTTCTAAGAATAACTTTTTAAAAGGTAGTTTTAAAATCATTTTCCTCAAGAAAATTCACTAGCAAATACTTACATTAAAAAAGAAAATATGTAGTTGATATTGGTCAAGGTAAGGGTAAAGTAGCTGTGCAAATCAATGTGAGACTGCCCAGCAGTACCAGACAATAGTTTCTGAGCTACAAATATGCAAAGGGCTCAAGTGAAGACATTGGCGATGTGGCACTTACTTCATTCCTTAGGTTGAAATTCTGGGTGATGTTCAGCATGGCAAACAAGTAGAATGAACAGAAAATTCGTCTCCAGACTGAACATAGACATATGACTGTAAGACTGAATTGAAAATAATGATATTTGACGTGGTTCTTAAGGAGAAGTATCGATGTGTGGGAAGCCAAAGGGACAACGAGGCATCTCAAAGAAGTTAAAATTTCAGAATGAAACTCAACTGCCCAGAAGAGAAGATGAGCCAGTCCATATAGGAAAAGGTTAATTGGGTTAATTTGAAGTAATGTTTTATTAAATTAACCAGTTCATTTAAACACATTGCCTTTCATTCTGAGCAAAGAGTGACCGTTATATTTTGACAATACATGCATAAAAATATTCTAATTAGTACATCTCCACGATCCCTTTTCTTGACTATATTTCTTCCTTCGACTGACTATTATTTTCTCAAGAGGATTTATAAGCAGCATTTAGTGGTCATGATAAACCTTCAATTAACTGGCTTTTCCTGCCGGTGCATTATTATCTCATTATCAACTTGTCTTTTTTTTTCCCTATTTTTTCTCTTTCAAGCTATTTGTTTATTGTAATTGACCCACAAACATTTCCTTAATTGTTTTAAATAACACTTTTGTTAGCACTAACACATTTTAATGAAAATTTTCTTTTAAAAAATCTAGAATTTAAATTTGTTCTTCCAATAAACAGTGTGGATCCTTTTTGCCTAGACTATTATGTAATGAAAATAAAATGTGATTTAAAAACTAGAAATTTACTTGGTTACCATCACATCTTTGAGTTCTTGTAAAAAACAAATTCTAGTGGGTATCAGTTTATTACCTGAAAAATAGTCATGCATTTGAATGTTATTATTTCTATCAAACTGTCTAAGGAGGTTTGCTAACCCAGTACAATATTATTATTTCTAAGTTATTTTATACCTGTAGACAACATGATTGATTTTTTGGCTGACATGTACCAGTATCTTCACCAGTGTGTAAAACATGCCTACAACTTGCAACTTATGGGACTCGTGTCTGGTTTAGAATGTTGAAGTTACAGGAGCCTCACATCAACAGATATTTCAGGGAAATATTTTAAAAATATATTTTGAAGCCATGAAGAATTTACAGTATATTAAGAAATTGAGAGACCAAAAACCGTGGGTAGAAGAAGGCACAAGGGTGAGCCTGGAGTTTCGAGGTTTTCCCTGACCATGGGCTTCAAAAGAAGCTGAGCTTAAGCAGAGCAGCATAGCAAGTGGCACCTAGAGAAGGATAAGCCCATATTTAAAGTCCTATCCATTTTTGGTATTACTCCGAAACTCTGAGACAGGAATTTAAGACAAATACTGTTCCTACTTGGCAAAAAAAGCGAGACAAAGTGAAACTACATTACGCACTAGAGAATTCCAGGCTCTCAATAAAAGTTCGACTACCACCTACTGAAATGGTACTCTGGACGAGCTTTCAGAAAACATCATTTCAATATTTAAAAGAAGAACAATGTTATAGAGGCCAGTTAGAGAATGGTCTTTCGGTGGAGGCCAGGGAGTCAGGCAAGAGTGTTGGCTTCAGCTTACAAATCCTGTTCTCTTTTTTCCCCCTCTATTTTATTGATATGTATAAGTGCAACATTTAAGGTTTACAATGAAGTTTAGCATCTTGTGCACATACATGTCTTGTCAAGGTGACAAGGACTTTCCCACTCTTCTTTTGTCCTTACCCCTACCCACCCCTACTTCCGTCCCCACCCTACCCCCTGTCCTCACATGTGGCTAAAAGTTTCTTATGCCAGAAACCAGGTATAACTAACCAGCTTGTTTCTTTTCACCTAAACATTACTCTCCTATGTCATACTATGAGGTAATTGAAAAAATATACAAACACAAGTTACATGCATTGAGAATTTTGTGCTTTTATATTTTGTAAATTGAATGAGCACCAAGTCTGTACAAACATGGTTCTGTGTTCCTTTAATAACAGTATGTTGTGTACTGCACTGCAATTATCAGAAACTATGAGATAAAACATGTTAGCTTTTGTTCCTCGACATCCAAAAGAGTAACCCATGGTCTAACTGGGATCCATTCATAAAAGCCTCTTGGTATTTTTAAAATGAAGGAAGTTGACGATATCACTACTTCAATTTACTAGTAAGTAGTGAGTTTTAATTGTTATCTCATTACTTTATCAAATTTCATCAAATTAATTATGTACTTTTTACTATCATACTATACTAAATAAAATAATGTTTACTGTTTACAGTTTAGTCAATAGAATGAATATCGTATTTTGTAACGTGTATCATTCAGTACTTAGTCTACAGTAATGGTACTTATTTGAAAGTTCTACAATTGCATATTTAATGTGTTTGTACATATCTGCTTATGACTTCATAGGTAATGTATTACTTAAATACATATCTTAATAAATTTCTAATTATAACTTTACTATTCCTTAGAGTATCTAAAACCACAATATTATTCTAGATTTCCTGGAAGTATTTAAACACCTAGACTTCTATTTTGCTTACTAATAAAGAAGAGAACTTCTCTAGTTTACCTCAATTAATCCCTATAGTAGAGATCTAATTATTCACACGAGAGCTTGAGGAATCACACTTCAAGTTTGTAGAACCCTCGGGTATCCTTTCACACCACCATACAGAGCAGAACATTTAGTATCTACCTTAGGTAGGAAGTAAGTTTGAAGTTAAAGTATTTCCAGAGCATTGGACTCATAGATCTGTGTGAAAAAATGATTATTAACAGTTAAGTGGCCCAGGGGTATAGCTGTGCAATGGAATGTACTTCTAAGATTCTATAAGAAGGAAACTGATTTAATGAAAAATGTAATATCGCTAAAGAAGAATTTTGAATGTTTCCACCACAAAGGAATATGGGTCTAAAGAGATAGATATGTCAACTACCTTCATCTGGATCATTAGACATCTACATATGAATTAAAAAGTCATGCTATGCCTCATAAATGTACAAGTATTAGGAGTCAATTAAAAGAGAGGCTATTAAATTAAAACTAAATAAATATGGAAAGAATCGGAACATCTTAGGAGCCTTTTTTTCCAATAATACAAATTTAAAATTAAAATTATCCAATTATTTAAAGAAATAGGGACTTTGGATCACATATTTAAATATGTCAATTTTATATATTCATTTTTTGTCTTTTTTCTGCCTTACTTCTAAAGAAGTAATAATGCCTCTACATTGTTATTATTTTTGCTTCCTGGACATAACCAAAGTGGATAAAATTCTAGGTAACTTATACCATAATTATCTAAATAAAAAATAGTAGCAAAGGATGCATGGTATAAGATTACAATACAAAATAGACTTTCTACTTTAATTTCCTTTTATGTAAATACATAATTTGCAAAGTATAAATAATAAAATTTTTCTAAACCTCATTTTAAGTCCTGAAGTTCCTAACGTTCATGTTTATTTTAACAAAAGTCATTAGGAAGTACCATTCACTAACTAGGAATACATAAGAGTTAAAGAAAATATATGTTTTGGACTTCTAGTTCTCTGGGCAAAGTAATGATATCTTGCTGACTATTTGTCATTTTTCCCCATTTTATTGATATGCATAAGTGCAAAATTTAAGGTTTACAATGAAGTTAACCATTTTGCGCACTTATGTATCTTGTCAAGGTGACAAGGACTTTCCCACTCTCCTTTTTTCCCTCCCCATACCTACCCCTCCCTACCTGCCCGCCCTACCTGCCCCCCACCCCTGTTTCACTTTGTTTTTTGTTTTAAGCTCCCTAAGAGTTGTGCTCGGGTCTCTCATATCAGAGAGATCATTTGATGTTTCACCTTCTGCTTCTGACTAACTTCACTAAGCAACATTTTTAACCAAAAAGAAAACCAATCATGTAAGTATTACAATATCCAAATTGTAGACACAGGCACTTGGTTCTTTAAACACAGTATAGCTTTTATATTTATCATGTTTTATAAATATGTAATTGCCATCTTTGTACTTAATATTTTGACTATTCAGGAGGCCCTGTTATCTTCATTATTTATCACAGACAGGTTCTTTTGATTAATATTTAAATGATTTTTCTTCTGCTTTAGAAAGAGAATGTAACTGATGATAACGGCATTGATTTTTACTAGTTAATATATATTGAGATGCTATCAAATGTAATTTTAATAGAAAATAATTTTAGTTATTATTTAATAAAAGATTGCTCTTTCCTATTTTTGTTTTCAACAAACTAGATAATATAAATCAAAAGAATACACAAACACAGCAAATGGAAGTGTCAGAGATGGCATGCACAAAAATTCAAATACAGAAAAATCTTGAAGTATTGCTGAAACGCTTACCTAAACAAGTGTTGCCTTCGTTTCTTTTTGTTTGTTTTATTTTCCTTGCAACTAACGACTGACCTGCCTAGTATATATTCTAATCAAAATCTACATTTGAACTTGTTGATTTAATGAAAGAGTTCACGTTTTCATTTTGCCTCTTACCAGAAACACATGCAATGCAACCGAAAGCAGATTAGAATTGTGCTACGAGACAAGTGAAATAGACGGACCTGGTGTTAGAATTAAGATTTCACACAAGTCAAAGGCCAGAGGTAGAAATGTAAAACGCTGCTTTTACATTGATGTTTGTTTCTCATGAATTTGTTTTTTTTAATCTTTTTGAAAAACAGGCTTTGGTTTGCTTAATTATCTGAGTGTATTGCATAATTTCGTTCACATATGCTTCAGTGGAAACATTCATAGATCTTTATGTTTCACTATTGCAATATTGAAACATAAATAAATTTGGAAATATTAATAAACACGATATTCAACATAAATTCCTTCTGGTGCTTTAATACCTGATTTGACTCAATAAACACGATGAAAATACTGAATTAAAATGTATACAAATACGTATAAAATTTATTCCAAAATATATCCATAACTATGAAAATGATATATGAAAAAAGGCATTGATTGATTAATTGACTTGTTTTTGTGATTTTCTTTTATTAAATGTTGAACTGAGATTACCTAGATTTCCCTTCACCTCATAATATTCATTTATTTCCAATAAATACTAGCAAATATTATTTACTAGTTTATGAAGCTGGAAAAACATTCTCACAGTTTATTCAAAATTAAAATAAATGATCAAAAATAGTAATCTTTTTCCTAAAATATAAAGATTCAATAAGATTAAAAATGCGATGCATTAAAATATTATTGCTGTTATCTGTAGTACTTACTGGTAACAAAATAAATGTACAGAGTGTTTCCAAAGTCACCTCACATAAATTATCCATATAAACATAAAATGTGAAGTAGGTTGTTATATTGAGAGCTTTTGGGACACTGGATTACAAAAGGTCATTTAATTAATCTGAAACTAAGAAAAATCTGCTTTGAACTTCCTTAACACATCCTCACTTCGTAGCCCGTACTCCTCAGTACATGCCTTGCCTTAAGTAGATAAGGCTGTATAAGCAACACCACGGGTTTTCCCGTAATCGCTAACACATGCAAGGTGAACCTGCACAGCTACTCTGTGTTTGCTACCTAAGCAGTCCGACTTTTGACTTTGACTCTTGTTTTCTGAATATTTTCATCCTAACCTATCCGTTCTTACCTTGTACGCGTGAGTACAGACAAAGAACACATCTCAGTTCTTTCTTTCTGTAGCCCTCACATTTCAGTCTTTGTACCCCCATTTTTTCCCCCAACAATCGGCTCCCTCATTATTCATTGTTTTATTTATTCTCTCTTTAACACGCTGCAAGCTGCTTTTCAAATTGAATGAAAACTACTGGCAAATTACGACAATACTCCCTTAATTTCTTGCACTCAATTCCCTCTACTCAGCACTCTTATTTCAGTTGCACCGTGGATTCAGAAATTTTAACACTCACGTATGCTTGCACACTCACAGCTGCATCTTTGCACAAAGGTCTTCACGAATGTGTCTTCTTTGAGGTTATTTCTTAATCCTTTTTCTTTGAACACTACTTTTCTTCTTTTTATGATTCCTTTGTGAGATTTTCTTCTCCCAGAAACAAAAGATTAACCTTGGTTTCTCAAGATTCTAAACTCACATTCTCTCTGAATGATCTAATTTACTTTCCTGACTTAAAAAAAAAATGAAGCAATGATGATTTATAAATCAATAGCCATTTATGATGGGGAGTCTAGAAATTTATGTTTGATCCCAGTACTTGAAATTTATTTTCTTATTTTGATCTCATATTACCTTTTAAGCTAAGCACTACTATTTTCTCTTTGAAGATGAGAAAATTGAATCTCAAGAGGTTGAGTAATTGGCTCATATTTAGAGCTCTTTTCTGTTATATTAATGCGAGTTGATAAAGCCAACACTCTTATTGTAACCGAAGACTATGGCTCTTCCTTAGAACAGCTGCAAACTGGTTATTCTTAACCATAAGTTCTGCTGCTGTCTCAGCGGACATTTTGCTAATTAAATTTAGCATCCACCTCCCAAGCCTAGACTACTCAGGTACTGTGGATGTTAAGTGGTACCAAAGGAATTGTGTTTAGGCAAGATCTTGTTGCACGACGCATCCAAGCACTGACATTCACCATCCAAAATGACAGCATATTGCCTCCTTCATTCAACACTATAATCCATGTAGCTTCTGTCTACTATTTCCTCTCTTGCTTTATGACGTCATGGAGAGCCCAGCTCCCTGTGTTCTGATTCTGAATGTCATAATATATTGCACAATATTATTGCTTTTGTCAAATCAATTTTTAGAGTTTTCCAATTTTACAATCCAGTTGCAAGAATTAAGTGAATAGGTATCATTTGCGGAAACATATCTCTGAATTTAAAGCACATTTCACTATGTTAAAAGCAAAATGGATAAAACAGAATGAATGATGACGACATCTGTTTTGTGGGAAAAGTTGGACATAAAAGGAAGAAAAGAAACAAGCTGAACGCTAGAGAGAAGCAGAAAGCTGAACTGTGCTCTTTGTGTGTACTCACAAGCTTGGGAATGCAGAGGAATGCCATAGGACTATGCGGAACCCAGTAGATAGAGACCACAGCAGGAGAGAGGAACAGAGCCTAGCGTAGAGCAGAGTGACTACGTTCACCTAGGATAAGTTTACAGAAAGTTAATCTCTAAATAAATATAATTTAAACCTGTAAACAAACTTTGACTCTTTTTTCTTTTTTTTTTTCTTTTCTTTTTTTTCTTTTTTTTTTTTTTTTAATTTTAGTGTCTCACTGTGTAGCTCAGACTGGTCCTGAACTCATTGTGTAGCTCAGGCTGATCATGGCTTTAGAACAATCCTCCTGCCTCAGCCATCAGAGTGCAGAAATTACAGGCATTGCTCCATCGCACCCATCTTTGTGTGGTGCTGTATAATTGAACTCGGCCTTGCACTTGCAAGGCAAGCACCTTAACCGCTGTGCCGTTCCTCTAGGCCCTCTTTTCCTTTTCTAATATGACGGTCATTTTTTAATCTGTTCTAATTACATTCTCACATAGACTATTGTGACAATTTTCTGACAGGTGCCTCTGAGTTTTCCTTTATATATATATATATATATATATATGTATGTATGTATGTATGCCGTTAGCATTAATTTGACTAGTGGCTTTCTACAATCCAACATCTAGACACTAAACTGCTCTGGTTCTCCTGAACATCCTTTCTGCTTCCAGTGCGAACCTCTCCTTAAGTTGCTTTTCGCTCAAACGCTGCATTGTGCCTCATTTTCCGTCTCCTTTAGGACTTGTTTCTGCTCTGTACATCCCTGACAACCAGCCCGTAATCATCTTTCAAAGGAAGCACCAGTGGAAAGTGTTTAATAACTCATCAATGAGCAAATCAGCAGCTCTTGTGAATGTTTCTCTGATATTTGTCAACACACACTGTAACGTACTTATCGTACATTGTGATCTAGAGTAAGATCTGTTATGGATATTTTTGGAAATATATAAAGTATAGAGTTTTGTCTATGCAGATACTGTCACAGACACACATATGATCACACACATATTTAATTAATGATAAAAATAGGAAGCTATACATCTTTTCCTTTATTATGGTATTAAAGCAATGAAATCTTGGCCTTGAGAAAATAAATGAAAGTTTACACATGATTTAAATGACAAAAACCATCATAATAAACTTTGATTTTCAATGCCATAACTGAAAAAGAACCTTATAGGTCTAGAAGGAAAAAAAAAATTTAAAAAGAGACAAAGAAGAGAGGAACTCGATAGTAAAAAGAACAGAACAGAATGTGCTTGATACTCTTACACTAAAAAACTTCTTACTTAATATTGTTACTGGGGCTCTCAAAAACAGAGTCTTGTTCTGCTGATGTTAAAAATGAACTCCATTAACAGAGAGATTGGTAGGGAAGTAGAAAGTGACTTTATTGGAAAAATATAAGGGGAAAGTAAAGTTGAAAGTAGGAACTCCCTGCAAGCAGGAGGAGAGGTGAAGGCCCCGACTGATCAGAAATTTCACTCATCTTTTATAAACTTCTTTGTCTGCTTCATGGTTATTTATTTCGACTACAGATTTAGCCTTTACTGATTGGTACTTATTAACAAACAACTAGTTCATTGGCTTAAGATAAGACCTTTGTAAGACCCCAGACTCTGGCACACGATGGTACTCGAGAGTTCAAAACCAGGATTCCTGTTCAGACAACATCGAATAAAGAACACTGGGAAAGAGGGCAGTAGGGAGGTAGGAAGTAACTTTACCGGGATAAGTACAAGGGACAAAGTGAGGCTGAAATCAGGAGGAGGGGCAAGGGTGCCACTGATCCACAATTATAATAATGTTTTATAAACTTCTTTCTATGGATCATGAGTATTCATCTCGCTATACAAATTTGGCCTTAACTAATTGGTGCATATTAGCAAAAAACTGGTTCACTGGCATAAGATCAAATTTCAGGACCCAAGACAATACCCTAGACCCTAGGTCGTGAGGATCTATGGACTCATGTCCTACTTAACTTTAGCTATGCCTTTGGCCATTCTGTGGTGTGGTTTCTCTTAAGTTATCAGAGTTCCTTATCTCTGGATGAGTTCCTAATTTGGGGGACATTTCAACCCCCCCAGTCTAGCTACTCTGAATCTCCCTAATGAAATCTGGTTCATTCTACCTTCTTTTAATTGGGAAACCTGGCAACTACAAGAAGAATAAATGGACAATGGACTCTCTGGCTACTTCCTATTCGAAAGGGTTGTAGGATCCAGGCCTCTTATTCCCAAGGGAGATTGTTTAGTTGATCAAGAGGTCTCCTACAGAACTCCTTATAAGACATCACAAGTGCATTCAAAGTTGTCACCATTTGGAATTCAATTCTAGACCTAACAAAGCAAGATAAGCAATTTATTAGGCAAGGGACAAAAATAAAAACAATAACCAAAAGGACTGGTCCAATAAAAGGTAATGGCCAAGATAACCTAGAGGTCAATTTCCATGAATATTTTTGGATATTATTTATTTCTTTATGTAATTCATCTAATAGTTACTAGATCAAATTACAATCAGTTAAATTATACCAATGCCTGCTGGAGAATGATCAACATTCTAAATGATGTTGGAAAAGAAGATGATGCACAGCTGCTCAGTTTTGTAAAACTGCAGTTCTCAATTCCTTCAATATGAAGAAACATTACATATTAATGGATTGTAGGAAAAACTACCATAATCAGAATAAGATTGATGAATAAATTTGAAAATTAGCCACCTCTGTCTTCACCTTGTTTTTATGTCTTAGAAATATTAAAGGAGAAAAATTATCTTTTCAAAAATTTTGAAAATCAGTGGCAGCATTGGCATTTCTTTGAGCTTTATTGCACAATACGTATTGTAGAATACAGTAAGTAAACTGTGTCTGTAATTTAACTTTAATAGTATTATTATTCAATGATTCAATTTACAGAAAATGCAAAATAGTTATCTGACATTCTCAGTTATACCTAGAGAAAAAAACAATATGTTTTTTAACTTTCTTATTGCCTGAAGATTACTTTTTTTATAATGTTACTTTATTTAGCTCACGTACGCCTAGTAGCAACTAGTTGTTGATTCCACAATATAGTTTTATAAAATTATAGCAAGCATCGCCTCTATATTACAGATTTTCTCTAAATTACCAAAACCGTACTGATATTTTAGCTAGAAAAGCACATTACAAATGACTTACTGTAATTTTATACTGCCATTGGAATGTTCTGGGCTTCAATCATTTTATTAAAAAGATGTTACATTATTTAACATTTCCGTGATAATTATCAAGGTCATGGAAAAAGCAGTAGATTTGAAACCTCTAAAAGATGCAAAATGTACATTTCATTGTCTGAATATAAATTATTTTGGTTGATTAAAAATGGAGACTTGGGCTCAGAAATTTCTAAATGTCTCATTAAATATGGAAAATAATAAAATTATCTGTACCTCATGTAACTTATCAAGTAAACAAGATAAATGTTAGCAACTTTTTTTCTTGAAAAGCGCTTGACAGGAATATGGATGTAATCAACGTGCACCACATGAGGTTTCTGCTGATTTGCTTCTTTGAAAGACAAGCATCAATGATGTTTAAAGACCTTGGTGAATATCTCTCTGACTAAGATAGAATTCACATTTCCATTTACATAAAAGAAAACACATAGTCGATGGTTGTTCCTAAAGGGAACCTCTCCTTGCCTGCCTTAGGCAATGTTTAAAAGATTTCTTATTAAGTTCCTGGAAGGTTTACAAATAAATTTGTACAAAGTATCTCCTGGAGTTTGTTAATGTCCTTTCTCATTTTCAAACGCTCTTCAGAGTCTTTCCTCTTTTTTGTTGTTAAACATACGCAACTACACGTTTTAAAATTAAAATAAAAAAGCTATTGCAATATCTACTTAATTGTTTAAATTATTTTACAATCAACCCTAGCTTATTTTACTTTCACACGATGCAAGGTTAACATTTAATATTCTTTATTTAATGAATGCCTATCAATTTTTATAAATGCTTTTGGAAGTTTAGTTACACATTTACTCTAAGACAAACGACACTTTTATATTTCACTGTATATATAAGCGTTACATTTCCAGTTGTTTTAATTCATTTCAAAATTTTATTAGTTAGAATACAGACTCTCTCCTAATTATAAATTATAACTTGTAATTACTTTCAGCTGAACAACTAGGGATTAAAATGTTTTTTGAACAACATTTCAAAATCATTTCTTTCTGGTTTTCTTTTACAGTTTCCTCACACTCAGCTGCTTAGCATTCTTTATGCAACAATGCAGACTTGATTAGAGCGGCTCGATTATGATTTTCTCTTTGAAAGGATATTTATGCTCATTATGTGAAAATTTCTGCTGTATCGCGTATTCACGCTTGTCTCCAGTGGCTAGGCATTTGAACCTTCTGGATAGCTGTCAGAATAATATAACTCTAATAAAAACTTAAATATATGCACAATCAAAGGCAGTTTTCAAATTCTTCACTCCTCATCTGTGCAACCTCCGCTCCAAAAGAGCTTTACAATTTCCTATTTCTTGTATATTTTCCTCCAATTTATTTTGCATAAAGAATGAAAATAATCTTTAATATTAGTCTCTGACATTGCTATAAGCTTTCTTTAGAAAAAATTAAAAATGACTCGTAAAATACTTAACAATTTGATTCGTGAAGAATTTTGTAGATAAAATTATACATGTATATTATACAACTGGTCTTTTTCTGGCAGTTGCCTTCTTATACCGCATGTCCTGCAATCTGAAACCATCACCAATTAAGTTTATCCAGACCCATTTTCAACTCTTTTTGATGATTAATGGTGATGGTCGAGGAGAAATGTAGATTTGAAAGAATCAATATTTTTCCCATTTATACTTAAAGTTACTGTAATGTGTCAACATGTAATATATTATCATTAATAATAAATAATTATAATTTACACCTTAGTAATAGTTGGCATATCGCTTTACTGGACATGAATTCAAGTCAATCTCATAAAAAATTATTTGTGAGTTGTGTAGTACAGACATAGTGCCAAGAAAAAATACAGGAAGGAGTGAAGAAAGATGTTTAGTAATTTCAGCTACTAATTTAGTAGCAGAACAAACTAGAGCATAGATAACTCACCTAGACTTTTAAAATGAAACTACATTGGTATCACGTTTGGCAGTAGGTCTCCTTTTAGTTAAGAAGTTGATGTCTTAACTAATCTCAACTGATACTACAGTGGGGATGAGAAAAAAATAGGCTGAACTGTGGTAAAGCGCACGAGGGCTAAACATCGTGATCTCCAGCCCCCACCATAATTCAAAGGCTGGATCTGCTGCTGGCCAAGTCTCTCATCGTGTGTCCTGGTTTAATCTTATGATGCTTTATGTTTTCGTACGTAAATTGAACTACATCCTTCTGCCTCTGGACCTGATTCTCCTGGTCTGCGTTTCTGTGTGTCCTTACTCTATTTTGACTGCTAGCGCTCTGCAGTTAAATGTCAGATCAGCTCAGGGCCCACCTCCTATGCTCATTGCTAAAAGAGTTTTTGATTTCTTGGGGTATTTTGTGGTTTTGCAAAAACTTAAGTGTTTTTTTTGCAATTTTTTAAAAAAATTGTCCTTACCAGTTTAATCAAGATAAAAAAAAACAGTAGTGTACACGTTTTCACAGCATTTCTTCTTCTGCTTCATTGGCAGAAGTTATCTTTCCAGTTATTTTCTGACTTTTTCAATTTTTCTCATTAATGTTTTAAAATATTTAATGTACAGATCTTTCATCATTTTGGTTAAATTTATTTATTTATTTATTTACTTATTTATTGAGACCGGGTCTCACTCTGTAGTCCTGGCTGGTTCTGAACTCCCTATGTAGCCCAGGCTGACCTGGAACTTACAGCAATCCTCCTGCCTCAGCCTCCCGAGGGGCTGTGAGTTTATTTCTAGGTATTATATTAGCAGCATTAATTATTTTCTTGATTTCTTCTATTAGATAGATGGTTGTTAGTGTGTAGATATTTCACAAGTGGTTGTAAATCGCTTATAGTATACTGAAATTTTCTCGATTTGCTTTTTAGTTCTATTTAGCAGTGCTTTCGTGGAGTCTTCAGCGATTTCATCATTTAAGTTAAAACCTTAGGGTATAGATCAGCAGTTTGAGCACTTGCCTAGGAATCCCAGGGCTCTCGGTTCAACTCCACAGCGGAGTATAGTGGCACGTGCCTGTAATCCCAGGATTGTAGAGTCTGAGGTAGGAGGATTGACATGTATTTGATGTGAGCATGGATTACACAGTGAGTTCAGGCCCACCCTGGAATACAAAGAAAACCCTGTCTCAAAACCAAACAAACAAAATAATAAAAACAAAAGAACATTATTTGCAAAAGTAATTTTAAAGCTTTTCTTTCTAATTTGGAAACTTTTTTTCTTAACTAATTACTTTGGATAGAGAATCACATTCTACTAAGTAAATTAATCAACATACAGAAAGAAAAGTATTAGTGATCTCAATTATACATGAAAAGTTAAACTCATAGAAGTAGTAAATTGTTTGGGGGTTGCCAGGAATTTAAGGATGGGAATAAAAAAATGAAGAAACATAGTGATAATAGTTAATTAAAGTGTCTGATTAAAAATTCCTATTAAAATACATTAAAAAATTCTTAGCACAAAAATCAAATAAAGGAACAACAGTTGGGATTGATATTTAAATTGATTTAATCATTTCATAGTGCACGTGCATTGAACATCATATTGTATCTTGTTAGTATATACACGTATTTTGTATGTATTGTTAGAGAATGTATGCTAGAAGACTGTGGGCAAGTTTGTAGTCATGTGATGCAATCAGTTTTTCACTTTTAACATCATCGCTTGGAGTTTGTTTTTGAACATCATGCATGTAATATGTGTTGCTTTCTGGCTGGCTGTTTTTATTCTATATTAAATCTGTATTGTACATGACTAGCATATGATTTTGTTGTTGTTTCAGTTTTTTCTTCTTGCATAACATTCTATTTTAGAAATGCAGTATATTATTTTATTTCATAGTCCATTGATGCATATTTGGATTATTTCACGTACAAGGCTAATTTGAACAAGTGCTGTGCAATGCTCCTAGAAGTCTTTACACACCATCTTTTCTCTTTCTTTTGTGCATAACTACTAAATGTAATGTTGGTCTACAGAATATTCTGGTTAATAGCCAAGTACACAAGTTTCAAAAGGAAGAAACTTTCTTTTTCTGATTTATATTCTCTCTCTCTCTCTCTCTCTCTCTCTCTCTCTCTCTCTCTCTCTCCATTTCTCTTTCTGTGTGTGTGTGTGTGTGTGTGTGTGTGTGTGTGTGTGCATGTGTGTGTGTGGTGCTGGTTCTCAGGCTTTCAGCCTCATCCATTACAGCTAATCTATCACGAAACTATACCCTGAGTCCTATCAAAGACCTATCGTCTAGCCCCAGAGCACAATCTTATTACCAGCTTTTGACATACTTTCCTCCTTTAATTTTAGGTACTAGTTTTATTGTTCTTAACTGTAGTATGTAATTTGTATTTCCATGGAGACTAATGGTATTTGATCACACTTGTATCAAATATGCAGACATATGAAATTGTTGAAAGTTTATTTTGCTAATTAGATTTTTTCTTACTATTGTTAACTTGTAGGGATTTGAAAATCTTACATATCAAAAAGGAGTTTTCTTCCTATTCATCCTACACCACTTAATATTTTCCACTCTATCTTAATGTGATGTTTTATTTTGCAATTAGTCAATTTTACAGTTTGAGGATTTTCTTTTTGTCCATGATATTTATTTTTAATTTTCATTCAGTTAACTTTTTGTATATTATTTCAACTCTGAAATTTGATAAAAACTGCTTTTTGCATCATCACATGAACTTCTGAGGAAAGTCTATGCTTCAAAGGTTATATACAGTCTACATTCACTCTAAAATTAAGAAACATTAACAGTCTTACTCAAATATTTATGTCTATTTTTGCTACTAATTATAGGAAAATATGCTTCAGTTCTAAACTATAACTACAGGTTAGTTTTGTGTATGTTAGTTTATGTACTTTAAGTTTCTATTATTCTGGATATTTAGAATGATTTTCTAAATTAACCTTATATCGACATACCATCTTTTCTTCCATTTCTACTCTTTGATTTGAGTTCTACACAGTATAGTGAAATTTTTTGTCGGTTTTTCCTTTTAGGGGATAAGTTATGTACTAATATTTTAATTTTAATGAGGAGGGCACTATTGGGCTATTACAAAACATTTAATATTAAAATGATATAAGTTGCTTTCTTTAGAGAAACATGAAGAGACACTCTAAAGGTTAATTGTGCTTTCCAAAGGGTTGCGTGCATCAAGCATACCCTGGAAACACACCTTGCCTGTGCCAGCTCGATCAGTGAAGATTTCAAAAGACAAGTGATAACACATGCTGCTTATGTCAGAGCAGAATCTCAGTGCTTTTTAAAAAATTGAAAATGGAAAAGCAAAATGATATTTTTCTCAGATAACAGTGAAAGGAGTATGTGTACAGATTTACATACACTTTAAAATTGTTACTGCTTGTATAAAAATGTATTAATCATCTAATATAACTTCATATAAACTTATTTATACTGTGAATATAAAAATACAAATAGCTAGGAAAAAAGAATCATCGGGTTGAAAAATAAAAATATTTTGGAATTGAATATTATTGCCTGTGACCAAAGACTTACAATTCATAACTATCTTTAAGGTGTTTGAAACTCCCAATTTTCCCCAGCAGTCCCTAGGAAATGCTTTCAATCTCAGGCTTTCACAGTTCCTTGAATTTTGCAAACTCCACCAGCTGTTAAACAGGTTGCTGTCAAACTTCACAAATATTTATAAGGCTGTGAGCTTTGTAACAAAATTTTAGGCTCTTGTGTCACTTAAAGTGATACTTACTTAAATTCAAAGAAATAAATTAGTCATTCATGCTTCCCAAATCTCACAAAGTATGATAAGAATTAATTTTGGGACTAAGAGAATAAAAGTGTTTATAAATCATATCCAATATTTTTAAAACTCAGAAAAGATGACAAATCTAACGGGTAATTTTATATTTACAGTGATATACATTAAATAATAAAATGCTAGACAGAAATTTTTAAATGAGTAGCCAGCAATTAAGTTTGTATTTCAACTACTTCAGAAGCAAAACAACTTGAATTGGTAAGATTTATCTCCACTAGTATCAAGAAATGATAATTTTTTTCTGAATTATTTAAAAGTAGATATACACCTTTAGTTTTTATATGATACTGTAGCAAAGTCACAATGTTAAATTTACAGAATGCATTTATGAGACAAAGTTAGTGTACTCTAACACTAAATGGTTCCATGTTCATTTATCATAAAATCACTTCTGTGAGTTTACAATAGAACCATTTTGTACTTGTTCTAAAAATTATTTTGTGCTTAGATTTTGCTTACCATTTTCATTTCAAATAAAACTATGAATGTGTTTATATTAGACTCAAATTACATTTAATCTTCATAAAATAAAACTTTCTGACAGAAAATATAAGTTAGAAAATACTTAAGTTGTAATTCTGTGTATACTCATAAAGTCATCTGTGATTATTGTTCATCAAAGTCAGCTCTTTCGTGTACTTGATGACTTGTTTGAGCTTATGAAATGGCATCGAATGTACAATGAATACTTGAATTGAAAGATGAACATAGTAAAAGATACAAAACCCTTAATCTTCCTCAGAAATCTCTTACTTCATGTTTTTTTTTGAGGTGAATGTAAAAACACAGACACTTTGTTAGGTCAAGTACAATCCAACAGAAAGGTAGTGTTCTGAAAACACTGGTGTCATAATTCTATTGTTAAATTCCAGAAAGGAGTCTGCTCTGTAGACCAGGCTGCTCCCAAATGCACTGTGTAGACGAGTTTGGCTTCAAAGTCATTGCAGTCCTCCCGCTTCAGGCTCCTGAGCGCTGGGGTTCCAGGCTTATGCTACCACACCTAGCTAATTTATATCCAGTGAGGGAGAAGTGAACCCAGGACCTCAGCACCCCAGGTAAGTGCGCTGCCCACTTGACAACACCCCCAGCGCTAGCCTTTGTTGGTTGCATTTGGCGCTGTGAATCTTCTGGCTTTTCTCCAAGGTGAAAATGAGCATGAGACGTGAACACTTTGAAGTGAATCAGGTGTGCCAGCTCTCCAGCCTCTGCCATGGAACTTCTCTGCTTCAGGGGGGCAAACTGCCTCATGAATGAACCGTGTGAGACCTTCCAAAACTGTGGCGAAATAAATCTTTCCTCCCTTACACTGTGGATGTTGAGCATTCTGACGAAACAACAGAAAAGAATCTAAGACATAAGGTCTCAAATATGGGAGGCAGGGGCTCTACCACAGTCTTTGGACCAACCTCCTCTCTCTCTCTCTCTCTCTCTCTCTCTCTCTCCTTCTCAGTTTCTTCTTATCCCACACCTCTCTGTATCTGACCCAAAGCCTCACCAGTAGTAGGCAAGCACGCTGCAACTGAGCTACAACACCCGTCCTGAAGTAAGAATTTCGGCCTTCACAGCCCTGCTCGCCTCTCCTTAAATATATTGGCATAGCATTTAAATTTATGGAGATATTGTTTGATTAAGACTTGAGTGTCAGATTTTGAAGCATTGTTATTGCTTTCAGAATAAAAAATAAAAAAGCTTCAACAACTTAACCAGGCTTAGCATTAGAAGTGTCAATATTTTATGACTTATATTTTAAGAAATAGAACACTAAGAGATCCACAATAAATTAATCACCAAAGGCATATCTATAGATGTGTTCAATACTTAATAGTGAAATTCATCTCTTCTAAAGACATGTTTAACATTATGTAATTATTATCCATACACAAAGTTGACAATGAAACACACAGTTTAGTTATAAATGTTTACTTCTCTTCCAAAAGCAGAAAATTTTACATATTTAAGTGGTATTTTAGATGTTTAGATAAAAGGAGCTTTCATTGATTTTTAAAAAGCCAGTTGTAAGAAGGCAGATAATTTCCAAAGATACCCGTATTTTATTTTGCCAAAACTTTGCATGATTATCTTATCTGGCAAAAGATGTTTTGCAGACATGATCAGGATAAAAGTGGCTGGGGATTCACAGCAGTACCCTTGAGAAGGCCAATGTAATAGTGATTTTGTTCATGAGAGGAGAACAAAGACTCAGAGCCAGAAAGAAAAAGACTGCTCTATGCACACGGCTGCATTTGAAAGTGGAGGAACGTGTCTGAGGCAAGGGACACAGGTCATCTTAGAGGCTGGAGATAGTGAGAAAATCAGAAACTCTAGGAGGAGTCCAGATGCATCACCAGGTTGACTTTTAGGCACTGATACTGACACAATATTTTTTAACCTCCAGAACATATTCTAGTTAAAAAAATATTATTCTAAGCAACTCATTTTGTGGAAATTTGCTGTTACAGAACCAGGAAAATAATAGAGACACCACATTCATTTTTAAGAAGATAAAATAAACTTCAAGGAATGAAGTAAATAAAGTCATTTTACATACTAAGTGAATAAACATAAAATAGTCAACAAGCAATCCTGAAGCTAGGAGAATCCAAAGTTGTGAAAATGCATTGTACTAAGTATATGATCTTCAACAAATCCAAGCAACGACAACAAAACCTGAGAGATCTAGGCAGGCAAAGATTGTGTCCTCCACATGGGAAAACACAAGTAGAAGATATGAACATCTTATCAGAAAATGTAGGCATGACCTTCGTAAAGAGACCTCCAGGTAGTCACAATATCGCATGTTGTCTAAAATCATGAATTCCAACACATATTTAAGGATATAAAAATGAATGACTATTATGGCAGAAAAATAAGAAAATATCTACAAGCTAGTTATTTTAAAATGCGCAATCTGGGGTTAATAAGTATCACAATTGACATGAAAGATTCGGTATGGTGCTCAAATAAAGACATAGACTAGCAGAAGAAAGAATTAGCAAACAAAATATTAGGCCAACAGAGAAGATAAAAATTAATAAAATAGAGAATAAAAGACACAAAAAGTTAACGGAAACTTAAATAAACGTATGATACCAGGAAGAAAACACAAACATGCATACTAGGATTACCAGAAGTCCAGAAAAGTAAGAAAAAGGGATGAATAACTATTTATACAAATAATGGTTGAAAAGTTCTCTAATAAAAAAAAAAAAACTAGCAATATGCAAATCACAGAACTCAACAAACCAAAAGAGACTAAAAGCAACTTGAAATACTGAAAACATAATTGAAAATATGGAAAAAGAATGAAAAAAAAATCCACCTTGTATGGAAGGGAATAATAATGATAAGAACAAGTAACATTTTATCAGAAATAATAAATCCCAATAAGTATGACAATGATGCATTGAACGTGATGAGGAAAAAAGTTAATCCAAAATTCTCTATCTGGCATAATTATATTCAAAATTAGTGAAGATTAAAGAAAGATAAACTATGTGACCAAAATTTGTGATTTTTCTATGGCTAGCAGATCAGCCTTAGAAAGAAGAATATTCACTGCATTGCAAAACTGTCAGATTATCAGAGAACAAACTCAAACCACGGGCTGAAGTGAAGAGAGGAGTAATGAAAAATATGCAGTCAGTATTGTAAGCCCTGGTGCAATCACAATTTTTCCTTCTCTTACTGACAGATGCCACATGAAAACTGTATCTATAAGGTTGTACTCCTGTATTTCTAGTATATAGAGATGTGTCATAATTGTACAAAGAAAAGAGGTGAAACTAAATTAGAAGAAAACTGGCACAAATGGCAACAACTTAAATCCAGAAGAAATTGAGAGCACCAAAAATCATTAACTATGTTTCCTTTGTCTTTTATTGTTTCTAATAAATATTCTATTGCATTTACTAGCTTTATTCTTCCATTTGTTTACCTAGGAAGTGATATTGGCAGTAAGAATTCCCTTTTGATAAATATTGCATGTTTAAATATGAAATGTTAGGATGATAATCACAGAGAAAATAATAAAAGATAAAGTTATATTCTGTCATTTGCCAGTAATGTTTACTATTTTCACATGTAAAATAATTAAATGTATTATTTGAGGGAAAAAATACTGTAAGTTTTAGAAGTCAGGTATGTTAGGCCAAATAGCTGAGTCGCATTCACTATGTGGGTCTCTCCTGCCTGGCTACCAGGTAGAAAGGGAGAGTGATAACAAAAATAAAAAGTAATCAATGTTGGCAAGGTTGTGGGGGATAAGGAACACTTGTGCTCTGCTGGTAGGACTGTAATCTCTAACAACCTCTACGGAAGGGAGTATGGAGATTCCTCAACAGGCTAAAGATAAATACTCTATTCGATCCAGTTATACCTCTTCTGGGAATCTTTCCAAGACTTAAAAGCAATGTGTAACCTAAATGCATGCATACCCATGTTTATAGCAGCACAACTATTAATAGCTAACTTATTAAAGATGTCAAAATATCCATCAACAAATCAATAAATACAAAATACATACATTATGGAGCACTGCTCTTTCACAAAGACAGGTAGATTCAAAGGTGAAGGGTCTCAACTGGACACCATCATTCCTAGTGAAGCGAGTCAAACTCAGGTTAAATATTGCCTGGTTTCTCTAATACGAGAATGCCAGAATATGTGATTTATAGAACCGAATGGTTGTGATAATGGGGGTTAGGTGAGAGTGGAAGGGTGCAGGAGTGCAAAAAACAGGAATGGGAAGGGATTATAATGCGGATGCAACATATATGTGTACAAAATACTCAGGTTCATTGTAACCATTATGGATTGCACATACGCATGCACACACACACATATGAGAAAATAAAAGTAATTAAAATGCATTACAAGATCATAGGTATCAGTAGCTTCAAATTTAAACCAATGACAATAAAAAAGGAGAAAAATGGGAGAAAATAATTATTCTATCTCTCGTGGTGTTGTTAACTAGACTGGAGTAATTTCCATTTTTTCCAAAATCAGTATAGTAAAAAAATATGAACACATACCAATAATAAAGTTCAGATCATCTAAGCCATAGTTATAAATATTACATTCATTTTTATAATTGATCTAATTGTGTTTCTCACATTATTATTTTTTACAATATTCCTTAAACAGATCTTAAAATTTCAAATTCTCATGAAACCCATTTTTTCATCTGTAAAGTCATAATACAGTAGAATATTAGTATATTTCGCATATTTACTATATGTGCGGATATGGGGACTTTTGATTTTGATTTAGAAGAAAACATTATTTATCGGCTATCTAGATTTTAACCTTAATATATATTTGAGACCTGAATAAATTACAGTTTGGTGGACGTGACTTTGTAGTATAGAATCCAGACACCTAATGGCTCTAATCTTTCTCAAGAAAACACACACTAAAATCAAGAGGCCAGTGTTGTTTCTTTATTTCTTTCAGACTAGAACAAAAGGCCTAAGTTATTAAACAAGAAGAACAGTGAACATGGTCTATGGCTTCAACAACTAGATATTCAAAGAAGAAAAAGTGAATATCTTCGTCTGGAAAGTAATTGGATTAGATAAAAAGTATGTAAATGTCCTCTTCTTAGAGTAGATGATAAATCCCTGAGCTATAATGTGGTTGCCAAAAATCTAAATAAACTTCATTACTACATAATAAAACAGCTCAGATTTAAAATTGGTCAGTTTATTGATTTCACTGGCAAGGGATTTGAATGTATTTTCTTTGTTTGCCATTAATTTCTTGCTTTCTGAAACCAATCTGCTACTACTGACAATGGAGAATTAAGCATGCTGATGTTATTATAATCAGACATAAAATGAAGTGTGGGCTCCTGGGGTGTTTATGACAAATTACAACAACTCTTCACAATTCTTTTTCCAAGTGCAGAGGAGGTAAGTGTGGGATATTTTGAAACTCTAATGATTTTTGAAATATGTTTTTCATCAAAATTAGTGAATTTTAGCTCACTCAGAGTTAACTCTCTGCATCTAAAATACTTTTTTCCCAGTAAACACCTTCTAAGTTTAATATTTTAAGATGATCAAATTAAAGCCACATATTATGTCAAAAAATAAGCTTTCCTCTCTCTACAGTTGCTTTCTTCTTTGTGCGCTATAGTAACACCTTACCAATCCATTTTCATTATTTAACTGTGTAACTGCAAAGACCTCTGTTGAACTTTTAGATCTAATGCTGTGTCTCCATACCATGTACGTGTTCACGTGTGTGTGTGTGTGCCTTGTATATAATTTATCATATCATGTGTCATCATTGTGATTTATACAACGATTTAAAAAAGAAATTCAGCTTTATATTTTATTTATTTTTGAGATATAGAAAAATGTAGCTTGACCCATTAGACTAGATTTGTCTTTCTGACAATAAGGTAAGATTTATGTTTGCTTTCATTTTTTTGTCCAATGCCAAACGACATGGAAATCATAATTAACGCATTTTTTGAGAAAGGTTCTCGCTCCGTAGCCCAGGCTGGTCCTGAACTTGCCATGGAACCCAGGCCGGCCTTGGACTGATGGTAATCCTCCTGCTTCAGCCTCCCTAGTTCTGGAATTAGAGACATGTGTCAAAAAGCCTGGCTTATGTGGTGCTGGGCAACCAAATTCTGGTACATTGCGCTTGAATCGTAAAATTAAAATCTGGCTCTTGGACACCTGCACTGGCGCAGGCCTGTAATTCACACATTCTGGAAGACTGACTCAGGAGGACTGCAAGTTTGATCCCAGCCTGGGCAAGTTGGCAAATTAGCAAGAAACTGTCTCTAAATGATAATGAATAATACTGTGAAGACTCTGAATTCCAGCTCCAGTGCCACAAATAAGAGACTGGCTCTTGAAAGAGAATAATACAATTGATGAACTTTTATCTACACTTAATCAAGCATATATATATATATATATATATATATATATATATATATATATATTGGAGTTATTGCTATTGATTTCTTGAACAATGGCGGAATAGAAAGAGAACATTACGAAGTATTCTACACTTATATATTTCATAATTTACACGAGGTGATAAAAATTCCTGAAACTCTGAAATAACTAAATTCACTCAAGGAAAAAACTATTCAGTTACATGGTTTAGGTCCGCTAAAAGTCAGCTTAATAATTAAAATTATCTATAGAAAGCAAGCCTTGCAAACAGACTAGTTGGCAGGAACGTTTTGTCTGACACTTGAGGAAATACTAGCATTCTGCAATCTGGATACAGCAGAAAAAATATACATAAATTACACATGCATGCTTTTCCCACTCTTATTAATGAAGCTAATGTTCAATGTGAATAATAAAAAAGTATCAAAACAATATAAAACACCAGACTGCTAGTTCTGCAAAATGGACACAAAGAGGTAGAGATTTATAAAATATTAGAAAGTGAAATTCAGTATGACAGTGTGCACCTGTAATCGCAGCTAACTGAACAGGTCAATGCTAAGGGATTGTGAGTTCAAGATCACACTGTTCAAATGAGCACCAGCTGTCAAAATAAATAAATAAATAAAAAAGCAGGACATCATGACCAAGTTGGGTTCATTCTAGTAATTCAGGCCTCCTTATTTATCCTGCCAGCACCCTGAATAAGAAAAAAAAAAAGAAAAAAAAAAAGAATAGAAGCAGTTAAAGCTCTCATGAATGTTCCTCATATATTCTTACGATATTTTTTTTCAAAAATCAAACAAAAGAAAAGCAATCGTTACTCTGATCAAGGGATTTTTATGATGACCTTAGATGATGTCATACTGACTGATAACAGAATAAAAACTTCCCTGAATCAAAAAGAAGAAAAAGATGTATGCTCTTTCTGATCCACATCATACTCCAGCTAGGATAATAAAAGTCAGACATATTATAATATATACAAATTTGGAAGAAAACTAAGGGGCTACTTACAAATGTCACTCTTTGCTCTGTAATAAACCCATTAAATTTGGAAAAGAAATAAAACAAAACAAAAACTACCTAATAAAAAGTATATATAGTAAGATAATAGGATCCAAGTCTTAGACATTTACTTTTATATATAAGCAACATATAAAAATTTAAATAGCAAAATAAAATCTGCAATGACTAGATGTCAATTTGATGAAATATTAATAGAAACTATATACTAACAACTGCAAAATTTTGATGAAAGATCGCAAAGACCTAAAGAAATAGAAAAATACTTTGTTTTCATTGATTGTAAGAGGTAATATTGTCAAAATGTCAATTCTTTGCAATTTGAAATGCAGACTCAACCACAATACCAATTGAGACCCTAAAATGTTATTTTGTAGATACCCCAAAACAGATTTGAGAATTCATATAGGAAGTTGTTACTTTGGAATAGTCAAAATAATATTTAGAGAAAATAAATTTGGAATCCTCTCACTATGTAATTTCAAGAGTTAGAATAAAGCTACATCAAATAAAAAATTAATATTGGTGACAGTAGAAACCTATTTTTAATGAAATACAAACCCAGGAATAGATTCTGAAAATAATAATTATTTTTTGACACAGAAATAAAGGCAGTTCCATAAAACGAGATTTTTTTCAAAAGTGACTAATACCTACAATTTACAATATTTATTTTCAAATTTGAATCTACATATAAAAACACATCTGAAAAGACATCAAAAGAAAAACAGAGCATCTCTGTCATCTCAGGTTTTGTGATGAAGCTGTATGTACTTACCACATAAGATGAATTCACAAAATTGTGTTATTACTTTTAAAATAAAATACTTGCTCCTATAATTTTTTTGCTAAGAGAATGAGTCACAATATAAGTCACAATCAGGGAGAAAATATTTTCAAGCTGTGTATGTGATAAAGAAATAATATCCAAAAATATACAAAGAATACTTCAAACTTACATGAAAACGACACAACTAAAAAAAGAAAAATAAACCTGAAAAAAAAAATCTCTCTAAGAAGTTGTACAGATGGCAAATAAACATATGAAAGATGCTCATCCTCTGTCCCTGGGGAAGTGCAAATTAAACAGTAATGAGATACCACCACACACTTCCTAGGATGCTTCAAAAAAAAAAAAAGAGTGACAACCTCAATTATTGGTGAAGATGCGTATTAAAACTTTCTCACATGTGAGAAAGTTATATTGTGAAAGCCACTCAGGAAGCAGTGCAGGTAATTGTAGTCATACTTATCACCCAGGGATGACCCTTCCACACATACATCACCGATTTGCAAATATATGTTCATGCAAGGCTTTCACGTACATTATTCACACTTGTGAAAAACCAAGAACATTAAGATGCCCTACATTAGCTACATAGAAGATCACGCCATATCATCCACTCAGCTAAATGTTGCTTAGTAAGAAAAAGGAATGAGCTGTCAGTTCATGCACAGAAACAGATAATTTTTGAATGCATATCGCTAGCTGAAAAAATAACTTTGAAGGAATAGCTTCATGTCCTGTATTATTGTTGTAATTCACCATATTACATGTGTTACACTACTATAGAAATTACTAGAGATGGGGTGGCTTAAATAGCAGTGATTTATTTTCATATACATATAGTTTTTAAATTAGTAAATGAATGCATTTGTTTTCTTAGCATGCCTGCAGTGAAATCTCTAGTGATTTCTAGTGAAATCTCTCTTCCTGGCTTAAGGAATGCTATCTGCTCACCGCCATCCTATGAGACTTTTTTTCTTCTCTTGTTCTTATGAGGTCATAAGTCCTTTAAGATCAGAATGTCACTCTATGACTTCTGTTGACCTCATTACCACCTAAAAGCTCAACCATCTAAGAGCCACATTTAGAAATAAGGGATCAACATATAATTTTGAAAAGTATTGGATTCAGTTTTTTTTTTTCCCATTGAATGATTTTATTTAAAAGGCATTCTGGAAAATGTAAAAGTACAGAGATAATGAATTGACCTGTTACCAAATGGAAATTAGAAAAAAGGACTGAAGAAGATAAAAAAAAAAATCACTGTTTTATTGTGTTTAAGCTATTCTATTTAACTGCTCTATATGCTCCTATATCATTGTAAATCACACAGAAATTTAAATGACAAAGGATATATCTTAAGAAATGTAGTTTCTTTTTTTGAAAAAAAATGTTCGTTTCCAAGGATAAGACCATGTTAAAGGAATCTTACTCTAATATATATATATATGAAAAGCCTTGTCCACAGTAGAGGATGGAAAGGGAAAATGGTACTAAATAGAGAATCAATAGACATTTGAAGGCTAAGGGAAAAAGAAGGGGGGAAATAAACCTCCTGAATATGTCTTGTATTTCAGAACTTTACTTTTTATGAGTGTCTTAGTTACCTTCTCATTGCAGGAACACAATACCTAAGTACTTCATCGAGGAAGGGCTTGTTTTAGTCTACAGTTTCTGGAGATCTCAGTTCATGGGTGGCTGGCGATGTGAAGGGCTCAGGTGGAGAACAGCCACTCCTGGCATCACAAGAGGAAGGATGGGCACCTAGAGAGGAGCCTGGGAGCAACGGGGTATTCTTCCAAGCAACTCCCAAGTGACCCACCTCTCCCTCAGTAATCCCTCCCTCCCAGCCAGGCGCCACCTCCTAAGAGCTCAGGAAGCTGAGGGTAATCCACACCCTCCAAGCACACTTGGCTTTTGGTGGATATTCCAGATCCAAACCCTAACAATGAGATTTACAGTTCTGAACACAGTGTGCATGTATACAGAGACTGAAAGACTTGAGAAGTATAAGGCATGTGGTAAGGATTTGAGCTTGCCTTATTGTTATGAGAAATTACTGAGAACACAGAGAGGTTACAGTAGGTTACGTGGTTGATATTGGCTGGAGTTGTAAGTGTGTTTAACTTAATTATACACAGATGATATCTAGATTAAAAAAAAATACTTGCAGGCCCTGCAAGCAAGAGGTACATCAAAAGGGTACTGGACCATAAACATTGGAAAATACCTTTAATGCCAGGACTGAGGGAGGCTGAGGCAGGAGGATAGCAAATTAGAGATCTAATTGAGAAACTCAGTGAGATTGTGTTTCAAAATATAAAATAAATGTATTAAGGGTAGAGCTCAATGATAGAGTTTAGTCTCCAGAAGTCAAAGCAACAAAAATTAGAATACACCATCTCCTGCAAACAGAATTTGAAAAAAAATGTAGAGGCATAACTCTCAAGAAGATGTAGAAATACATTCTGTTCCTATGTGTAGCCTTTGCAGTGACCTAGTTTTAAAAAGTATGTATAGAAAGAGGATGAAAGATCAACTTTGCAATGGGGAAATCATAAAAAAAAAAAAAATTACTCTATCTACAGTTGAAGGCTGTCCGAACTAGGCTCCATCCACAGCACATACTCGAGACAGTGGGAAGAAAATAGCACCGATCTTCCTGGCTTTTCATCCTCGAGACCAATAACCTAAGACTAATTACAAAATCATCAGGACATCCTGAATTTAAGGGCCTCCAACCCTCTAATAAATTTCCTCTACAACTCAAAGAAGCCAGGTCCTGTCACACAGGCCTGTATTCCCAGCACTCTGTAATGCTGAGGTGGGTAGATTTTAATTTTGAGCCAGGCCTGGGCAATTTAGCAACTTAGCAGACACTTTCTCAAAAAAAAAAAAAAAAAAAAATCCTGAGGCTATAACTCCATGCACGACCCTAATCTTGACTCTGAGTATGATATACAGACATACACTCCAAACTAGAGAAATCGTAGGTACCATTAGCCCTACTTGAGAGGTTTAATAGATGCATATAATGTGGCGTCATGGATGGGATCCTAGAAATCAAAAGGTGTAAAAAAAAAAGGTATCATATTGTGAATAAGATATAAACCTTTGTCCGTACTAATGTGTCAATATCAGTTATTAATTGCCACAAATGTATTTTACTAAGGGAACACATTACTTATCAGGGAAATTACAGGAAGAATACATGGATACTCTTTGCAACATATCCAAATTTTCAATAATCCTAAAACTTCCGGGGCTAAAATATTGTCATAGTACTTAAAGCGCTTGCCTTGCAAGCGCAAGGCCCTGAGTTTGATTTCCCAGCACTATATAAAAGCCAGGTGCCCTGGAGCATGCCTATAACCCCAGCATTCAGGAGGCTGAAGCAGTTGCATCGCCATAATTCCATGGCCAGCCTGGGCTCTAAAGTGAGTTCAGGACCAGCCTGGGCTACAGAGCAGCCCCTTTTCTCAAAAAACAAACAAATAAATAAATAAATAAATAAATAAATAAATAAATAAATAAAACAGTTCAGAGATTGCCTCAACACTGGCAAATAAGCATTGCCAAATCTGATTAAGGTTGTCAGTCACATGCTTTACAGATCTTCATGACTGGTGTACGCCATTTCTTTGGCAAGACTTTCAACACAATGAGGATTTTGCATATTATTTCTTTTGCAAACATTTCTCAAAGTTTATAAATTGTCTTTTAAGTTTGCTATAAACTTTTACTAAAATTTGAGAAGTTTAAAGATTTACAATTATTCTTTGTTTAGAAAAGTTTATCGTAAATCAAAATGAGGAAAAATCATGTTTTTTCTAGAGCTACCATAAATTCCCGATTCCTGATAAAATTGTCGGATTTCTTAATTTTGTGTAATTCAAAGTTGAATTGCAAAGGCAGAAGTGTCACATTTATTTCCCAATAAATAGAAATGCAAAATTTCTAAATCTATATAAATAAACTTTTCTGAATCTTTTGCTTTTATTGTTTTCAGCTATGCATTTATATATATATGCATTAAGCATTCCTCAATGTTAAAATGATCATTACTTTCGATTTTTTCATGTAGATTGTAATTTTATTCTTGTATTTCCTTGTAATATGCTTTTGGATATTATTGAAATTTATGTCTCGTATTGTTTTTAAGGTCTAGTTTAAGAGTACATGGATTTTTAGTTAGGTTGCTTCCTACATTTGGATCTACACTGTGCCACAAGACACATATGTTAAAGACTTGGTCCACAGTGTGTGATGCTTTTAGAAGCAGTGGAACCTTTGAGAAGTCAGTTCCATTGGAAGGTGTTGGGTTGTTCAGGTGGTGCTTTCCAAAGGGATTTGGGGGGATTCTAGGCTCTTTTTCCTTTTCTCCCATTACGGTTTTTAAAATTAAAAAAAATCTGAAAATATTACTGAGAGTGATATACCATACTTAATTCCCAGAACCAGAAAAAATTAATAATAATGATGAAATATTTGAGTATATCTAACTGATTTACTGCATTAAGTTGGCATATTTTGTGGGGAATTATGTCTGGATGTTCTACTCTAAATTCCAATCCTCTTTCTCACAGTTAAATTAGATTGTATTTGTCAAACTAGTAGAAGCCATAGGTTATTGACATCTTTATTCACAATAGTTTGACCACACAAGAACTACTGAACTTACTGTGGGAGAATAGAATTGTAGCAGGGATGGGAGAGGCCTACATTGCAAATCTGCATTTTTTCCAATTCCACTTAAAAAGAAATTGGTGAGACTTTGTTTGAAATCTGAAGAAAGTAGCAGCTATTAGGATGAAGCTGTCTGGAGCCTTTTATAGCTTTTTATCCTTTATGACTGCTCTGTTCCCTACAGTGTATCTGTGAAGTGCAGAAAAAGTTCACAGCAGATGATTATACTAAGGCACCAAAGCCACTGACGTGTGAGATAATCTTCAGAGCTGAGAATTAGTGTCTCAGGCAACCAAGCGAGAAACCAAACGGGAGTTATTCCTTCAGTAAAGTTTAACATCTAAGATACACCTGAAGCTGGAGCGCTTTATTACTGCTCAAATCCATGCTTTTGACCATTTGGTTACATGTTAGTACACGTTGTGTTTCTCTGTCTTTCTCAATAAAATGTAACTCCCAATATAATATGAACACTATTAAATCAAAACAATGTAACTTTAAACATTCACAATTTCACGCAACGATTGAGTAAACTAAATGAATCTTTGTTAATCTTTTTAAGTATATAGAGCAGACTCCAAATAGACTTTATTTTATTGTATTGTTTTCAAATTCTGTCTAGAATACCATGAAGAAACAATAAGTGTTTTGTACATTACACAAGTACAGATGTATGAAAATTCATGGAAAAACATTATAAAGAAGTAAACAAAAGCATATTTATGTAAGATTTGTGTCTCCGTTTCAAGTTTCTGTTGAAAGTATAATTAATTAGAATCAAACTACCATACTTAGTTGTTTTTGATATAGAATACTTTTTGTTTTTATATAAACAATATATTTTCTAAATGTAGTTTAAAGTGGAAGGATGCCATAGTGTTATTTATAAACTGTTTCAAATAACCTTATATATCAGTTGACTCACAATGAATACAGTCTATGGGTTATGCACTGCTGTTTTGTTAACTCAATGATTATTATATGTTTTTAAAGCAGAAGCAACTTTATCAATACTATTTCTAAGCTGACACTAGGTGGTATGTTTACAGCCTGGAACTAAGTAATATATCAATCATAGTTAAACTAGATATTTACATTAATGAAAAATTATTTGAGCTGAATATCTCTGTCATTTGCTGTAAGTTAAATCTATTTTATTATACTTTGTCATATATACAGCGCACAAAATATTTTGCAAGTACATGTCTTATTGATATTTATAGCAACTACTTTTAAAGTTATAGAGTAAATATCTATTCACACATGCATATACTTATAAATCTTTTACTTTCTCTGTGATTCACGTGCTTGAGACAGAATATAATACAGCAATATTTCCAGCAATATATTTACATATGGTAAGCTAAAAGTGAAAGGAATATATTATTTAGGAATAGACAAATTAAATTTTAAAACAGAGGAACTAACAGTATGATGGAAAGGTTTAGCCTGAGGATTCCTACAGAAACACAGAATTCAGCACATTTACTCAAACCACTCAGATCAAATTCAACACATCTGAGCACATTTGATTTATTATAATGAAACCTAACATATTTCCAACTACTCCATAACTCAAAATGTTCATCCTTAGAAATGTGAATCACAGTCAACTTAACCTTTTCACAACTGACGATGAGAAAATTGACATTGAGAGATGGCAGGCTAGATGTAGCCCATACTCACAAATCACTGAAATATCCATGCAAAAAATAAAAGAAAGAAAAAAATATAGGTGGCTTTGCGAGGAGACGGGGCAGAATAGAAAACTGCAAGGCTGTATCTTAAGAGAACTAGCAGTCAGGAAAAAAAGTGAAAATGTTGGGGTTTAGAAAGGCAAGTTAATTAACGGAGACGATGGTCTTTGCCACTGAACAACGTGCGGCTCTGGTGCGGAAGGGGACTTTGCTCTCTGTGTAGCAGTGAGGGAAAAACTCAGCGTTTCCTTATGAGTGTTGATGCATTACTGGGCAGCGTTGCAGCCTGAGCAGATAAGAGATCTTGCTGCCACCTACATAACAGAGACGGGAATGGGAACTCCGTCTTTTCTCTTCAATGACTGTTGAAACTGATAGACGCAAACAAGTTTAGTTGAGAAGTCATCTCAGAAGCTCCCCTGTCTTTTGCTTTGGGAGAAGCAGAAGATAAACCTGGGCAGAGTGGGGTGGGATGCCTTCACAGTGAGTGCCACCCTCTGCCCAAGTACAATAAAATAAAATAAAATAAAATAAAATAAAATAAAAACATGTTCTCTAAACCTAAGGCATAATTGTCACTGCACTACACAGATTGTTCAGACAGCCACCCTAATGAGTACTGTAAGTCCAGGGATAAGGCAACTGTGATACACAAAAAATTAATTTTAAGATTTAAAGAAGATTACAGTCCCAGTTTTACAAAAACACTGATCTCTGGGCTAGAAGAATCTTCATGGAAAACATCCACAGGTGGGGAGGGGAAAGTTTTGATTTAAATACGGTTGAAGACAAAGCGTTCAGCCATAAGAGATTTTGGTAGAACTAGGTCTCATTCCATGGATGTCATTGCAGGGAACAGCAGAAAGGTGAACACCAGTGTTTCTTAAAATACTGCGTACAGTCATTTCTCTTTAATGTAGTAATGAAAATTCAGGGCAAAGAAAGCAGTATACAAATTTGCCAGCCAAGCTTCTGAAAGTGTGATCTGAAACCTTAAGGACCATTAGCCCATGTTTTGAACAAGACGTGAGCCAGTTCATGCACAAACACAGAGGGTGGGGCTCAGCCTCCTGCCCCTTCTAGATGGCGCTCCTAATAGGACGGAAGTGAAGAATAACTCTGAATGAGAAACTACAAAGATTTGACACTCCTCCTTCTTTATATCATGCAGGATTGAAGAATTGACTCCGGTATCAATATCACCACGGGGAAGAATATCAGATACGGCTATATCTGTTTGTTTGAGGTTACTTTTTCCTGTGTACAGAGAGAGTGTGTGTGTAAGAGTTTGTGAAGTTGGTTATAGTATCTGATTGCACAGTGTTTTACTATGTGATATTATGATCTCTTAAATTAAGGATTCGTTTCTTTGAGCTCCTTTTAGGATTCAATTTCTGTGTCTTTCAGTTTCCACTGATATTCCTTAATTTCTTGTCCTTTCTACCTTTCTTGTGATCTGAAATAGCCCCCTTCCTCCCATCTTTTTTCTCTTTCATTCTCCTGTTCCTCTTCCTTCTCCTCCTCCTCCTCCTCCTCCTCCTCCTCCTCCTCCTCTTCTTCTTCTTCTTCTTCTTCTTCTTTCCTTGATTACTTAGTCAGTAAAGGAGTGGAGACTTTTTAAACAAGTTTTAAATTATATGGTGATATATGGTAAGCTTCTCAATTTTGTTCTTTCAGATTGGTGACTCATATCTTTATTCCTGAAGCTTCCAGGTGATTTGTTACCCTATCTAGGTTTGGTTGTAAGACTTTCCAAAAGATGTTAAAGACACAGAATGGTACCACCAGCAGACATCATATAGGATTTTCTGTACTCCAGATATGTAGATAAAGACACATATGCAAAAAGATAAAAAGAGAAAAAGAAAGAAATGAAAAAAGAGAAAGAAGAGAGAAAACATAATCACAGGCAATATCATTTATGAACACAGATGCAAAAATCTTCAATACAATTCTTATGAAAAGAATTGAAAATCAGAAAATCATACAACATGACATATTTAGTTTTATCCCAAGGATACTAGGATGGTTCAACATTCATAGATCAAAAATCATAATATATCACATAAAAAAGATAAAACTTATGTTGTTATTTTTATAGACACAGGTGTTTTAACATCCTTTCATGATATATACAAAAAACTACTGAAAATAGGTATAAAAGGATCTTTCTTACCTGAGACTAAAGCAAGCGAGATATAATGAATTTGCAGAAAGCAACCTAGTTAATGGGAAAAATATAGAAAATTACTCTAAAATAGTAAAATAGAGGTGGAAGTATTCATAGTCTGTGCTCTGATGTGAAATATTTCTAGAAACATTAGCCAGAGCAGAGACAAGAGAAAGTCCAGATTTTTCTTTACATAGAAGACTTTAAAATTCCACCAGAAGAAAATTCAGAAACCTGGCAGGTTATAACACTTTCCTATAAAGTAATTATGAATTATCAAATGAGAAATTTAGAGAATAATCCCATTTATAATAACGTTAAAAGAATATCTTGTAATCAACCCAATCAAAAATGAAAGACTTGTGTAACAAAGAACTAGTATCATTAAAATGGCAATGTGACCAAAACTTATCTACAGATTGAATGCAGTTCAGTGAAAATGTTAAGAACATTTTCACAGAACTAGATGAAAATCTTAAATAAATGTGTAATCAAAAAACAGTACCAAAAGCAGTTATCAACTAAAGAAATAAAGCAAAAAATACTAAGTATTGGATTCCGAGTTATAAACTATGGAAACAAAACTTTCATATCTGGATTTCTCTATGATCGCAAAGTATTCCATTGTGTATTGGTACCACATCTCTTTTAACTATTCTTCTACTGATGGACAGATGGATTATTTCCAGGATTTGGCTATTATGAATTTTGCTGCTATAATCATGGATATGCAAGAAAGAAGAAAGGTGTGCAAAAATGCAAAAAAATCAACATTTTTTATATTTGGTTTTATAAGTATAAAATATATTTATAAATATAATCTGACTGTACTTAATTAACAAGAAACTTAGAGAAAGAAAGGTTGTGATGGTCAAGGAGAAACTTTGTCTCTGCCTGACTATAAGGTGAGATTTGTTAGTTCCATTTCTAAAAATTTTTGTCATAGGTGATGTCTATATCCTGAACTGATATACTCTTTGGGTCTTTCCTTAGCTTTAGCATGTACTGTATGTCCTAAGGTCCACAAATTTTATGATCGATTAAATCTGGTTGCAGATCTTAAGCACTTCCATAGACAACAATGTTGGTTAAAGCTTCAATGTTTCAAATGCTTCAAAGCTGGTCATAAGTGATCTAAGGCAAGAATTCAGGCCCATACTGCGGATCTCATATTCTTTTCCTGGAAATCCTGCTTTCTTTCACAGATACATATTCTCAGACCATTCCTTTAAAAATATCTTTAATGTTGTTATGAATTAGGTTGTGTCCTCCTTAAATTCATGTGTTGGAGCTTTGACCTTAGCACTGCAGAATGTGCCTGCATTTGGACATACTCTTTTTATGGAGGTGGTTAAAGGACATTGAGGCTATTTGGATGGAGCCTAACCCAGTGCGACTGATGTCTTTATAAGAGAGTAGATCCCAAAAAAAGGGATGTGAGTGGTGATCAAGCAGGAAGACCAGGTGAAAACAGAAAATAGGCTACCACTTTCATATCAAGAAGAAGCAACCCCAAATATTACTCATTGCTAGTAGTTGGGTTGCCAACAGATCTTAGTAAGGAATGATTTCTAATTGTGAAACTGCACTGTAATACACCTTTTGTCTCACTTTTGCGAATGAAAGTATTAGCTGATATGGACTTTGCTGCTAATTTGGCTACTTGGAAGAAATCGCAAATGCGAGGTAACTGGAAATGAATTCCTGGCTGTTCATAACTTTAGACAAAGATAGCAAAAAGTTGAACAAGAGTAGCAAGTAAAGGAAAGTTTGTGCACAATTCAATTGTTCACTTAACAATTAAAAATTAATTTCAAATCATGTAACAAAGTTCAGTAAAGTCTAAGAATAATCTCAGGACTCGATCAATGGGCTTACTTCAGCTCCAAGCAGTTTAAATTATTATTTTATTATTATTACAATTAATAATTTCAATAGATAAATTTTGAATGACAACTAAACAGGCACAAAAATTTGGGATAATATCTGACTTGGTTTCCTACAAAATTTTGATTTATCAAGTATCTGTTAAAGCTGGATAAATGTCTCATATCTCCATGTTAAGGGTACCTTGTGAATGCTATCTCTTCTCCTGACCCTTTCTTAATCTTCTAACAAGAATTAAATTGTTACATTCTGCTATTGCAGATGTGATAGACTCAATAAGAGAAGAAAATAAGTGTTATAAATCTGCAGAAAAACCTAGCTAATTGTGAGAACAAAGAGCAGGTATGGGACTGAGTTTTAAGAGTATCAAAGGGGCCAAAACAGAAATGTGGCTAGGGAGGGAGAACTTATTAATATGAGACCACTTCCCTGGAATATAAGAACATTATCTATGCAATAGTGTTATGAATTAATACATATTTGCTGCTAGTATTCTTCCAAGAATCATGAAAAAAGCTGAACTTTTATGATGATTAAAAAGAATGAAAAGATCAGAGAAGTGTTTCCATATTCGAGTAAGTGGAAGGAAGATAACTCAGCAAATCATAATTTCTCATTGGTGAATTCAAAAGATAAACCAAAATAAAGCCCTGGTTAGAGGAATCCCATATTTTTAAAGATTTTAGTAATTATTCACTTTGTAGGTCAGAGTTAGTTACCTATTATTATAAAAGAGAATGCTAAATATCCAGAGTCAATTAACAGCGAAAACCATGAGGGCGTACTGAAATAGTAGGAGCCGTAAAGGGTTAACCTACCACAGATAGTAACTGAAGTTCACATTTGTCAGGGTTCTCTTGAAAAATGGAACCTATCGTGTGTGTTTGTATTTGTGTGTGTGTGTGTGTGTGTGTTAATATATACATGCATATATGGCTTCATGCATATATAGTAATCTATCTGCTTAGAATTTTATTTTAAAGAATTATCTATTTATGGAGATTTAAAGAGTGAAAATCACAGAACTTGCTAGTTGCTAGAAATTCTGCCACAAATGAATGTTGCAGTTTCAGTCCACAAGCAGAGCAGGATTCCTTCTTGGGATGAACTCAGTCTTTTTTTTTTTCTTAAGGTTTCAACAGCTTTGATGAGGGTTCTACATATTACAGTAATTCATTTTATTCAGTGTCCACTCATTTAAATATTAATCACATCTAAAAAGATGCTTTCTTGGCCATATCTGAATTGATCTTTGATAAAAATAATTACACATAGTACTGTAGCCGAGTAAAATCTTTAAATTAACTATCATAGAACCAAATAGAAGAGGACAATGGAGTTGGCTAATTAGGATGATAGATGTGCTCGGACCAAAAAACAAAACAAAACAAAACAAAACAAAACTGTATTATTAAACTTCTATCATCTAAAGAGAGAAAACATAGACTGTGACACATAAGGAGCCATTGCCCCATTAAAAGATTATGATCATCTAATTGGTTTCCACATCTGTATTTTATTACAAGGCTAGAGAAAAATTGAAGGGGCCTTATTGTAACCTAAATTGTCCATGACTTTATTTTTAATTTCTTATTAAAAACAAAATTTTTGGAGCCATTGTGTGGTGTTTTCTGGCACAGAGGGTGTATTATTTGGACTGCTGGACACAAGATCACAATTTGACTTATACATGGAGATCAAAAAACGTTCACATCTGAAACCTCACCAATAAGTTGAGTCCTTGTGAAGATGAGCTCACGGTAGGTACAAAGGATGCATGAGCTACCCGATTTGGCACTGAATCAGTCATCAAATTTACAGCTAAAATAGCCTTTATTGTGCTACTCTTATAGCCCACATTTGAGACTTTATTTTTCAGTGACTTATCATACTGAAAAATTGGAGAAAACTCCACTATGCATGCATGTGTGTGTAGAAGTGTACATATCACATACATAATGCATACTAAATGTCTCTCATACATTTGAATTCACAAGAGAGGTAGAAGTAGCTATTATATTACCTAACTTCCTTCTTAAAATGGATGGAAAGACTATTTTGTTTTAAATCTAGCAGTTTAGTCACAGGTGTAACCAAGTTTCCCAGACCAGGACAAGAATTTCCTGTAAGTACATTAAATACTTGGTTTACTGAGTGTGATGGAATACCCAATAAAGAAAGATACTATTAGTCAGACATATGAGCATCTGGGTATGCCAGAGATAAATGGTAGTTTAAGGAGATGTTTAGTGAAAGTCTTTCAAAATAGTCACCTTGAGGAAAATCTTAAGAAAAACAGAATGAATTTAGGTGAGAAAAGGTGAAAAAAGTTTCCATGAAACAAATAGCAGCATAAAAATAAAAAGTAAAGCACTGTGGAAGAGCCTTTTATGTAGCAGAAATAGGGGAAATTTGACATTTGTGGAGCTATTAAATGAAACGGTTGTTGAAAGATATGTAAGAGATGAATCCTGACAGCGCTTTTATAAGAAGCTATAAATGCCAAAAATTGCATTTAAAAACAATAAGGAGATACTAGATATTTTGAAACTGAAAAGATCATGTTTATTTTTTTTTAAAATTTGTGACATGTTGAGAAGGAATGTAGAAAAAGAAGCCATTCCATGCCACAGAAATCAACTTAAGTGAACTAAATTTCCATGTGCTGCTTATAAAGGGAGTTTCGCAAATGTTATGTGTATATTTGTAGTAGCAAGTGAAGGGATATCTAATTGTGAGCATACACAATGCATATTCATTACACAGGCTCATAAATCCTGGAATATGACAACTTAGAATGGAAAGGAGAAATCATGCCCATTGTTCTCCTGTTTGAAATAATCAGCTTATAGATGTAGTCACTATACTGTGAAGAGTTGAAGCTACTAAAGGAAAGATGGGGTATTGAAGTAAGCTTAATAAGTGCAGTAAAACAAGCAAACAGGACACTCGCTCGAGATTACAAATAGAATTTAAAGATAAATATGTTTGAAAAACTTAATAAATAGTGAAGTCACAAGCAGTGCCTTGATAATTAGCCAGTAGGTTCTAACAATTTTTTTAAAAAATCTTTGTTAAAATCAGTGAGAAACATTTTTCTAAAGACAATAAACTTTAAGAGTTAATGTTCTTCTGAGTGTAAGAGCTAAAGTAGTAGACATTTGAGAATACTTAGTGATGAGACAGGTTCTATTATTTGATCGCTTACCTTTGGTATTATGCAGAAATAAAGCATATGCAGTGAAATGAAGATTTTTCAGATACAGGCCAAAGAATCAGCAATTAATAAAGTAAGTTTTATGAAGAAATATGTAGATAATAAATGTAAAATAGAAAAAAAACACTTTGAGAAAACATCATTAAATCAGTGGAAAGAAACAAAATTCAAAGAAAAAATATTCTTATTTATATTGGATGTTGAGGACTCTACATGACAAAAAAGAACAGAGTTAGTTTTCATTAAGAATTTTAAAATGGGATTCAAAGCCATTGGTTAGTTAGTAGAGTAGATTGGAATAATATAAATGAAATTGTACATGAAAGCATGAAAGATATAAAAGTCAACTTGAAATAGATTTAAGACTTAAACATGATATCTGAACATATAAAGCCCAGAGAAGAAAACGCAGGATAAAATTTTCACAATAAGACTAGACAATGAATTCTTGGACTTCGAAAACACAGACATTGGCAAAAGTAATGATTTGTAATAAATTTAAAAGCCTTGCCTACCCAAACAAAGTAGTTAGCAAAGTAAAGAAATAACTTAATAAGGAAACAAAATATTTTCATATCAGACATAAGAAGTTGACATCAAAATATATAAGGAAATTAGCTCAACATTAAGAAAACAATTCCATTTTAAATGAGCAAAGGATTTAAATGAATATTTTTAGAAGACACGAATGACCAAAATACCCCTGAAAATTCTTATCAACGTGAATCTTCAAAATATGAAAGTGTAAAATCACAATGAGAAATTATTTCATGCCAGTTAAAGACAAATATGATGATTATGAGTTAGAATATATTTTTAAAAACCCCTAGTGCATGTTTGGTGAGGATATAAATTGGTAAATTAATTATAAAAATATTAGGAGGATCCTAAAAGAAAAACCTAAAAAAGTCACATTTTCTTACAATAAAACTTTTAGTTTGTATCATAGGAGCTGAAATCGTTAGTTAAAAGACATTTGTATTACTAAATCCTTCAGCATAATCCACATGGGCATATCCCAAGTGTTCCTTAGTGAATGACTTACATATATGAAATACATGTATGTAATTTCACATAGCTATTAAGAAAAAGAGCTAGAAGTTACTTTTGATAAATCTGAATAACCTAATGTGAAGCAGAGTAAATTGGGCACAGGTGAACAAACATTGCTGATTGCATTTATGTGTTGAAATTGAGAGAAGGCGATAATATAACATGGTCACCAAAGGAGGACTGTGGGGTGGAGAAGGCTGAAATGTTTATCACAGAATATAACATTTTGCAGTGGGGCCACAGCTCAGTGGTTAAGTTAAAGCACTTGTCTAGCATGGCCAACGTCCTGGATTTGATTTTCCAGCACCACATAAATTAACAGGGCATTGTGGCACATGCATCTAATCCCAGCACTCGGGGGGTGGGGGGGCGTGAACCAGGAGGATTGTCTTGAGTTAGGGTTCAGCCTGCATAGTGTATTTAAGACCAACCTGTACTATACAGCAAGACCTAGTCTTACACACACACACACACACACACACACACACACACACTACATTTCAGTTAGAAAGTAAACAATACTTTTCAATAATGCATTGCCTATCAAGTTAAAAAAATTTATATTAATTTCTTTATTCTAAAATTGCTAAAATAGCAATATTTGACTATTATTACCACATGTGCCATTGATAATCAGAGAAGGCAATGAAATTTAATTAGTTTTGATTTAATTTGATTTTCAGAATAGAGTCCAAAGAGATTCCCCGTGAGCAACTTACTTGCAGAGTAGGTTTTTGAGTTTTCAATGTAGAAAAGTATTTTGGAATGAAACAATGTGAAACAGGCAGATTTATTAGGAATAATTTCAATTTAAGAGAAAATAAAGAGATTTCACCTTGAGAAGCTAAGAAGGCACAGTTCCGGTAGAGACAGTCATAGCGGTCTATTAACAAAAGCCAGAGAAGAGCTCCAAAGGAGGCACAGTGGGCAGAGTCCTGTCACTCACTCGTTCCATGTAGTAACAACACCTTGTAACTCATTAATACACACAATTATTAATTTGCCAGCCAAGAAATGAAATTTTACAAAAAAATTATAATATACTCTAGAATGAAATTTAGTAGAAAGTTTTCTGAAAAAACAATTCACTTTTCTCAGAAAAATTTTGAGCTTTTATAATTATTTTGCTATTTTCTGCAAATCTAAACTTTCCTACACTCTGCCACAAAAGAAAAAAGAGAAACCTTAAAATGAGCTTCCAACTTATTAGAAGATTGTGTCCATTGAACCACTTGGGGATGTTTCTTTGAAACCAAAGAAGCTGAGAAAAATAATTGTAAGTGATCTAAAACCCTCTGAACTATTACCCAAAAGTGGTTTAATGATATTCGGGTCCAGTCGAGAAAGGATGCTCAGCAAAAAACCAAGCCTGTCAAGACCTCGGACAGTGTGTTCTTTCCCCAAAGTCGATAATGCTGGCCTTCATTTTTAAAGTCAAAGTTTGTGGAAGATTTCACTTCAATCAGACACGAATGCATGTGGTTCCAGCGTCTGCAGGATGCAGGCTCTCCGTGTGGCAGGTGACAGTGTGAACAAGGGAACAGCAGCTGCCAATTACAGGCAGCTGAAGAAGAAAACAAATAAAGCTAAATTGCCACTCAACAGCAAAAACAGAAATAAAACGACAAACACAGGACGCACAGGGCTTTGCTGATCTTCCTGATGGAGGACATGACCGTATGCTGAGAGCCGCGGTCACAAATGTACCGCAAGGGACGATTGCATAGCAGGAAGCCGAGTTTTGTTAAAAGTTCCAAGAAAATTACTTATTTTCACTTTCCCAAGAGTCTTAGGTCACCACAGTGCCTCTTCATTCCAATTTTTACATCTATTACTCAAGCCTTCTTTTGGTGGATTAATAATAGCGAATAGATACCCACAACCACATAATGTGAGAGAATAAAGCAAATCATGATGTAAAATGATTGTGGTATGTACTTAGAATGTAATATTATTGTATCAACAGCAAAAGGAGAGAAAAATTTTTAAAAAGGTCATAAGCTTTAGCAGAAAATCATAAAATATGAAAAATATGGGCCAATACAGCATAGAACAGTAATGAAAGAGAAAAAGGAACTGAATGTAAAGGGAAAAGCAATACTTAACATTTAAAATATTAAAAGAACTGTATGGTATTATAAAAAAAGTCAGGCACAGAGATGAGAGCTTTGAGAATATGAATTGAAGAATCAAGATTAACTTAAGAACACATAAAGTCTATTGTTCCTCAAAAATCATAGATTGCTAACTAAAAACACTATATATGCATAATTTTTATTTAAAAGATGAAGAAAAGAGAACATAGAATCACATAAAAACATGTTTACAAAGACATTATGAAATTCAAGAATGAGCGTTTCCCAAGATATCATGAGCAACAAAGTATGTGTGTGGGTCCCCCTGGGAGTGGGTTGATGTTGCCTGTCAGTGTATCTGTGTCTGTAGTGAGGGGCCCCTAGAACAAAAACTATAGTTGGTAGAGATAATTATTCCTGTGAGCTGGAAATAAATACTCTAGGAGTATTAATAGTAACAATTGAAGACACAGTTTTACAAGGCATATCATTCTTTAATGAAAAATAATGATCAAATTTAGTAAATTACAAAATAATACTGGTTTTGTTTTTATCAGGAAATCTTTTCACAGAACATATTGTAAACAAAGTAGTCTCCATAAAGTGGATATAAAAATAAACATATTTGCTATTTATGGAAAAGTTGTGAGAAATCAAATTTTAGAGTTTGATTTCTTATATTCTGGATGATTGTAAATAAATGATACTGAAAAATAATACATTAGTATTTGAAACACTACTAAATTTGTAGTTACTAAAATAATTAATAGAAGTTGGTGCTGAAATTATAAACCTCATAAATATTCTTGCTTTTTTAATACCCTATCCTTATTGAACGATCATTTGACTTCACATGGACAGACCCCAAAATTATTCATTATTTTAAAGTGCTTGCCTAGCAAGCGCTAAGTACCCGAGCATTATTCCCCAGAACCGCCTAGGCCAGGCTTAGCGGCATATGCCTATAATCCTAGCACTCAGGAGGCTGAGGCAGGAGAATTGCTCTGAGGTCGAGGCCAGTTGAGGCTACATCTTGAGCTCAGAAAGGGCAAGCTTGAACTACAGAGTGTGACTCTCTCGAAAAAAAATGTAAACTCAAGATCCTAATTATCATAATACTTTGGAATTTTTATTTTCACTCAAGTAAAATACATTTTATACAAAAAATGAAATTTATCAGGTGAACGAAAGGAATTATAGATCATATTTCTTGCTTGAAAAGGTTACCTACATAGGAGAAACTACATACATACACCTTACCATGTACACATATGCGCTTGGACTACAGAATAAAACGTCCATAGGATCTTGAGAACAAGTTATAGGGAAATACTTTCGTTGCCAGAGCTATAGTGATGATTCATTCAGCTACCCTCGTCGGGTAAGGTAATTACACCCACCGGAGACCTGAGCTGAAACAAATGCAAAGATAATTTTCACTGTCTTTTCTTAGATGTACCACTAGCTCTGAGTTTAAAATATAAAGTAGTATTTTATGATTGAGCGAGATGCAAGCGCTCTGTTTTCCACACTGCTGAGAAATACTTAGAACATTCATCTTAGTGAAAGGGAGAGCAACGCTTCCCAGCAAGACTACATGAAGTCCTTGTCTTCCCCAAAAGTAGGGAGCAGATGTGGGTTGACAAAGAGCTAAAACATGCTGAGAATTCCGGCACTCCCTCACTTTGGCCCCCATCCTTCTTCCCAGAGTTACACTTCCATTTTTTGTTTCTACTTACAGGATGCAAATTCCTCTTTTACAATTGAAAACAAAGGAATTCCGCTTCTAGAATCCTACATCTTTCACTGCTGCATGTGCCAGGACACCTTGGTCCCTGGAGGACATCTGCGTCACTTCTAAGTGTGTTACACCTGGCATATTATTCAAACTGGTTCAAATGACAGACTTAGTCATCATCCCTTCTGCCTTTCCTATATAGCTATTGATGATGAAAGGGAAAGGGGCAAATTATTCTTAATACAATCTTTTTTACTGTTAAATCTTTAAAGGGCTTAATTTAGATTTTTCTCTTCTACTGTCTTGGGTAGTAAAGTTTTGCAGCTAATAAGCAGAACTGTACAAATATTAAAATTAGGTATTTCTTTAATGTCTGACGATACTCTGGAAAGAATCTGTGAGTCAAGGGCTTCCCTCAGTTAGTAGACTCTCTCTCTCTCTCTCTCTCTCTCTCTCTCTCTCTCTCTCTCTGTCTGTCTCTCTCTCTTTATACACACACACACACACACACACATACACACACACACACATACACACATATATATATATACACATACATATATATACATATATATTTTACATCATGGTAGGTTATGGGAGTATTCAAAAATTTTTGATCTTCTCAGTTAAATTTTAGTGATTGATACATGTTTAAGAATGTATCCATTTGTTTAGGTTGTTAAATTTAGTACAGTATTAAGTTCAAAAAGAGTTTCTGACAATCCTCTGTGTTTCTGTGATGTTTGTTGTGATTTCATTTTTTATTACCAACTTGATTTAGGGGGGTCTTTTCTTCATTTGCAGAGTTTAACTAGAGGTTTATTGATATTGTTTACCTTTTAGCTCCTTTACTTGTTGACCTTTATTATTGATTTCTGGGTCCCAAATTTATTATAGGTATAGTAGTTATAATTTATTTTCGTTTACTCCTTTGAGTTTGAAATACTGTTATTTTTGTAGGATCTTATAATACATATAACATTAAAAATATTGAAATTGTGAAAACATGAATAGAAGTTTGGAATATGATTATAAAATAAGTGGCTATTCCCTTGAATCCTTTCATAATATATTGAATATATTATATACACTGGAAAATATTAACTCAGTAGTATAGTGACATGAAGAGTCATTATTGTCATTGCCTCCTTCATTGGAATCAATCAAAACAGCGCTTTATTGGAGCTAGCTATACTTTCTATTAGAAGATAGTAATTGAAAAAATGAGTCTGATTAGTTAATTCATCTGATTGCATCAGAATGTAATAGATCTAGGCACAGTTTCTTTAATTACCTCTAAAATAATTGCTTTAACATTAGTTTTGCAAATCATACTTGGATTGTATTATTGGAATGGGTTATGATACAGTATATTATTCGTCTATCTGACATTCCCAACACCAAAAGTACATAGCTCTAGAAATGAATGGGAAGATTATGATGAGGACATTGTAGGTAGTTTTTCAAATAAAAGTTTGCACTTTAGTCTAACTTAATCTAATATGAATGCCTCCTATTGTAATCAGGGGAAAAAACGCTACATTTTTGATGTTTCTAGTTTAGGTGAATACTTTGGGTGCATATTAGATTGTTTCTCAGTTCTTTTAAAATAATATTGTCATAATTTGTATATGTATGTGAAACATACTTTTGAGTATACTCGATATAGGAAAAATTCAAAATGTCATTATTTTAATTGAATAACCATGTGCTGCTAAATAACTGAAAGCCTATTACTTCTTTTCCAATAAATTACTTCAGAAATCTTAACCTCTGCTAAAAATATCCATCAGGACAATTAGCTGCAGGGTCTAATATTAGATCAAAGCTGGAGGTTTGGGAAAATGAATTTGTGCGTAATAGCAATTTACCACCCTTCTCGGTCTGAAAATTCTATCTCAAAGGTACTCTTTGCAATTATTCCAAGTAGAAATGTTTCTTTAAAAAGCAATTACACCAGTCATTAGCACTGTGGAGCGCAGCTCAAAGCCAGCATTGGTGCTTTTAGAGCAGCTAATCTTGGAAAACAATGCAGAGAAAAAAGTAAAGGAAGACCTCAAGGCTACGTTTGCACTTCGACACATTTCAAGTAGATAGTGAAATGGTTTTGAAAATTTGAAGTTTTCAAACAATGCATGAAGAAAAATATTAAAAATTAACCCAGGTGTATTGAAAATAAAAAGTATGCTTTTTAAGAAACATTTAACATATCTGGGAAGCTTGAAAATTTAAAAATATCATACAGACTTTTTAAAAGTAATAGGAAATCCTTTTTTTTTTTGGGGGGGGGGGAGGATCAAGACCAGGGCCTTCTCCCTGATTAGTCTTCTAGTCTGTTTTTTGGTTTGAATTCGGGACAGGTCTCACTAAGATGCTATGGTACCCAGTCTGGGCTTGAACTCGTGACCCTCCTACCGCGACCTCCTACAGAAAATCTACACCTGTAACCACTGACTGTATTTAACATTGGCTCTTCCTTCTCTATACTATTTAATTTATGAAGTTAAATTATTTAATTTCTGAAATAGGGTAGTAACTGCACATGAGTTAAGGTTGTGAAAAATAAAAAAAGTTCATTCATGTGAAACTATTATTAAGAGAGACTGATAATCATACAACACACTTTGTCACATTTGCCTCATTATTACTGCTAATGTAAATGCTGGTACATAAGAATCAAGAAATACAAACAAAACAAGTAAGTTCTTAGAATTACAATTATTATGGCTTGGAAATACTGGTAACCACATAGGAAAAAGCAAACAATATATGATTTGATTTGCTTGCCTGAAGGACTTTCATTTAATGCACAGATGAGGAGTGTTTTTCTGGCAGGCCTGGTGTGGCTTTCAAAATTCTTGGTCTGTCCTAGCCAAGGCAACCAACCACCGGCAGGACTTAAATTTTAGTAAATTTAGATTTTTTTTCATAATAATGTAGCAGGTTAATTTTTAATTTGATAAATTAATTTGGTCCACAAATGATGTCATAAATATCTGAACTACTCTTGGGAAAAAAGCAAGCAAACAAATCAACAAAAGATTCCCTACTCTTGTTTAGTTTAGAGGAAAAACAACATTTAAGTCAATTGTAATTATACAGTAGTAGCTTAAATACACATTGAACTGAATTTAATTATATACAACTAAATTCTATCAGATTCTTATACATTTGCTTTTTGTAGAATACCTGAAAAAATTTAGAAAACATTGACTGAACACCATGCATATGCAGGAATACATTTCTCAAAAACTAACTTTTTTCTTATTTCTTTACAAGTAAATAGGAGGAGTTAGCATGTTATTCCTTAATTGGATACCCACCTGTGTACAATGTCCTACCATTAGTGGAAAACTTCAACAAGTTTGGTTGTGAAGTGTAACAAACACCCTATGTATATGTCTATGCATGTCTATTTATGAAGTAGAAATGTACCTATGATATAGCACTGATATACTGTGAAAGGGACAAAGAAATTGAAAAATTAAAATAATAAAAATTTTATAGTGAATTAATTATGAATTCTTCTGATTTATTGACAATGGATAAGTTCATAATTTCATGTGTGACATTGTATATTTTTAATGTATAGCTATAGAATACTGTATTTGATATTTGATTTTAGTGACTACAATAATAAAGTTTACCTCATCAAAATAGATAAGGTGATATAAAGCAGTTTTTTCTCATTAATTGTAAAAACTTCACTTTCTTTTGAGAAGGTCAATCGAATATGTTATTTATTTACGAAAGTGACTGCTGGGAGCCTAAAAATTGCTGACATCTTTTCCAAAAATTTAGTAAGTGTGAATCTATTTTCTTCACGGAACAGAAAGATGCAATACGTGCAGAATTTATCTACACTTTAGAACTCCTCTCTTAAAACGTTTCTGTACTAAAGTGAATGAAATGCTTGCTAAAAATATATACTGACACACTCAGTATATTTTTTCCAAAAAGGAAAAACTCAACCCACTTTCATAAGAATCGCCTTCTATCAAATTGACCGTAGCACAAATGTCTCGTGACCATTTGTGTATTTCTTTGTTGCAATAGCTTGTCCAGATGAAATGAAAACCAAACAACACGAAACAGTATAGCCTCACTCTGAGTCTTTTTATTGTGTCGTAAACCACAAATTCATTCATAACTGATCTTCTCACCATTTATTCCATGATTCCTGCTTCATCTCTTCTGTGAATCACATCAAAATACCTCCCTAACTTTCCTAAAATCTCAATGATTAGCTAGTAACCGTTTAATCAACTGAGTCACACGATGTTTCTCCTCTGCCCAAAGGAGCCTTTAATGTAACTATCTAACAGTAAGTGCCTGAAACCTGGCCATTTGGAGCTTTTGTACTTGGGTCCTCCAGAACCTCTCCCTGGTTTCTCTTTCCTTTCACCGGTTTTACACTGTGTGGGTATCTTTGATGATAATTAAATGGGCTTCCCAGAGAACACTCTCAAGTCTTTTAGCTTTTGTCTTTTCCCCACAACTAGTGTCTTTTCTACAGTGTGTAGGATTCGTTCACTAATATTTGTTCTTTCCTCAAGTGTTCTTTTCTAAGAAATGAAAACTCATTATATCATCTACCTTTATCTATGTATATATTGTCTTTTTTGATAGCCAGTCTAAGACATGATATGTAAGCGGTCTGCACTTGAGTCCTACCTCCAGACCCAAACCATTATTCTCATAAAAGTGCTGTACATAGCTGAGCTTGAGGGAACATGCCTTCGATCCTCTGAAAAAAAGGAGGTAGGAGAAACTCAAATTTGAGGCCAGTTGGAAAATTAAGTGATTTAAGGAAAATTAAAAGTAAAAATGAGAGATCCAGCACAGTGTGAAGGCCAGGGTTCAATCCTTGTGCAAAAACAGAAAGAAAGTCTGTAAAGAAACTGTTCATCTCAGTTTACTGAGGCACTCTTTCCAGGCCCCTGTTATTTATTTATTTATTTATTTATTTATTTATTGATACTCTTATGGTGTTTTTGACTCTTTTTACTCTAAGTAGAACTCAAGAGAGCAGGAAATCCTGTCTGCTTGGTCTCTTGTTGCGTATTCAACTTTCCAGTTTTATTTTTTCCTACTGGATGTATGCTGGCGCCCTGGGGGTTTAGCAATCCTGACCGCCTGGGGCCAAGTTCGTTCTTTTATTATTTTATATTTTTATTTTTAGTTTTATTTTTAACTATATCAATCAGATGATTTAATTACCAATCTATTTTTTTTCCATCCAAATAATTTTTATTGTATCAACTGGATAGTAGGCCAAAAAGCTATCAGACAGAATACACAAAGCAAAGTATTAACACAAAGAATCTGAGCAATTAGAATGGAAAAGGGCATAAAACACACAAGTTACTTCATTCAGAGTATACTGAAATAGGAAGATTGACCAATATAAGGAAATCTGTGACTCAGCTCTCCAAAAATAGATCCTAGAGAGAAGCTAATGTGGCTCGCTGTCCAGATTTCTTAATGTTTTTTTTTTAATCTTAAAAGGATTATAGATTCACATATAGATATAAGAAATAATACCAATTCCCGCATACATGTTACCCAGTTTCTCCCAATTACATCCTGCAAAACTCTGGGTCAATATCACAATCAGAAAAATCACATTGGTGTAAACAAGACAAAGAACCCCTCCCCCTACAGATCCCTTGTGTTGCCCTTTTACACCCACACCCACCTGCTGTCGTCCATCTGCCCATCCTCAATCTTGACCCCTAGAAATTACCAACCAGTTCTTTCTTTAAAGAAGAAGTCTTCAAGTGTTAAGTACCCGAGTTTGATTCCCCAGCACCACGTAAGCTGGGTTTGGTGGTACACGCCTATAATCCCAGCATTCGGGAGGCTGAGGCAGGAGGATTGCCACGAGTCCAAGGCCAGCCTGAGCTACAGAGCAGGACCCTGACTCAAAAGCTGTCTTAAGTTATGTTAGCACTGTTAAGCCTGAATGTTTTCTTGTAAACAACTGTTGTATAAAAGGAAGGTAGTACTGAATAAATCGTCTTTTGCCCCTGCAAGAGTCCATCTTTCTTCCTTCCTTTCTATCTCTCTTTCTTCTTCTCTTTTCATCCTCATTGCTCCACTTGTGTACCCTATTGACTGATTGAGCTGGCTCGGTCAGATGTAAAAGGCAGAAAATTAACTAATTTTTTTAAATAATTAATTTATTTCGACTAGGCAGCTAGTTTTGTGACCTTCCCAATATTTTTTAAACAGAAGCTTAGCTACCAGGGATAAGGTTTAGTAATTGCATATATAGATTCTTTTTTGATACAATGCCTTGCTCTGTAACCCAGCCTGGTCCTGAACTCACTATGGAACCCAGGCCAGTCTTGGACTTTGCAATCCTCCTGCCTCAGCCTTCTGAGTGAGAGTTCTGTGATTACAAGTGTTAGCCACTGTGCCAAGCTTTTTCTGGTGCTGGGGAATCTAACCTAGGGCCCGGTGCTTGCTAAGCAAGCACTTTAATTGCTGTGTCATTCCACCAGCCTGTAGAAACACACACACACAATTTACATCTGTCTTCAGTAAATCAAAAACAGTTCCTCATCCATCTCATTTTCAAAATAAAGCACTCCGAAAACTACAACATAAGATAGAGTCAAAACCTGTAAGCTCTCATTTAATTTTATACAAATTTTCCAAAGTTTTGAAATATAGTATAAAAATGTGTTTGTTTTTAGATCTTCCACAATGTTTTCTAATATATTTCTTCATAGCATTTCTGACAAAGGAAAAAGATGTATTTCGATCCCACATCATTTTAGGTAGTTTACTTGAGAAGTTTTATTATGGTCAGAGAACAGGTTACTTTGATGGCAGAAGGATTAGGATTTTATATTTTAAATAAAGAATTTTGGAGAAAAAGTTCTGTATTTACCAAGAAGAGGATTTTTACAGACTATTGTATTAATCATTTCTATTAGTTGTTTTTCTTATTTGGTATGGCTAATTTTTATTCTATTATTTATCAACATATAAATATATGCAAAATACATCGGTTACATTGAGCTTGAATATTTTTTGCACTTACATGTCAGGCCAACATTACAAGTCCACCTATTTTTAAAGTGCTTCACTAGTAATGATGGTTTAATACTGTAATTATCAGGTATTTCAATTCTTACAGAGGCTTTACATACACTTTAATTTCCAATTATGTAAGTTTTAAAATAATGCATGCATTAGAGTTTTAAATAACCCTATACTTATTACCTCATATTTTTCAATCCTTTTAGAACTTTCTTTTATCTAGTTACCTTGGTAAATATTTTTATGAGTGAAAAGGAAGAAATTTGTCAACTCTAACCCTTTTCTCATCTGTATTTTCGCTTCAACTGCCATCTGTACTTTCTTTGCAACAATAACCAGTTTCATGAATTTTAATCTTATTTAAATATAATTTGAAAATAATGTAACTTTCATATTACGTAATGATGTGTCAGAGTTAATCACCCAACACATACACCACACAAAGTGTCAATCTTCGAACCAAAACCGATACAGAGAGATTAATATTCTACACCTGAAAAACAAGAGAGGGTCTGAAATCTTTGTGACGGAGAATACTTTCCATTACATGGACCGCTGACTAAGACTCTAGGCTTCTGAAGAAAAATTCACAAAACACTATTTCTTGGATCAGTGACATATAACAAACAACTGGACTGTAGTAGTAGCATACAGTGAATAATTATTTATCAAAGAAAAGCATTTATAGTTTAGATATCATCAGTTGGTGTTTTATAAAAATATTTATGGTAGATTTTTAAATTAAGAATTAGGTCTCCAAAATAGGTAAACATTTTTAAAAATAGCTCTTTTGAGATCAACCTCTGTTTTATAAAGTGCTGCTATGATTTGAGTTTTGCTTATAGTGAATACCATTTGCTCCAGGCATACTCCTAAATGTTAGTTTCCATAGATGACACACTAACTGTTCCACAATGACAGAGTGATTCTGACTACTTGACTACGCAATCTAATTACTTTTATTGGAAGAGAAAATTGTTTAAACCCTATTGAAACAGTTAGCAGCAAATCAACCCACAATAAACATTTATTGAATGCTTAATTATTTTAAGTGTTACAGTTGAAAATACTTTATTCTTTTTAAAAAATATAAAGAGCAACATTTTAATCATCTCTAAAGACCTTCTGCATTTCAGATGTTCTTGGCACTGTGTAATTAGCTTTCTTCAAACTTCCAAACACCTCTTGAAAAATATAATGTACTCTGGCAGTTGAAGTCTTTTATTTATTGAACTGTGGGAAAGAGTCACAAAGAAAGAAATTCCTGCCAATATACTTTACTGCAGATATTGGAAACAGGGAATGCATGGATAGGAAAGAATTCCAACCTGGAACATCCCTTAGTCTTTGCCAAGTTCCTCTCAGGCCCCTAATCACGACCTGACAGCGAGTCAATGAAAAGTGAAGTCAGCCCAGTACAGTGTTTTGTATGTCATACCCTAATGAGCAGCTGCCAAACATTAACACCAGATGTCTCCATTGACCTGGGCTGGACACGAAGCACAGAATGAATAGCAATGAGTCCTTCAGGTCCAGATTTTCGGAAACCAGTTCATATTCAAATGCTCGTGCATTTAAAAATATGTACTCAGCTATGAGAGCAAAGTATTTCAACTTGCAGCTATGCTTCATCTTAAAATTAGTACACACACACACACACACACACACACACACACACACACACCCCTATACTCCTTCTATTGGTGTAAAATGCCAGCTTTGGTCAATCACTTCTCTGTGCAAAATATCAATAAAAAGCAACTAAAACTTAAGATGGCCAGTGTGATATATCTTATCTTTTAATGAAATAATCATTCACTTTTTTCTGAGTTAAGGTACTATTAAAATTAGAAGAATGTTTATGGATATAAGTATTAATTTGTAACATAGATAGCCATGATTTAGGGACACATGTGTATAGAGAGAGCTCTTCTTACTCCATGATATTGCAATGTTACAGTAGCTTTTTGCAGACTCAGAGTCTGTTAAGGATAGCACATAGAGTTCCTGATCCCATATGCACTCATATGTCAGATAATTTAAATGCATACTAAAACACACACATACCGGTCGTAGTCAAACTAAAATTGAGAAAAGACATTTGAGGAATAAAGAAAGCATTTCCAATCCATTATGTAAGTAAAGAAAGAGATTCAAGTTTCAAAACAAGGAGGGACCCTCCCTGTGATGCAAGAAGTGGAGATGAGATCAGGAAGCTGGGGAAGAAGAGAGAAACAACATTGAAAGAATGAGAAGAGCTCATGTGATCTTGCAGGAAAAGAAATGTCATCTGTGCATTCAGGGTTACATCTAAGATACATCTGCTTGGAAAAATGTAATACATCGAATTTGTGTGTATTTTCTTCATTAGTTTTACAGTGTCTGTGATTTTAATTTACATTTCTATTGTGATTAAAGACACTGAACATTTTCATGTATCTATTAAATATTTGTATGTTTTTATTTCAGAAATACCTTCAGATCTTTGCTTATTTGTTTATTTAACTTGATCTCCTAAGAAAGCAGGCCATGGTCTTTGCATTGAGCCCATCTATCTATCTATGTGTCTGTCTGCCTACCTTTCTGTCATGGCACCAGGGATAAAGCCCACGGCCTTCACACTGAGATACACCCCTAGGACATTTTTTATTTCTGATGTTGAGACAGTTTCACTAAGTCACAAAATTGGCCAAACTGAGCTTGATTTGTGATCCTCCTATATGCCCCCGCAGCTTCCCAGAGAGCTGGAATTTACAAATCTGTGACACTATGGCCAAATTAGGCCTTTTACTTTTTTTTTTTTTTTTTTTTTTTTTTTTTTTTTTTTTTTTTTTTTTTTTTTTTTTTTTTTTTTTTTTTTTTTTTTTTTTTTTTTTTTTTTTTTTTTTTTTTTTTTTTTTTTTTTTTTGGAGACTGGGTCTCACTCCTTAACCTGGACAATAAGAGATAAAATTACCATTCTTTGACCTCAACCTCCATTAATGCTAGAATTACAAGCATATGTCACCATGCCAGGAGTCTCTGCCCACTTTTTAATTAGGTTGTACTTTTCTTGTTGAGTAGTGTGCTACTTTTATATTTTTTGATATGACTTAAATGTTTCCTGTAATTTTTTTTATGTTTCTCAATCTATATACGTTTTTACAAACAAAGTCTCACTCTGCAGTAGATCAGTCAAGCTGATTCTGGACTACAGATTCTCTTTTTATTATATTTTCCATTGCATTGCTTTTCACTGTGTGGTACTCTAATTTGTCTATTTTTAATTATGTCATTTGTGCATTTAGGATCATATCTTTGATACATCTGTGTGGAACAATGTTATACATAGAATTTTGTGTATTTCCTTCATTAGTTTTACATTATGAAAATTTATGCCTGTGTCTTTAATCTAGTTTTAATTTTTTTAATAAGTTAGATAATTATCCTTTTCCCTTGATTTGTATGTGGATATCCGGTTTTCCCAGCATCATCTGTTAAATGGAATGCTTTTTTCCCAATCTGTGTTTTAGCATCCTTGTCAAAATCGATGGTCTGTAGAGTAAGAATTTATTCATTTATGTGTTTGCTTGCTGGGCTGTTTTATGACTTTACATGTCTTTCTTTTCAGTACTATGCTTTCTCTTTTGATTGCACTGATTTATAATATACTTTGAAATCCAGAGTGGATGCTCCCAATTTTGTCTTACTTGGTCAAGATTTCTTTGGATATTCCAGGTCTTTTGTGATTCCATACAAATTTTAGGATATTTTACCAGTTTTGTGAAAATGACACTAAAATCTTTCTAAAGATTGCTTTGAGCTTGTAGATTGCTTTTGGTAGAATAACCATATTAGGAATATTAACTTGTCTAGTCAATGGACAGGGCTTATCTTACAAGTTAGTTATTTTGGTTGTCTTTAATACTTTTCTGTTAAATTAAAAATAGCCAAGGAATTTAAGCAAGTTAAACTCACAGAATTCTATAAAGACAGTGGTTAGAGGAGGCTGAAAGAGCAGAGAGATGGCTATCTGGCACACACTGCAGCTGGATAGAAGAATGTGGCCTCACATTCAGTGGCATGAGATGGCCATGGCGAACACTTCTGCACTATGAATTTCCAAAGGATGAATGTAGAAGAATTAAACTTTTTCATTATAAAGAAATAATAAGTATTGAGGTGGTATATGTTGATATTTTTTGATTATCATTCAAGATTATATTATTTTAATCCTATTATAATTATCAATTGAATAGAAAATAAACAATTTTTTCTACATACATCTTATTTAAATGTGTAATATGATGAGAGGATGGGTTCATTTTACAGCATATAACAAAGACAAAAATGGCTTAAAATCCAAAGACTATCGTCCCTACTCCCCTCTTTCACTTTGTCTTTCGTCTTAAGTTCCATAGGAGTTGCGATCTAGGTCTCTCATATCAGAGAGACCATTCGATTTTTATTTATTTATTTTATTTATTTATTTATTTATTTTTGAGATAGGGTTTTGCTCTGTGGTCCAGGCTGGTCCTGAATTCACTTCAGAGCCCAGACTGGCCTTGGATTCACGGCAATCCTTCTGTCTCAGCCTCCCAAGTGCGAGTGCTGGGATTACAGGTGTGTACCACCACGCCCAGCTTATGTGGTCCTGGGGAATCGAACTTGGGTACTTAGCGCTTGGCTTAGCGCTTGTTCAAGTGCTTTAACCGCTGAGCCATTCCTCCAGCCCATTAGATGTTTTTCTAACCTTAGTCATTTTATGATTACAAAGCAATCACAGCAGCTTTAGCTGCTACATGTACCATTCAACTGATAGAAAGCAGAAAGCAGTAAGTGTTAAGGGGCCACTTTTATCTGCGTTAGTGTAGGCCGACGTCTGATCGCATCTTCATGGTACTCCATCTGCAGTGAAGATACAGGAGTCTCTTTCTGTCTGATCATTGACAATTTTAGTAAACATTATTTTAAAGGAAGGAATGAAAGCCAAACACTGTCTTGGCAAGAGAACCATCAGATCTTGTCAATAACGTTATATTTACATTATTTTAAATGAATATGTCTAAACCATATCATTGTCAAATGTTTTATCCTCTCAAAAATAACATGAATGCTATCTTTTTGTAGGTAAAACATATAATTTTAGAAAGTATCTCACATCTAAAATAGTAGTTTGCTGTTACTGAAATGTACTGAATTCTTACTTCTCAAAGGTCTTTATTGGAGTCTAAAATCGAATATAGCTTATGTTTGCTTATGCCAAATTTCATTTTACAAGTTCCTGAAAATTACAATGACTTAGTGATTTTAACAAACTTTAAAATGAGATTGAATTGAAAAAAAATTATTCCTACTAATACACTTATTGACCATATCCAGGTTTCATTGTATAAAAAATCTCCAGAGATTAATAACTGATCTTTTCTTACACCCTATACTTAGAACCATATTAGCTGATTGCCCACATTAGTTCATGAGAACAGAGGATGTTCTTTTTTCTTAATCATTTTATAATTTCCTGCCCAATGTGAACAAAGTATGGAGAATATATAACTGATCTATAAGACACAACTTACTATTACTTCATGAAATTTAAGCATATGCTAGCTTCCAGATATTTAAAAAATATTTTCCTATGGAGATTAAATTTCAGTGATTTGAAATTAAGGAATGAAAAGCACAAGTCACCTTGCATTTTCATATGATGTGGTAAGTGTTATGACAGAGATACTTTAAATGCTTTAAATCAACCTTGGAGACTTAAACCCAAGACATAAGCCCACATACAAATTAGATCTATCAAGAGTAGAAAAATTGAATGCCCTGGGGAAAGGAGCAGCATAAAAATTAATATGATCAGATTATAGAACTTAAATAATTTGAAGGAGAAACTGAAGACAGAATGAAAAAGTCATATGTCCCAGAAGACTTTAACAATTCAAAAAGAATTATAAATTCAAAGTAGAGTATTAATAAAGGAATTTTGATCAGGGATTGGCAGAGATAGAACTGAATTTTGTATATTCTTATTTGTTACATGTTTTTTCTCCTTCAAATCCAACGGTCAATTTAGTCTTCTTCTCATGGGACTTGGATTAAATTTTGAGCAGAAAGTCTGAGAAATTGTCAAGTAGTCCAATTATATTCTGGTAAAGCCAGTGCCTGATCCCTAGGGTGTTTCTGTATTTCAAGCTATTTCTTAAGAGACCTTATAAATTGGTGGCTTAGCTTTATTTGAATAAGTAAAATTTCATAATAAATATTCATAGAAACAGCAGTGTGTTTGGAAGTCCTTAATATTTGATTGACACCTCTTCCAGAATTTGGAGACCTGAGAAGAAACAAGGACTTAAGTATTGTGTTCCAGAATAAGAGTGTTTTTAAACAGGTTAATTAGCAAGTTTAAAACCTCACAAACTCTTTCCTCTTGGTATCCATAGCCTCTTACTAAAGCCACCACAATTTTTAGCAATGAGAACTTACTACAGAAATTTTATTTTATGGGTGTTTAGGCCTTTTATGGGATTATAATCAAGTCAACTTGTTTCATGGGAAGGGTCTTTCTTAGTAGGTCTATTATTTTAAGGTCATGTTAAGGAAGAGACAAGCAACCAGCAAATAGTAACCCACAATGTTATTTAATTTTTAAATTATTTATTCTTAAGAAAAAAGAAAAAATTAATATACACATTACGTATCTATTTTACTAAGTCTATGTAGAAAACAAAAGTGTATGTAAGGTCATATGTCTTAAATTTTAAAAAAATAGCATCAGGTTATATTATGCCTCAGTTATTTATATTCTTTGAAAAGGAAATGCAACTGGAATCAGACGTTTTTTTTCTATGTATTTTCATTTTTAGAATTATAGTGTATTACATAGTACTTTAATTTAAAAATGCTTCTTTTGAAGCATAGAATTTTACCTCCTTCTCATACAATTTACTGAGATAAAAGACAGATTCCAAAATCCACATGACTTCCATTTAAGATTATATTTCTAAAAGGAATTTGACAAATTTTTGCTAATTTTTTTCCAAACTTTTCAAAGGCTATCTGCAAAAAAAAAAAAAAAAAAAAAATCTTGAAATTAGCAGGAAGAAGAAACATACCAAGCAAAATGTCATTATTATAATTCACAATGAGGCCTTATGCCACACTGTTTGATTCACCAGTGACATGGTGATAACATTTACAAATTTATATATTTAAAGGACTTTATAGGCCTCTATGACTAAAGAATATACAAAATTTTAAACTTTTATAGAGCATGTGGGTTATTTTGTACTGTCAAAGGGTAATTTTGTATTAGTCTAAAAATGAGTACAACACAAATCAAAATTTTATACCAAATTTTTATTTTTGGGTGGTTATAAAGATTTATTTTTTAATTTATTAAAATCTTTATATTTTGTTTTAATTAAGTGGCATCATAAGTAAACCTAAATAACTTAATCATTTATTATCACTAAACACCATGATGTCAAGTAAGTTCAAGTCCAGCTGCTTTAAATTATTTCAGTAGTTTGTTTAAAACTTTCTGGTCCTGTTTCTCTCTTTCTCTTTTCATTGTATAATCCCAACAAAAATATCCACACTGATACTATATGAGGGATACATTATCTAAACGGTGCAAAGAGTTTTATTTTGATTTAATAGGTTTTTGTAGGGTTTTTGGTGGTAAATGATATAATAACATACATTTTGAAGGGATTTTAAAGTCGATTGCATTTCATGGTCTTTCTTACCTTTGAAGTTTAATATTTGTATGCACAAGCCTGTGACATGACTTTTGAAAACTGTTATTTTTACTATAGCTGTCCACACTGGAAAGAGCAGCAGACCAACATTTTTTATTATTTTTAAGTCCATCTCCAAACATTGTCTCTGTGTTAGACGGGCCGTCTTCCCAGGCAATTGTGCTGTGGGCACTGGAGTAGGCAGCCTGATGTGAGATTTCATCTGGCTCTGCTGATCCAGAGTTTACCTTTATTCCTTTTTCTAAACACAATTTCAAATACTCTCGACACTTTCTACAATGGTACACAGACTTACCAGTGTTTCAGATAGCGCTATCACACGAGTCCTTCCCGAGACGTTACTTCATTCTAGCACCTTATTGCCTTTCCCACCTGACTGGCTGCACAGATCTACCACTGTTTGTGGTGCTCTCTGGGCCTGGACTGTGGAATCGTTCTGTATAAGGTTTGCCCTGTGCTCTGTTAACGTGTAAATTTTCCTGAACCTTGCTGCTATGAATTTATGATGAGTCTTGCAATAAAATACTTTGTGAATGGTATAATAAATTATTACACACTTCTACCTCAGGGAAACTTATTTTCTACATCATCTATTCTTAAGAAAAGCAAATAAAGTATAACTCTATGAGAAAATGTGACAAATATGTTTTACAAGATGACATTTACTAAATATCTACTTTTAATATAACTTTTTAATATTATAGCTCCTTTATCATTTCTCTATAAAATTGACATCAATCTGTTATTATAAGGAAACCAGATATTCTCCAAAGGTTGTTGAACAGAAATATATTTTCCTTAAAAGGCAGGAAAAACCATCTGACTGCATTATTGCATTCTTTGACATTTTTCTTGAGGCTATGGACTAATTTTATAAGATACTTCTTAAACTATTTAAATGTAATATTTTTGTATCATTTATTTCCTACCTTCGGAAGCACATATTTCATTACATGTCTTTTTCCTTGCCTTCTTTTTGTGTAGTGTAATTCTCCCTCAAGTTTTGAAAATTCCTTCTTCTTGCCAATATTATATTCAATTTGGTTTACCCTTTCTCGAGTCATTCTATAAAATTGATGTTAGAAGTTGTTGTTGAATTGGTTCCTAAGAGAGAAAAACCAGGCTATACTGCCTAGAAGCTGTGGTGGTATGAGTAAGTGAAATTATTATTGTGTATCACAGTTTCCTCATGTGTCATCGTAATATCTTCTTCACATTTGTGTGTGTGTGTGTGTGTGTGTGTGTGTGTGTGTGTGTGTGTGTGTGTGTGTGTTTGTGAGAGACAGAGAGGGGGGAGGGAGAGAGAGAGAGAGACTGCTAGGTTGTTATTGGTATTTAAAATATATAATGTAATTAAATGTTTAAGAAATGTATAAATGTAATGGTAATGGCATGCAGCAAGAGTTTCAAAACTACTGATGCTATTGAACATAATTGTTTCCCTGACTTCTGTATTACCTGTCTACTCAAAGACGAAGAGGTGATTTTTTTACTTGAATTGATACGTTGCACAGTTTTGAGATATTTTAGGGTGTCATAACTTGGAGGAAAACTGGTACTGTTATTTGGTAGTTAGACCTCGAAGATGTCATGGTATATCTTACTATACATGAGACAATCTTCACTAATCTGGCAGAAATTCCAGTAGCCCAAAGAATGAGGCACCCTTGTAAGGTCAAGAAGTGAAATAAAACAGCTATTTTTCAGCAGAACTTTACAAAAATCTGGGGTATAAAATCAATAGGATGATTTAAGGTGTTTATCTGAGATGGAAGTAATTAAGATGACTCATGGTTCAGATCTGATGTGTGCTCCAAAAGCCTCGTGTATTTGTGTGTGGTGGGATACCTGTGGACCCGTGTGCTGTTGGGAGATGGGCCCTGGCTAGAAGGGGCAGATGCTCCAAGATTGACCTGGAGGGACTCTCTCAAATTGTAGAGATGGAGGGGGCCTGGCAAAGCCATCAGGTTTATATTGTTGCCTTGTGGGATAGAAAGTGAGCAAGGAATACCCACCCTAGGTGTGAGCCATCCAATTGGTAGCTTGAGGCAAGTAAATGCAGGAGGAAGGAACATTGTTCCTGCTGCTTCCTGGGAAAGCTCTGGTCTGCCTGACTCTGCAGATATTAACTCTTTTCTGCTTACTACGCTTTCTGTCTGCAGTGCCCTGCGCAGTCCTGTAGCCTCTGCCATGTGCTTCTACTGTTGTAGGCCACTTATGAATGGGCTGAGTGAGATCTGCTGAAACTATGGCCCAAAATAAAAATTTCCCGCCTTAAATTGTGGGCATTGGGTATTCTGTTCAAGAAACAATAACATAACTGAAACTATGACATAAAAGAATGATCTTTGATGAAGGAAAATGGGTAAAAGATTAATTTTAATTTTTGGATTATCTTGGAAAGACTTAGAACTGAAAAAAGAAACATTGTTATGGTTGAATAAATGTTGAATATGGTTGAATAAATAGCGTTTGATTCTGGTGAAATGTATACTTCTAAAACAACTTAGTTGTTAGCACATATGAGCAAAAAGATGTTTGATGGACACTTTTATGATAAAAGAAGTCAGGTACTGCAGTTAGGATTGGAAATGTCCTCAGAAAGTCTTGGTCCTCACTCTGCAGTGAAATCGGGAAGAGCTAAAACTTCTCCTAGAGTCTAGTTGGGGGCTGATAAGTCATTTGGTTCATGCTTTGGAAGGCACTGCCAAAGCGCCAATCCTTTCTTTCCAGTCTCCTCCACGAGGTAGGTGGCTCTCTGCCATGTCGGCCTGCATGATACACCGTGTCACTACACATGCAAAACATCCAGGTCAGTCACGGTGGACTAGAAACTCTGAAACTGGAACAAAAATAAACATTTGCCACCACTAACTGCATTTTCTTAGGGCTCCATTATAGTAACAGAAGATAACTAGTGTAGCAGACACAATTGCTAAGCAAAATAAAAAAGAAACAGAGCTGAGGAAAGAGCAGATCTTGCCTTTCAGAAAAGTACGAGCGTCTCTGGCAAAACAAAGACAGAAAATATGAAAGAAGATGTACATGCCTTTTCAAAATAAGGAATCAGTCGAGTAATGTTATAGCCAAAGATATTTTTGTAATCATGAACACTATATTCAAAGGAGGCCTGACTAAACAATACAAAATATGATCAAATAAACTATCCCAAAAGAAATTATCAAATATGCTCAAACAGTCCAGTGATTGCTTAAATAAAATGCACTACAGTAGAAAACATCATTCACCGTTAATCCCTCTTCTCTCAAATGTACTTCTCCCACTCTCTTCTTGCCGCTTTATGAAACAGCTTTGGAAATCCTCGAGTCATTGTTTTTGTTGCCCTGTCGTGACTGCCAAAGTATCCTGAATTGATTCAAAATGTCTTTGCTGCTTGGTCATGGTGACTTCGGGGAAGATCCACTATGTGAGGTCTGGTGAATAAGAATTTTTTGTCTGGTGAGCCTGGGATAGGCAGCAAAATCTCTGAATCTTTGAATCTCAAGATGTTAGAGAAGAGCTAACGAAAGGGACATAAATAGACTGTACCCTTCACAAATTTCTGTTCAGATTGTGCTTTAACTTCTTTTATGAGCTTTAGTTTTAACTTTGTTTCAAGATGAAAGAATAATTTTAAAATGTATCAACAAGAAATAATGTCCTATTTTATCGTATTTAACTTAAGTTGTTCTTCTATTAATAGTAACCCAATTTAAGCATAAAACAGAAATGTGATTTAAAAATTCTACTAATAAATTAGGTGATCTGCCCCTAAATGTGAGCTTTAAGATGTTCAGTTACCATTGAGGTACTCACCAGCTGAGCTCCTCTGCTGAGGGCTCATGTGTTTCTCACGTGATGCTAGCTTTGGCGAGGTTCACACTCTCTTAGTGGACATCAATTATCCAATGACTGGTTAATTGGACAATTCAAATTATTATCTCATTATAGAAAGAGCTTGGTGGATACATAAATTGTGTGAACACAATGGAATATTACTTTTTCATAATTGCAGATGTAGATTTGAAGCTTTTGTAAGTAAATGGATGAAACTTGAGACCATCATGATTAGTGAAGTAAATTAACTGAGAAGGTTAGATACTCCACAGTTTCTCTAGTATAAGAAAACCGGAGCTTTATAGAAAGAAATGGGTGTGATAGTGGGAGTCATCGGGGTGGGAGGAAGGGGGCAGGAGGGCAAAATGGTGGACGGGAAGAGATTATAATGTTGAAACTATGTATCCATCTATATCTACATCTATATCTATCTATCTATGCACAAAAAACAAAAGCTCAAGATAATCATTGTGTATCATATATGTGTGTGTTTATGTATGTGTGTATAATTTACTCCCCTTTAACTCAGTTTAGAAAAATACAAACTCCAATATTCTCCATACCAAATTCAAATCAAAACCTTCACACTAAACCACCTCTCTATGCATAATTTTTGATTTTGAACCAGTCTCTTATAAATTGCCAAGGCTGGACTGAAATTTATTGTCCTCCTGCCCCAGCCTCCCAGAACACATATTGTACCAGGAGCTTAGCTCCATTTTTGAAAATAAAAACATTAGGTTTTAGACTGAGGTTTCATTTTCAACTTCATTGATCTTCAGCTCTTCATATGTCCAACTGGTCATGTTTAGTCCTGTGTATGTGATCTCACGTTTGGTCACCAATCAGTTCCAGCAATTAAAGTCTATTTCACAGCTTGTTTGTAATACAATTGGGCAACATTTTTTAAACTTGAAAGAAGTAAATGAAAGAATGTTTATAAAATATCTTTTCAAATTTTCGATAAATGAAAAAGAAATGGCTACTTACATGGCTACTTAAATGGCTACTTAAGTGATTAGTAGAAATGTGTAAATCCATGCATATATTTCAAAGGCTTTTTCCAAATAAAATCTATTTGCTTTATCTAGACAAACTTAAATTAGCTGTCATCAAAATCAAAGAGAGAATGTTAATTTTCATTATGCTTCCCATTGAGCCTGATAATGAATATTGCATGTTTATGTGGGGAGAAACAAAATAGTACAAAACAAAAAATTAAAATCTCAAGAATATAAGAAAAAATATTTTTTAATGTTGGCAAAACTCTATTTTCAAAAAATCCACATGGAGTTAAATTATTGTTCTAGTTTTATTATAAACATTGATTTTTAGTTAAATATAACTGAACATTCTGCAACAACAGAGAAAGCACATTTATTATTTTAGATCACTAGTAGTCTTGCAAAGATTATTTGCTTTTGCACTATTTTAGAAAAACTTAAAGTGATGTAAAAAAGTTTTTCTTAGATACTTCTAACTGATCTGTGACAAATTTGTATCTTTAAGCAAGACATTCCAAGGAATTTTTAAAACATATTTTTACTTGAGTAGGCATGCATGTGCGTATGTAATGTGTTTTGTAAATATTTAATGAAATTCTGAGTGGTACACATTGGTATAGGCCTGTAATCTCAGAATTCTTGGAAGTTGAGGCAGGAAAATTACAAGCTTAAGGCTCAAATAGGGCAGACTAGTGACTTAGACAGGACTTTTCCAAACCAAAATCAAACCAAAACAAAGCAACAACAAAAAACAAAAATAAGAACAACAAAAACTGGTTCAATCGCTAGTACTAAAAAAAAATTCTGTTAATTTATATCTTCCTTCATTCATTTAGTTATTTTGCATAGAATGGTCGTAGAATCCCAGCAACACCTTCTGAAGCCGGTGGAGTGGAGTTGTTCAGTGACCAGATTAATATTAGAGGTATTTTTCTATGTAATGTGAAAGATTAACAATAATAAAATGGATATAGAGCAGTTTTTATTTTCAAAATGCATGTTAATGAATATTAAAAGCTTAACTCATCTCTTCTGTTCTACAGTATATGAATTATTGGCACATTCTCTAATTAATAATTTTAAGAAGTTATGTTATTAACAGTTCAACTAATTTTTGCCATTATTTTTCTTTAAAATGTTCTTATTGGGCTGGAGGAATGGCTCAGCGATTAAATCTTTTGCATAGCAAGCGCTAAATCAAGTGCCAAGAACCCAAGTTCAATTCCCCAGCACGACATAACCAGGGCTTGATGGCACAGGCCTATAATCCCAGCACTTGGGAGCCTGAGGCAGGAGAAATGCTGTGAGTCCAAAGTTAGCCTGGGCTCCATAGTGACTTCAGGACCAACCTGGACTATCGAGGGAGACCCTATCTCAAAAACAAACAAATAAATAAATAAATAGCTAAAAAAAAAATAAAATGTTGTGTTATTGAGAGAAAATGTTTTTGGAATTATGTTAACATTAGTATCTCAGGTAGTAATGTTTGCAGTAAGTTGGCTTTACTTGAGTCATTCTGTGAGAGAATTAAGCCTCTCTCCAGTTAACTAACTAAGCATGATCAGGCAATATGTTCCTAATTTAATAAAGAGAGAGTAACAGTTGTAATCACTCCTATGATCTTGTCATCTTTAAAATGCATGTATTTCTCAAAAGCTGGTAGCAACATTGATGAAAATATTTGTTATATATTTCTTCATTCATGAGCCTCCCTCGTTCATGTATCTAACCTCCTGGGTATAATCGTATTTTTTCTAAAATTTATTGGTGAATGTTCTACTCATTATTTTTCTTAAATACCTGGCTGCTCCATACCCAAAATGGATGGACAGTTACATCGCAACTGGAAGAAACTTGAATTTATAATGAAAACTTGAGCTACTGGCACCCATGAGATTCAAAAAAATCAAAAAAATTTGCTACAGTATAGCTTTAACAATATTTTAAAATATTCTACCAACCAAGTATCATCGGTGACACAGAGGGGCATATGGAATGTTTCACATCATCCTCAGGGATCAGCTGTCAGGACAGACACAAATACTTTGTCTTGAATAAATAGTTAGGATTGTCCGTAATCTTTGCTACCTCATAGGTTATTAAGTATCTGTCTGTATAGTAACAAGATTGTCGCAGTGCAGAAGCTACATTTTCTGGACAGCCATATCCTTAAACTGTCGTGTTTCTTTAGCACTAACAAATCAGAGATATCTTTCAATGAAGTTATCATAGACAAAACCTTCTGGCTGGCAAAGTTCGCTGGCTCATTACTGGGTTATCCGTTTACCAACTGGAGAAGCTGGACCAGTTGCTCTCTTTCCTCTGGGGGTATTGTCCAAATAAAGCAGTGAGAAATGGATCACAGCTCTGCTGCTGAGGCCATATTCCCTAACAGATGAGAAAGTTTGCCTAATTCTAGAGTGAAATGTTTCCAGTACACTTACTCACACATTTATGCACAATTCTCCAAGTATCTTTGTGAGTTAAAAAGGGAATATTTTACTTTCCATCTACCTGGCTCTTTAGGCTAAATGGTATTTTCCCGCTATGTCTTTCAATTCTATATATATAAAAGAAAACTCATTTTCACCTCAAAGAAATGTCTTCGACTTTGATCTGTTTGATCTGCCCATTGCTTTTCATTATTATAATTGTTTTCTAGTCACTCAAGTTTGAAATTATAGGACTCTGAAATATACTTTATAGAAGTACAGAATCAAAGCATAAAAATCTTCTGATATTCACTGGAAATGTTTTCAAAGGTTTTCATAATTTCAGAAGACTTGATGGATACCTCTGCTCTGTTCTTATTGTCTGGAAAACATCAGTTGTTTGCAGAAAAAAAATCAACTGTTGTATATTAATACTTTGCTCTTTATATGACGATTGATACCTATTAGAATAGATTTTTATCCCTAGTTCTCATGCAAAAGAATTTACTTGTTTTTCCAGGCAGATCATATATTTAGGACAGAGTGGGAAGAACTTAATACCTTGGGTGATGTTTAATCTCCCAGTGATAATTTTCACTTTTTTCCCCCACTTTTATAATTTCACTCGGATGCTATTGAAAGCTGCAATACACAATTTATATTTAAATACGGATGGAATGAAGCTGTCCACATCCATGTTTTGGGAGGCCTACACACGTGCTATTCCCACACACTAAGAAAAACAGGGGTTTTGAGACAAAATAAAATAAAATAAAATAGTTGTTTGTAAGAGCTGAAAAATTGAACAAACTTCATTTTCTCAATCAATGTAAACATTTCAGTGTACACACTGCCTCGCTATTACTTAATGTATACATGGGTTATCTTTTACCAAGGAAATAAAATGAGAAAATGTTCAGAGAATGCCCAAAAGTACCAGGAAACATGTGCTACTCTTTATATTTTATTTTTTATTTATCTGTGGAGATTTAAAAGTGATAACCTGTATTGTAAAATGTACTAAATTCAGTTAAGATAAAATATAATATACATTAACATAGGCGAAACAGAAAAGTATATACAAATCATGAAAAATAGCTTCAATTAAATGTGATTTCTTTTGTAACTGACGTCCCTTTTGATGCTAAGTACATATACTCTGTCTGCAAACGTCACCAAGCTGATTTATAAATTCATTATCATCATGGTAAAAAAAAAAGTGGCTTCTAGAACAACAAATTAAGTGCTACATCTTGGTTGGTGTTTCCTAAGATTTTTTTCTCTTTCTTTCTTTTTCTTTTTATCATTGATGGTGGGTTCTTTGGGGTTCCAAATAGATTCTCGATTTAGATTTTATTTTCTAAATATGTTGATGTGCAAATCAGAATGAACACACAGAGCTGCTGCATGTACCCCTAGCTCCCTCATCTGCAGAGCCTCTTCTGTGGCACACTTCAGAGGATCCAGATTCGCAGATGCTGCTAGAACAAGCTCAGGGACAAGAAATGTTGAGGTGTAAATATTTTCTGCTTGTTTATTTGAAATGATTAGTAGTGCTCTGATTTTAAAAGGCCTGATAATTGGCAGATGGGCCAGTATATTTAGTTTACACAGATACACAAGAATAAGAAACGATACTTCATCAAAAGAAAAAAAATAACTTCCAGAACATTGAATATAGCAACATACACCTTTTAATTACTCCACTAGAAATCTTTTGATAAAATATTGTACTTTAAAAACAACTGGGTTGTAGCTCACCACGAAGGCTTTAGGTTTAACTAAAAAGCCAAAGAAAAGGCAAAAAGACCTAAAAACCGATGTAATCTGTGTCTCCTTTACCTGCCTTAGAAAAAAGGAGACTATTTTACTTTTCAGCCACAGCAAAAAAGCATTCTACAGGAGAACATATTGTATTAGGAAGGAATTGGTCAACAGTTTACATTTAGAATGCATTGTTAATACGGCGACTTTTAGACCTCAGATGCCCCAAGAATGCATGAGCTCTCTGAGAACACGATAGCGAACTCCGTACTCTTAAAACATAGCTAGGTACATTTGAACCAGACGTAGGTCTTACTGATTGGTGTCTATTTTGCTGTATTTGAGCTGGTCTCATGTAACTGCTTTTTCTTTTAATGTTTAAAAATGTGTATATTCATCTGACAGTTTATGATGTGAGCTCTAATACATATTGTTTTGAAAATTGGCAAAGACTGTGGAGGAAAAACGACTGTTTTAATTAAAGCCAGCAAGTAAGCTGCTTTGATAGCTCTAGCCCCTCCTCTGAGCAGAGGCACTAATCGGAAGCCATGGACGACATCAGAGAAGAGTATGGGGTAAACCGAAAGCTGTAGCTATGAACCAGGGGTTCTGAGGATAGAAAATATTGAGAAAGGACAGAAATAATAAGATAATATAAATTGTCACTTTAAAATATTGTAGTGTCATCCTTAAATAGTTTCTGTTCTCTATTTTCGTGCTGTGTCTCAATACACAGTAAATAGATAAGAATGAACGAAATGGGAGGATTACTTTATCGAGCTACCCTCCAGATTGCTCATCTTTCTACACTCTCATGAGAAAAGAAAACATTTTAATGGTTTCGTTAACAATAACATACCCAAAGTAGACATTTTAGTATTTCCAAAGCAGAAAAGAATCGTTTCCATATGATCTACTGTTTTGATTTACAAATCAATCAAAAATGTTGTCCTTTGCACATTTCTGAAATCAAAATAAAGTCTAAGTTGCTTCTGTTTTCATAACATATATTTTATAGTTAATATCAATGTTTATTATATTTCTATTAGCTATAATACTAAAATTTTCAGTATAATTACAATTATATGAGTACTGACAATGCATATGAAAAAAATTGTTAACAGTGTTTGTTATTAACATTTAAAAATTTAATTTTATTACACTTAGAATGCAATCAGGTTTATAATGCTGTTAATGGTAACAGGTAAAATTGGTTGCAGAGAAGCATTTATTATAATAAATATAGTTTATACTTTTGAGATTCAACAAAATAACTTGGGATAATTTATAATTTTTAAGTCATTAATGTGAAATAAAAATAAAGATCTCTATCAATAAATATATGGAAGGTATCTCTTTGAAATGTAATATTTAAGCTAAATTTAAAGCATTAACTACAGTTAATGCAGAAAAACATTACAAACAGAAGTCATAGTAACAGGTACGAAGAATTGAACAATTAGTTACATGTAATAATGTTAAGAAAGCTTGGCTTTGCGTTAGCACACGGGGAAGTGTGAGATCAATGGAAGATGTTGGGAATCACGTAGAACCTGAGAAACAAAATGAGAGAAAATTCAGTTTAATTCTATTTAAAGCTTAATTTGGAAATTGTATATTTTCAAAAGGAACTTACTTCAGTTGGTGTGATGATTTTATAAAAGTGAAACTGTAAGTTTCTATATTAGCTGATTACAAGTAGTATCCTGAGAGATGTCTGCAGGCCTAGTGGACCTGGGGTAAGGGGAAATGATCAGTATGCTTTAGTAATAACTTTAAAATGAGGGGGGAAAAGAGAGAAAGTCATAATCTGGGGATGATTTCTCAGTATAGACGTTGAGTTGGGCATAACTATTATTTTGGGGAAAGTAAGTTAAAGGTAAATTTCTTATTGGAAACAGGATCATTCAGACACGGGAGTGAGTCTACAGAACATGCTTAGGATGAGTAAATAAAGTTTCCAATGACTTGTAATATGTAAAATTTGTCATCAGGAAATTGTCTAAAATCCTAAATAATACAGACAGAGAAGGAAAATTGTCGAAGACTGAGAAAGAATGAAGACCTCTGAAGTTTTACGGTAAGAAAAGGAACAATGTACGAGGTCTTGAAGCATTTTCTGTAATGAAGCAGGGCTAGCATCAATGATTTTGTGATCAGAATCTAAGAGAAAGGAGTATTTTAATTTTATTGAATCCCATCAGGGCATCAATTAGAGATGGAGGCAAACTTTTTCTGATTGAGAAAAGTTGAAACAAGTAGGTGATTTGTACTGTCTGACGTCAAAGCCCCGTGAGTCTCCAGGAAGGAAAAACACTGGAAGAATGATCAACGGACCAGAATAGAAAGTTTAGAAACAGATTTCTGCTGGAATAATCAAGTAATCTTTGCCAGAAGGAAAAGTAGAAAAGAGTAAAGTCAATAGAAATACACAGCCTTTGTGGTAACTCCTGCTAGGTTAATCAGAAACACATATTTTAAAACATAAACACATAGGTATCTTGCTCCGGTGACAAGGACTTTCCCACTCTCCTTTTGTCATGATCATTTTAATGCTATTTTCTCTAAATTTCAGGTTTGGTTTGTGAACTGGTAGTGCTGAAATTAGTTCCAGTCCCCATCAGGGAGCTTGGGGTAGCTGCTTTTCTCACATCACCGTTGATGATCATATATACAGTTATTAATATCTATGTGAAATTAGAAAGAATAGTTTGTAATTTATGGGGAGAAAAAGTCTTAGTGAGAAAAGATTTTAAGCAAGATATTGTACTGTTAACAAACATCGACTCTTTACGGGTGACTTGAATTGATCGGGATGGATCACAGAAACATTTTAAAGCTCCTGTAGAACTAAAATCTAACATTTCAAAAATATCTCAAAACTGAAGTCGGCTAAAATTGTAAAATTCTTTTTCTCCAGATCACAAACTGAATTTTTAATGAATATTGAAATATTGATTTCCTTTACATTTACTGTACTTTACACATTTGACAATATCAAGCATACAGTTGATATTTAGCCTTTAATAGTAAAGTTTTATAGAGAAGTCAAACTTGAACAAATGGAGGTATTTTTTTTTTCTGTCTTTTTATTCTTGACTAATTAGTGGCCTTGGATGTTATCATCCTAGAATATATTTTGTGTTTTATCTCCTCAAACTCACCAGCACTGATTAACTTAGAAATAATAGCTGACTCACAGCAAGTTGGACTGCCTCCTGGGAACTCTACTTTTCCCTAGCATTGTACAATATAGCATGGTCTTCGCTGTGCGTTTGCAGGAAACGTACCTAGCAATTCTCCAAGGTCGTAACTCAGTCCCCACAGCAAAGCCACAGTCATGCTGGGATAAGAAGCGTGTGCTTTCTACTCATAACTTGGAAAATGATTCCCCGACAGTTGATGCTGGAGATGCACTGTAAACACACTGATAAAATTGCTTACGTTCTCTTTTAAGATAATTTGGAACATTTCTTTGAAAATTAAGATGACTTAACTTAGACTTGATGAAACTCTTCAAAGGTACTTGCACTAAAATTGTCCCCTGTGTTTCTCAATTGGATAAAGATATAATCTAATGGAGGAACCGATGTATCATCGCTCATGTCCGTATTTCATATTGAATTTATATAAATCATTATTCAAAGAGAAACGTATATGTATTATATATTAATGTTGTTAGGAATATATTTATGCCTTGTGAAAAATTCTCTAGTGAAAATATTTTACATAGGAAAACACAAAGTACATAAAATATAATTACTTGTTGCAAAATTTCTATGTGTCACTTTGAGGATTTTTATTTAATCATTTAAGAGATATTTATCCAATAATTGTTATACATTAAAGAAGCTTTAGCTACCTCGGGTTATATCAGTAACACAAGAATAAATTCCATATTCACAGAACTCCTGTAAGAATGATACACACAGAGCAATAAACACTAAATATATGTTATTTATCATTTATTAACATCTAAATTATCAAATGTTTCTTAGCAAAACTGAACCAAATACTACATTTTTTTCTTTTTACATTTTCCCAAATGTGTGTGTGTGTGTGTGGGGGGGGGTGTGGTGTGAGATGCATATTGATTACTACATTAAACTTGGATATTTTGTGCATATATATATATATATATATATATATATATATATATATATCCTATCAAAATTACAATCCCTTTCTCTCTCCCTCTTTTTGACCCTTCCACAACTATCCTGACTCCCATATTTCCCCCTTCCTCATCACCGTGATTTTTAATTTTTTACATATCACCTCCCTGTCTACTTTATTAAAAGGGAAAATCTATTCTTCTTACTCCCTCTTTGGAAGAGTGTACACACACACACACACACACACACACACATACACACACACACACACACACTGTATGTGTGTGTGTAAAGTACAAAGTCTGTTTAGGTTTAAATTTCTTTCATTCCATAATTTGATTAAAACAGTTTGAAAGATAATACATATTACTATGTATGGGAATATAGTATTATCAAAGTTAAGAATAATTGTTATAAAATATAATTCTTAGTTATACACATGATTCAATTTAATCATAACACATGCTGTTTTAAAGATCAAGTTAACTTGCCTGGATTTTTGTAGGAAGAACTAACAACTCTGGTAGTGTACATACATGAAGACAGACTAACGTAATATCTTATTGCATGAACCAAAGTTATTCTGTCAGATAACAGAAGCAATCAACAAGAGCTCATGTTTCTTCAATAAACATTCCTTTTGATCCTTTGACATATATTTCCATGTCTTTTATTTTGTTCTCTTCTATTCTCTGCATTATCATATAAAGGAAAGAATTAGACAGTAGAAAGTTTGGAATATACATTACTGTCATTGATTCCAGCTGCTTTCCTCATGGCTTTCCATGTGGGTGCACACCCACATAAGCCCACACACATGTACACACCCATAGCAAACTTAATGTTGTAAGACTGGAAATACACATTATCTATTGCTGAAATACTGAAATTAAGAAATAGAAGTTATTTGCAAAAAATTAATTATATAACTAAAAGTTTATTATTATTATTATTATTATTATTATTATTATTATTATTATTATTATTTTGAACCAGAGTTTTCACTCTATAGTTCAGGGTGCTTCTGAATTCACTCTGGATCCCAGGTTGGCCTTGAACTCACAGTAATCTTCCTGCCGTAGCTTCTGGAGGGCTGGGATCACAAGTGCGTGCCATCAAGCCCATTATATGTTTTGCAGGGATCTACCTGGAATATTGAAAGTGCTCTAACCCTTGAGCTCTTCCTCTAGCCTCTTCATGACTAAAGTTTTAATAAGGAAAAAAATCACTAATAACATACAAGTCAACACACATAATATAAAGGTTACTTCAGGTAAAGTTGATGAAATAAGAACAAAGGTTTTCAGACTCATCGTTGTTACTGCTTCCAGTTTGTGTGAGTCCTCACTTTTGATAATGGAAATTAAAACTAAGGCACAAATGTACAGGGAAAGTTTCAATTAATAATAAAAGAAAAATACCAAGTGACTCTAGCTTGAGGAGATAATAAAGGTCAGGCTTGTAATTTACAAAGGAGGATAAGAAAATGAGAAAGAACCCCACCTTGAGCCTGGTCGGGGTGTGTTCTGATGAAGGGAATCTTCTTGGCCTACCCTACAAAAAGGCAGGAGGCCCGTGTTAAGGCTGAGAGCTGGGGTGCCATTAAACAATACCTATGTCCTGTTTCTGTATCTCTGATATCCTCATGGCTAAAGGATCATGCTGTTCCTGTCAATGAGTTGCCTTTTTTTCTTTATTTTTCTTCTTTCTTTCTTTCTTTCTTTCTTTCTTTCTTTCTATCCTTCCTTCCTTCTTTCTTTCTTTCCTTCCTTCCTTCTTTCTTTTCTTTCTTTCTTTCTGTCTGTCTGTCTGTCTGTCTGTCTGTCTGTCTGTCTTTCTGTCTTTCTTTTTTTGGTGGTGGTCTTGGTCAAGTGGAGTTCTAATCTTTTTTGACTCCCGCTGATCAGAGGTTGAGACAAAGGCTGGAGACATCTTGGTATGACTGAACATCCCTGAAACTCTCTTATCTTGTCCTCAGTCTTGAAGACATATGGGAATATTAATTCCAGTCTCATCAACCCTGCCTGGCCACTTTCTACACAGTAGCTTCCTAAATAACCAACATGCCCATATACAGAGAGAAGAAGGAGTTTGACTCAAGATTTACAATAACAAAGAATAAGAAATAGAGACCATCCTTTGTTACACTTTTGGTTACCTTCTGGACATTTGAAGGTCCAAAGGCAGAGACACATTTAATAGCAAATAAATAAATAAATAAATAAATGCTTGACTCGAAAACAAATCATTCTTTGAATGAGCGGTGGGTTAGCCCAGTTTTCTGTCTGTTCCCCATCTTTATGACAGTCTCTGAATAATTGAAAACTGCATCATTGGTTTTGTGCTCAGTTCGGTCCCATAGGACTTGAGGGCTGAACAGTTCTGATGCCATGGGACAGGATCTGCCTTACGGTGCACTCTGGAGGTGACAGCTTTACCTAGAGTCCTATTTCTCAGCCAGATGTTAGTTCTATACCATTCATCAAGACTTCTGTATCATATGTTCGGTTTGTGCCCAAGAGCAACTGTGTCATTTCTATTCCTCTCAGTATAATACTTCAGCCTCACCTACTGCTCCTTAGTATCAGGAAAAAAAGACAAAACAAGCAGAGCCATATTGCCTAAAACTTAACTGAGTGGGATAAGAGAACTATGTATTTATTGTATCTACGTATTTTTCTATTGTCTTTTACATAAAAATAATAGCAGACCAAAACAGTATGCGAAAATGTACCTCAAAAACATGCAATTTCCTCTTGCAGTATTTCCATTAATATGGATAGCAAGTGACATTTAAAAGTTTCACTCAAAATTTAAAATAATTACATCACCATTATGTGGTGTTCAATATTTTTTCTACCAAATTATTTTTAATGGCCGGACATATTACATCTGTGCTCTTGCAGAAGAATCTGGAAGGGAACAGGGAGGTGATGCTGCAGACCCAAGCTCTATTCATTTCTGAGCCCTTCTGCTAATGCATTTTGTTAAAGGGCAGGTTGCGAACGTGAACCTGGGATATTAATGCAAAAGCTATTCATTCGGCAAAGCCATTCAAGTGAAAAATATGTAAGCAAATGATTTCCAGGAAACCATTTACTCAGAAGGAAAAGCTGTCACTAATGCCTCACCTATCAGCTTGTTTAAAGTTTCTGGCTTCAAATATATACTTATATTCTTCTCTAATAACGGAGTATCTCTTAATGTAAAAAGATGTGCCTAGTTTAATGGTCGGGTGGGGAGAGAGACTTGTTGACTCATGGATTTGATAGCACCACAAAAACATTTTAATTCAAACAGCAATTACCTTTGTCCAATTTCACCCCTGATTCTATCTGTGCTAGTCCAGCCCAGTAGTGCATAAGGACTCAGTTTCTGCTCTTCAATAAACACCATGACTTTAGATTTTTTTGTTTGGGGTGTGTATGTTTTCAAGAAATCTGGGCTGGAGCTATGGGCAACAGAATTTGTGTCAATATCTGTTTTTTAAAAAATGAAACATTTTTAAAAATAACTAAGTTTAGGTGATCTTAAATCATTTTACAAAATTTTGAATGTTTCTATACCTTTTCCTTTATAATTTAATTATAAGATCTTTTGGCTAAATTTGACACTGTCTTACTTAAATGTACTATTTTTTGATAAACTTATGCTAACCTAAATTATAGCTCTCTTATATCTAATCTGAATCATAATACTATTGCAGCACACACACACACATTCTTCTCATAGGTATATATTAAACACCAACTGCTTTTAGGAACTGTAGTTTATGCCTGTGATGATAATGACGTGCATTTACTGTCAGGGAGATTACCAGGATTTGTAAACACAAAGGAATCCATGAAGTCACCCAGCTGAAATATTTTATTTTATTGTGAGAAAATCCCCTTATTCTCTCTATGTTCTTCTGCCTAAATAGATGGCTTTGTACATATTTAAAGCATGACACTTCATTAGTCTTGATTTCGTACATAGTCATTTGTTTGTTTCTGTATAAGAAATGATTCCTACACACTAAAGAAATCGCTATGAAACTTAGAATAGTTGCAATGAATTCTTATCATAATGTTAGGTTGAAGCACGCATGCACTGATTTCTTGGAAATTTTGTTTTATTAGAAAATATATCTGATGAGAGAGTCATGGATGAGAGAATATCTGTTCTTTTCTGCCACGAAGCAAATATAAGCAGGTTTTATTAATTTGGGTTAAATATAAGAAAAAAGAGAAGGGCATATCAAATATGTATAAGGTCCTGAATTAGCTAAATTCTTCCAGCTTCTCCCCCACTAATATGATCTCATTATATTCTTACTTACTTCTGCTTAATGTAGGAAAGCATGCAACTCAAAGAAAAAGAAGTATAATGTTAAATCTAACGTCAATATACTGAGCAATAAAAATGATTCAAATAATCACCTTCCGCTTTGATTGAGTTCATTTAGACTTTTAGCACTTGAAGTTGGTAGTAGTTTGGCTTTTAATTTGGGTCATATATTGAGGATTTTATAAAATATACAAAGGCTATGTGAAAAATTTATATTCATCCTATTACAGGTAATTTCAACAGATTTTACTTTGTTATGTGTTATATTACCTGCAGGGCAATTTTCAACAGTTGCGTAGTAGGTTCATACTTATTTATTAAACACATTAAAAACATACATATTTTTCAAAGCTATGTTTCTTAAAGGCAAATGTTAGTTACTGGAATAAAGACTAATAATACGCATTATTTTAATAGCTATAGTGTTGCAGGCATTATTTATGTAACTTACACATGATTGTATTTAATAGACATTTACTCCCAGTAGATATATGAAGAAAGTAAATGTGTAAAAGATGAATTATCTTTCCACTGAAAACATGATCCTCCTAATAGCAGATATATCAATAATTTTCTCCACCACTGTATGAACATTTGAACACATACTACACTGTGCTTTGCATTAAATATATAATTTCATTTCAATAAAAATGTTGCTATGGTAATAATTCTTAGCAGTGAGTAATCATTACTTATAATTTTTGGAATCAAACTATCTCAAGGTTGTTGTTTTTTTGGCCAGGCATGGTGGCCCAGTCTTGCAATCTCAGCATTCTCAGAGGTTGTGCAGGGAGTGGGACTGGCCACATAGGGCGATGTATTGAGGTTTGTCGGTTTGTTGCTGACCAATTAAAAGGAGGTCATTTATTACAGAAAAAAAAAATGAAAAAGACTTTTTTAAAGCTAGCTCCAGGGAAACGGTAAGATTGGTTTACCTCAAATCACCTTCTCCTGTGTATAGATATACAAGAGTCTATTATAGCGGGACAGGAAGAAGGGAAAATAGAGCTAATGTTAATTTCTAAGCTCCCTTTATCACTTTCAATCACCTTCATATTTATCATTATTTTTTATTTCTTTAAAGAATTGAACTATGTTCTGACTTCTTATGGTCTGTCATGCATAGTCTGTCTTTGGGTTGAAGAGGAAAAAACTGCTAGTTACCTGCTCAGCAGAAGTGAGGAATGGTGTCTGCAGAAGCTGTTTATCTAAGAAAAATTATCTAACTGTTCATGTTCTATTTTGCCAAGTGGTGAAGCAGAAGATTGCAAGTCTACATCCAGCCAGGGTAAGATCACAACTCAGTGGCGCCAGCGTGAGCTGTTCCATTGGAGACAACTGGTCACAGTCCCTAGGAGTATCGTACCTATAGGCGCTCTAACCGGGGCATCCGTCGATCTGTTAAAAACCTCAGGGGGCTTTTCTTCCTCCTTTCTCTTGTTCTACATTTTTTATCTTGTCTATAGATATCCATTATATGACTGGGATCTTGGTCCATTTCTGCATACTTAGGCAGTCTAACTTCTGTCCTATTAGTAAGATCATTTCAAAGAAAAAAAGGAGTGAGGGTTTATGCAGATGTAACTCAGTGCAAACAATTAAATCTGCAGCCCCAACAGAAAAAAAAAATAATAAAATGATTTTCTTTTGTGTATACAATAATAGTTGTAAAGTACATTGGTCAAGTAAAATAATAGCATTTTGGGTTTCTTAAGAGATTTCTTTTCTGTCACACAATGAATTTGAACCAATTGGCAAAATATCAGTTACAAAGACAAACCAAAAAGATCAGCTTTAGAAAATGCAGACAATGAAAACAGCAGCACCCTGGAAATCTAAGCCAATGTGTAGCTGCAGAACAGTTCTTCCAGGAAGTGTGCACAACCGGACAAGAGAGGGGGTGCACAAGCCCTGCCTTTATGTGGGTTTTAATCTGCAAGTAGGAACCATGTGTACCGGGTGTAGCACACCAAGTAGATTGTATGGAAAATCCTGATCGTTCTAATCTGGGAAAAAAAAGAAAATGAGTACTAACTACTTGTGCCTTACGAATATTGAAAAGATTACAGTTTCAGAGGGAAGTGTGTGAAAGGTGGAATTTCCACGGCAGGACTTCCAATATTTTGATTGAATCATATACCACACAGAGATGAGTTATTAAAATCTACCTAACTATAGGATCAAGATTTCACCAGGCCTGAAGCTACCATTCAAAGAATTGTCTATCATTTAAATCTAGCCTTAAGTACATCTTGTAAAAATGAAAGGAAAAAGCTTACCGGGACTGAAAATCAGAAACCAGAATTTCCACAACAAATCTTTTTCATTTCAAGAGTAAAATAAAAAATTAATGAAAATTTGAAAAAAACAAAAGAAAGCAGAGTATTTTTATGTGAGTAAAATATTAAATGAAATCAACTTGAAATTAATAAAGTTCTTGTCATTAATAAACATCTTTATAAACCTGTCATACTTTTTCTTATCGAAACACCATTTCATTGAGTAGAATTCTTAATAAAAAAGGTCAAATTTCAGCAAAAAAGTAGAGACAAGCATAACAAACTGAATGGGCAGCTCAGGACTAAAAATAGTGTTTATAAAATAACAAATGACAACAAAAAACTGGGATTGATTAAGATCAATGATGTTCTCAGGCTGTTATTCTGGCAAGAAAACTTGTTAAGGTCACATAACAAAATGCAAATGAAATGATGTTTCTGCATGCAACAAGGAGTCCTCAGAAAAGATCACGCTCAAGTTATCTTCTGTCAAAAGAAAGCTAACATCAAAGTTTTCTGCTACTAATTTGAGTTTTGAAGATATTGAATAAAATAGAAGGGCTGTGAGAAAGAGTGAAAAATGTTATTGAACAAGATTAAAGAGATAAGATGATAAAGCAATTCAGTGTTCTCATTAGTTATATTTTAAAATTCAACTCTGAATCTATATACGAAGGATGTGCACTTGAAACTTCAGAAAGCATCTCAGCATTAGAAATCAAGGGTAAGGCTACATCACCTCACATATGACCAGCATGCATTAAAATAACAGCAAAAGAGAATTAGTAGAAATCAGAGGATAGGTGATTTTTATTAAGTAGGAGGGATTAGATGCTTAAGGGCATGAAGTAGTTTTAGAAGGACAATTAAATTAGTGTCATTCTTGAAGACCAGTACTTAGTAGTGTAGCAACTGTCAAATACAAAAGAATATATATAATTCCCATATTTTGAAAATAGTAATTCTAGTTCTGTTTTTACAGTGAAAGGCATGGGTAATACTTGAAGCCAAATTTTGAAGTAGGATTTTATGTGTGTTTATGTTATAATTTCTTATCACTCCTTAAATGAAAGGTTATTTAACTTGTAATTCCATAGCTTGAGAAATAAACCGTGCAGGGTTTGTCAGATCCTCTACCAAGAACCTATCTTTTAGGGACTTCCCACTTACCATGAAAGTGTATCTCTGAGTTACTGCTCTAGATTAACTGTTGGAGTGGTTTTTAAGGACACTTTTTAAAACTCACCTTCTCCAAATGATGATATCTCAAATTTTGAGTTTTAATTAGCCCTTCGAGTGAGTAAGCCTGAGGAGCTATATCCTCAGAAATTATTTCTAAAAAAGGGACGGACACCAATACAGATTTTGTTTAAACTACCAGAACTGAAAAAATAGGGGGCGACCTGTCTCCTTGAGGAGTTGTACTTGCACACCCATACACCAAAAAAAAAAAAAAAAAAAAAAAAAAAAAAAAAAAAAAAAAAAAAAAAAAAAAAAAAAAAAAAAAAAAAAAAAAAAAAAAAAAAAAAAAAAAAAAAAAAAAAAAAAAAAAAAAAAAAACTGGATTTAAGAAACTCTGTTAGATGAGAAAAATCAAAATATACCTTTTTTTTTTCTCTTCTGGTGAATAAAACTCATTTGCTCTAAGCCCCAACCTATAGAGAGCTCTGACCCTTTCAGTGTTGGCTCTAGGACTGAGCAATGGTCCATGAGGCAAGCACAGTTATCTACAGTAGTGTAATTAACCACACATGTATCTCTGATTCAGCAAAGCTTTTTTGCATATATTTAAGATAAAAGTAACAAAAAATAACAATGATGTTTACCACAACCCAATATGTATGCATGATCACACTTTCTACTCATAAAATACAAACGAAAAAAATTGATTAAATTAACTTCCACCCAAATAACATGAGAGTATGCTTCATGAACCAAAACATAACTAATAATAATGATAACTAAGACATATTTAGTCCCAGGGTTAGGTATAATGAATGTCATATATAAATTTTTAATTTTTTCTAAAATAAAGAAATTAATATGGTGGCTTTAAGTCCTGCATTGATGCCGAGTTTATCTACTATGATGCACTTTTTAACATCCTTATTATACAGATCCTAGATGTTTGGAAATTGATTTTGAAACAGGATCTTACTTTGTCTTCCAGGCTGATCATTATGCATCCCAATTTGGCTTTGACCCTTCTGTCTCAGCCTCTGGAATACTGGGATTTCAGGCATGTTCCACCAAACCTGGATAATTTTATGTGTTTGTAGGTGATCAAACTCTCCAGGGCTTTGTGCTTGCAAGACAAGTGCTCTAACAAATGAGCTACATCTCCAACCCAGAAATTATTTTTGTACTATGTAGTAACATAATTCATAATTAACTCTAATTTATAAAAGGTATAAACCTATGAATACATGTCCTTAGGCGTAAACTATTTTACTGGCAATTAGAAGGATAAACTTTTTAAATATTGTCATTAAAGGCAGTAACAAGAGAAAACACATTTTGGTTGCAGTCTACACAAAAAGTTCTTCTGCAACCCCCTTAGGCTTATCTGTTCTCCTTCCCTTTGTTATTTTTACGTGACTGTTCTAGTCTCCTAGACACTTATTAATTTTGGAAATGTGTTTTATCTTTTACTGTCTAGATTTTCTTTCAGATTGGAAAAAATAATCAAGCAAAAATCATTTGTTTTTGTGTAACCCATAGGAGAGGCAACAGTAAGGACAGAACCCATTTTGCACCTTTCTTACAACCTCCAAGTAATTCTCAGTTCTATCTACCCCTTTCCAAAAAAAAAAAAAAAAAAAAAATAGTGTGACATTTCCTCAATATTTTTCTCTATGTAACCAAGACCCAAAAGCCTAGACCTTCACGTGGCCAATGAGTAACCTAACATAACGCAGAAAAGAAGGTTGGCTTTTTGGCCTTCATTCTCTCTCTCTCTCTCTCTCTCTCTCTCTCTCTCTCTCTCTCTCTCTCTCTCTCTCTCTCTCTGTTTTCCTATACAACGCTGGGCCAAATCCTTGTCCAGCACGGCATGCAGGCTTGCTAATTGATTGAGGAGTCCCTGTAATAAAAGAATTGATAGAGCTTAAATTACCTGCTCTGTTTCATCCCCCTATTAGACTGAGGACCACAAGAGTAGCTAAAGTAACTTTCAGGATTCAAAGGGACATTAGATTGCCAGCTTTTATAATATTCATTCCAATCTCCTTCGAGCAATACCCAGAAGTCTCCAGTTGCTATTCTAAACCTACACTTGGAATTCCAAGAAAAATAGTACCTTGCAGACCATCCCACATTGACACCATTCCGACCCCTATCCCCCACCTACCTTGCAAACTGAGGGAATTTTTTCTTGAAGGAATAGTAGGCTGCTTCTCCAAGCAAAAGCAATCACCTCAAGAAAAGATATTTAACATCTTTAGCCATTAGAGGGATGCAAATCAAAGCATCACTAAGATATCGCGCCCAAGTGAGGGCATGTATAAAGAACTCGAATAGCAATAGATACCGATGAGGTTGTGTGAAAAAAGTAGCATTTTTACATTGCTAATGGGATCAAAAACTGGCATAACCACAAGGGATGACAACATGGAGATTCCTCAAAGGCTGAAAATAAGTATGCCTTTTGATCCAGTGAGACCTTTCCTGGGTATCATTCCAAAGCAGTGAAAAGCAACGTCTAAAAGAGACACACGTGTTCCCATATTTATAGCCGCACAACTACCAAGATCTGCGATGTGGAAGATGCTAAATGCAAGAGAGAAGGTTGCCACCAAGACTGTTGCTTGGTTTAAAGGTTTACAACTAAGAAACACGTACAGATCAGGCAGAAAAGTCTAAAATGAAAGTTATGTCAACAGTTTTGCAGGCCAAGTAAATGGTATTTACTATGTAAGGAAGTCACTGAGGACTTTTAAATATCTATTTATTTATTTATGTCCAGGAGAAAGGGAATCAGACAAACTTATTCAAAGATGTGACTCAACTAGAGACTGAAAATTGTGAAGGGCTAAGGAAGCATTCACGGCTGCAAAAATTATACAGCAACTGCCAAAATATAAATGTGAATGATTTTTGAATGACTAAATTAATACAAGATCTTAATCAGCAATATGTGTAAGCCTAGCAAATATAGATAGATAGATAGATAGATAGATAGATAGATAGATAGATAATTGGTCAAAGTAGTGAGAAATACACACACACACACACACACACACACACACACACACACTCAGAATTACTGTTAAAATAATGACATGTGTGGTTTGTCTTTTTGAATCACAAGCTTGACATGCCTCCAGTATCCTCCTACATTCAGAAAGAGAAGACGCAGACTGTGTTAATGTATTTGAGTATAAATATTTATGGCAGGTGTTATCATCAATGCACATAAAGCAATTGAAAATATTTATGGTATCTTGTATATAATTTATTCAATAAAAATCAATATAAAGTTTACTGAGGAAAAAAAGTGTGTCACCTAACAGAGTAGTTAAAGTGTAAAATGTCATCGTGAAAACAGTGGGATTGGTAACAACTTAAATGTCAGCATGAAAGCCTGGCTCTGAATTCTGGACCTACCAGTTACTAACTTCGCCAACTTGTATATGGACCTACATCGTTATTTTCTTCGTGTATTGTTCAGAATAAGAAGATGCATGCTATTTCTTAGCACTGTTGGAAGATATCGGGGTGTTTCTGGGACTGTTCTTCCTTTGTAGATGTTCTGCTGTCGTTTCTAAGAAAACCTTGACGTGCTCTGTCTCAAAAGTCCATCTGACAAAAAGACTTACGGAGAACTACAGAATCAATCCTCACATGAAAACATTTGCAAACTTTGCTACTTTTATTGTAAGCATCAGGAATTGAGTGAAGTACTTTAAAAATGACAAGGTTATTAGCGCAACCAGTTGGACTCACCCTGTTCTACATGGCAACGTGGCAAGCTACAGTGATTAACAATATGGCAAACAAACCTTTCCAGAGATTGCTGAGTTTGCCTTGAGATCTTGGCTAGTATTCCTCTATGGAAAATATTTTCTGCTGACAAAATATTTTCTATCTCAAAGAAAAATAACATGCAAAGTTATCTCACTTGTACACTTTCATCATACATTAGTTAGACAATGGAACATGGCACTCACTTTAAGGATGCCATACTTACATAGTGATGAGAAAACAGAAGTTTTTTATGACATTAAATAGTAGGTTATGGGCTGGAGGAGTGGTTCAGTGGTTAAGGCACCTGGCTATCAACTGCTAAGCCTTTGGGTTCAATTCACCAGCACTACATAAACTGTGGTAGGTGGCAGATGCTTGTAATCGCAGCACTTGAAACGCTGAGGCAGAAAGATTTATATGAGTCCAAGGCTAGCCTGGACTCCACAGTGATTTCAGGAGTAGCTTGTTCTATAGATTGAGACCCTGGATCAAAAATAAATGAATAAATAAGTAAATAGTAGGTTATGACAAGCTATCGATTCTTGCCAATAATTCCTGTGGTTTCTTATATCCATACTTGGGCCCATGTTATTGGAAGGTGGGGACACATAACAGAAAGATTCATTCATTTTTCTAATACAAGTGCATACATTATTTTTCAAAGGTCATACATGTAACATCACTAGACAACATCTCCTACGCAAAGTAACATGATTATTAGTAGTAACATGTGACCTTCTAATACTTTAAGTCATTAAGTCAGGTAAGTTCTCATTATTTTATGTTATAACATTACCTAAAACATAGAGTTCGTAGATTGAAAAATTTTGCCATTTGTTGTTTGTTTTAAAATCAAGGACATTTTCTCGGTGTTATTCACAGAGTAGTTTTAGGCTACAAAAACATTCTTAGATACACTGTATATTAAACCAGCAGATAAAGTTTTACTGTATCACCATGATCTAAATGTGAGTCAATTTTCAGATGATTCTGAGCACACTTCAAATGATTCTAGGTGACCCTGCCCTAGTAGAACTTTTGCCGGTATCTGGTGACACACACTTTTCTGATAGAAAGCACTACTGAGGGCTCCATATTCAATCAATGTTTAAATTTATACTAAAATTTATTGTATACTTTACAGTAGATGTCATTTGCTATCTTAGAGAAAGCCTAAATGCTATAATATTCTTTCATAATGCTTATTGCTTGGTCAGATATTGCTTTGGTAGACATTCTTAGGATAGCATCAATAGTCTTACTGAGATCCGCAGTGAAATCCTGTATACCCAATTAAAACAAAAATCAAAAGGTCATCCCATTAGTGAAGTAACTGACACAGCAGGTCATAAATACCTTTTTCTGTTTTCCTTTGTTCTGCTCTAGGAAGGGCACAGTGAAAGTTATCACATTTGAGGAAATATGAAACAGAAAACTCTTTGAGGATAAATTTCTTGGAAATGAAAGAAAACACAGGCCAGTTCTTCCCTAAGTTATATATATATATATATATATATATATATATATATATATATATATGCATTGAAGAAACTCAAATATTTTATGTAACCTCCTGTAGGACAAAGTTACTTATAGATAATTTTATGTTCAGAATTCCAAAGAGCTGATATCCCTAAATTACATGAAACGGCTAAGCAAAAAATAGTTCTGAAACACAACTGATTTTGAGTTAAAGTATGTGATATGCTTTTTAATATAATCTACTAAATAAAACCTCTTTAGCCCTGTCAATCAAGTAAAGTAGAGCACGCAATTCATCATTATAATTATAATTGTCTATTTTTATAAAATGTAGCTTTAATAGCATTTATAATTAACTACAGTTCATTAACATGATGAAGCTGATGAGGGAAATTTCTAGTGTAATATGCTATGTAAAAATCCATATAGATGTATCTTACTGGATTAGTTCATATGTTAAAAATATTTAAAATAGTCTATTAGCCTTTCCTAAAAGACCTGGCATCATCAATTCTTCATCAGGAACAAACATCTAATAATCACCCATTCAATTTCACTGCCTGAAAGCAAAATTTATATTAAAATTCTGTTAAACCAATGTGCAACTGACTTATTCTTAATGATTAGTGTCCTAATTTGCTAGATCTACTATAACAAAATACTACAAAATAAGCACAGTTTCCTAATACCACAGAAATTTGTTGAATCAAAATCCTGAAGGCTAATAGTCCAAACCGAGTTTTAGGAAGGGTTGGGTCCGGTTGAAATCTCTGAGAGAAGCTGCTTCTTTAGTCCACCTACCTTCTGCTGACTCATTACTAATCTTCTGCATTCTTTGGCTTGTAGAAGCAATGCCCCAGCCACTCCACTTCACTTGAGGTTCTCTGGATCTTCAATTCTTCTCCTCTATGACGCCATTAATCAACCAATTAATGCTCTCATTTTGAAGCACGATGTTGAGCAACAGAATCTGCTAAGTGGATATTTTAAATTGTTGCATATGTATGCATAAAGCCTATCATTGGTTTCTTGGTTCTTCAATTTTCATTCTTCTGTATTCATGCCACATGGATTCAGGTATATAAAAGCAGTGTTGAAACTTCACTTGACTTAATTAGTTCATAGTTAGGCACATTTAAAACAGAACTGTGCAGTAAGTGCAGTCTGTAAAACTTGCTACTCTTGCTATTTGAGTTTATATATAAATCTCACTGTCATAAAACACGAGCATTATGCTTACTCTTATAAAGATTAGTCTAATTAGTGTAAGGGAATAAAACAGGAATGTATGAATTTATGAATGGGTTGTTGTGCTTTATAATTCAATCATTTTTAGCATAATTATGAAGGAATTACAACTGAAATTGAATATTTTGGGAACCGTGCTTTAAATTAGTTAAAACTTCAGTGTGCCTGATGCGTATATAAGATCTGGTAGAAAACATATTTTTATCAGTTTATAATATGACAACTTTGTTTACTTCTTACTCTTTTTATTCTAAGACACATATTACATTGCAGGACACCTATTACATTGGAGGACACATATTACATTGTAGGATGATAATTTTTTGTCTGTGAAACAAATTTTATACTACCTTTAAAATATTAAGTTAGTGGTAATACTATTGTATCTAAATTATTTTTCTTCATTAAACTATTTTATAATATTATGTATTCAAATATATAGACAAAAAATTAATGTATACTGTGTATCACTGAAGGGTAAAACAAGGAATGCTGACTTTAAGCTCTCTTTGCACTCGTTAAATTGAATAAAAAAAGTGTTATCAAACCTTTTGTCCATTGTCTAAACAATATGTTTTTGAACATATATTTGAACTTTAACAATTAAAAATAAGTATTTTATATGTAATCATAACTTGTATTAATTTTCATTTTCTTATATGCCATCTATAGTTAATTTTAGATGGTATGTTCTCATTATATTTAAAGAAACAATTCCGTAATATTCCTATTTTCTCAACTCATTTGGTAAATAGGTCATAATATCAAAATGCTGACCAGTATACTGTTCATCTTTGAAGTTGGCTTGTCAGTATATTTCTTAAAAATAATAATAAAGCAAGCGACCAGATGGCATCTATATGATTTCAAGTGCGTTTCAACAGCAGTTTCACCACATCTTCAGTGCTTCGTGAGTTTATGCTAAAGAAGAAGTTATTATATTGGGAACTATCCTTAGGAGCCATGGTGACAATTAATCACCATATGTCAACCTAACTGGAGTGAGAAATGCCTAACAGAGTAGAAAGCCAACGTTCTGTGTCTGAGAAGAAAATTGGCCTGGATGCCAGCGAACTGGGGAAGACTTACCCCAGTTGGTGCCAATTGGTTTGTAGGCTGAATATAATAAAGAAAAAGAAGAATAAAATTTGCCCAGTTTTGAAATGCTACGATATTCCTGAGCGAGTGTGTCCTTTGCAGCTGTGTGACTTTGGGACATCCATCTCCAATTTCATCATTCTTCCCATGTACAATTTCACCTAATATTGTGTAGTGAACTTTCAGGGGTTGACCTTGAGCTGTTGCAGAAACTATGATTGTGTTCTGTGGCTGCCTCCTCCTCCTCCTCCTCTTCCTCCTCCTCCTCTTCCTCTTCCTGCTCCTCCTGCTCCTCCTCCTCCTCCTCTTCCTCCTCCTCCTCTTCCTCTTCCTGCTCCTCCTCCTCCTCCTCCTCTTCCTGCTCCTCCTCCTCCTGCTCCTCCTCTTCCTCCTCCTCCTCTTCTTCTTCCTCTTCCTCTTTCTCTTCCTCTCTTCTTCATTTCTTTTATATTTCTCCTTTGGATGAGCAGCTACTGGATCTCCAGGCTCTTCAGTGCACAAGTGGCCATTGAAGATTCAGCTGCCTCAAATCTTGTAACTCCATCTATTGAATTCTTTCATAAAATTATGCATATTTTATATTGATTCTATTCCTCTAGAGAAACATAATTAATATAGTCATCTTGTTCATCTGAATAATGATGGCATTGGGTTAAGTAATATCTGATTTACATGAAAACATTGGGATAAAGAGATTAATGAAATCTATTTTTCTTTATTCTTGGAATGCACCAAAATGCTTAGTATAACACTCAACAGCTCCACGAGGTTCTATACCAAACCCTGTGAAAATCCTGTTAATTTGTCTTTTTATAAATTTCTTCATTCCAGGCTTTCTGAATTTCAGAAACTTTTAGAGATCAGTACTTTCCATAACACATATAAACCAGATGATCACAATTAAGTGTAATTTAGAATGACTTCATGTTCTACTGAGGAGAAAAGGAAAGTGCATAAAATATTAATTATACAATATGAGATACTCAGGAGGCCAAGACCAGAAGATTGCATGAATTCAATACTTGAATACTAACTTACCTACCAAAACTACCTCAACTCATAAGTATCAAAGCAAATAATCAAATTAATGATTGCTTCAATAATAGGAAGTACATAAATTAATTTTCTGACAAAACACATTGAATTAGTGTAATTTGAAATTTAACATGGACATTTTTATTTACTCTTTTAGTCGGTACCACATCTGTTACACACAAAGCATTCAACATAAATTGAAAGAAGTTTGATGATAACATGACAACAATAGACTATAGAACATATGTGTCTGCTTTTGAATGTGAGCTTCTTTTAGTCATTTTTTTTCATTGCTATGACAAAATACTCAGCAAGTTAAGGGGGAACTCACTTATTTAGATCACAAACCAAGTAAAGTAGTAGCCAAGCAGATGTCCGGAGAACAGAAAGGCCAGAACTTTCCCACGAAAAAGATACAATGTTTCTTCTTCCTTTAATTACCTCAAGCTTCCAGTTGGGTCCCACATCCAGGCTGGGTTCCTCCCTCATTTCCTGGCCTAAAAATGGAGAACACACACCTGATTGCCGCGGGCCAGTCAATCTCCGATGGCAACAAGTTGACACAAATTTTCCAGGTCAAAAGCCAAGCATCTGCCCCTTCCAGTCTGTCCTACCTCCAAGTAACACACAGTTCCAAATAATGAGGCTTTGGTGGGAACACTCAAGATCCAAATCATAGCAGAGCTCACAGTATTGATCATCAATACACAAATTTCTACTGATTATGGTGTCATTTTAAAAATTCATCTTTTTGGAGTGGTTAATCAATTTTGTCTTTTTCTTTTTCATTTTTCCTGATGGAACAAACCCCATGAAATATCAACTATGTGGGATGAATGACTCCTGAGTTTCAAGGCACCTGGAAATACGTTGGATTTCTGTATTTAAATACTAATAAAGAATGATTTACTAATCTTTTTCAAAACATACTCTCATGCTATAACTAAACACAGGCTAATTACTAAGTTTGTTTTTTTATTTCTAAATAAACTTGCAAATTAGGTAAAACCAATTAAAATGAGTAAAAATTTAAAATGAAAAAAATAGAAAAAAAATTAAACAGATCAGATTTGACTTTTTGAAGAAGATGCAAATGACATCCAGTTTATTCCTCATGTTATCTGAGATTCAAGAAGGAAAGTGTTTGTGTGTGTTATCATGACTAGCTTTTTATGTCCTAGGTATGATTTGTGGTTTCATGGGTCTGTCTACACAACTGAAAAAGAGAAAAAGGAAACTGCAGCTGAATGGTTGTTTCTAATAGAAGTTTTAACTATCATTCTTACTATTATGCCCTTTGGCTTTGTAATATGAAGGCCTCCTCTCCTGACTTGAGAAATTTTTGTGGTGTGAGATAGGCTCACACTTCCACGAGCACAGTTCAGCATTTAATCATACAAAACAAAATCAAGATCATTGATGTGTGCATACATAAACAGAATTGCAAAATTAGAAGGTATTTATATTTAAAAGAATTTACAATCAAGAAATTGTTTTTTATTTCATTCTAGGGCTTTTATATCATTAAAGTTAACAGTGATCACATATGAAAAATAAGTATTTTTTTCCATTTGATTAATTTTGATTTATTCTGGTATATTTGTAACTTTGGGAATGGAGATCATGAGACTCTTGGGTCATTCAGTTGTGTCATTTGAACTCTTTAGTAAATACTAGCCACCAGGAAGATGTTCATGACAAGTGAATCGGAGTAATATACACATTTAAAAATACAATTTACAACAAATCAACATGTCTGGATTAGATGTCAAGGCATTACTAGTGAAACTAAGATCTGGATCTTCCAGGACATAAATTCTTTGGAAAAAAAAAAAAAAAGTGTCTTTCAGTTGATTTGTGCAAAGTGGCTTCACAATCTTAGGGTTGAATTCAAACACTATGCTCCACAATGGACAATGTGCAAACAAGCCCATTCAAGCCACTGAGGAGTGACAGACATCTCAGCCATCATATTCTACGCAGATCATAATAGCCTCCTTCCTCCAAAAGTCATGGGAATTCATGAAAGGACAAGATAATCATCTAGATCTATGAAAAACAGAACAACTGAAACAAGATACACACATAAACACGCACACTCACACACACACCAGTTTCCTCCCTCCCCAGCATTTAGATAATGACTAACTTCTCAATTGTTTCCTACAATAAATCCCCCTGCTTCCATCACCACAGAGAGTAGAGGATTCTTGGCTTTTTGATTGGTGATTGATTTTCACTTAAAGACTTTACCTTTTACAAACACCTGGAGCCGGAATACTGGCTTCTTGGCTCTGTGGGCGCTAGTCCTCATTCACCGTCACCATTCAAAATAAGGAAATATAATGAAGCATCATACCCAAGGTCCGCATTTACTATTAATTTCTCCAGACAACTTGTCATTCGAAATGATTTAAAGTGAGGAGAGTGAGTACTGAGGCAAAGTAGACGAAATGGAAAATGTAATTAACGAAACAATCATTTTACAACTTCTTTTAGGCATAATAATAAGTAATCCACATGTTATTGAGTTTCTTTGTTAATAAATTTAATATCTACCTGCTTTTCCCTTCTCAGAACACATTAATTATCCCTGTGGTTCCTATAACAAGACATTTTTAATTTTATTTACTAAATACATATATAGTATTAATACCATGAGCCATGTATAAAACTACTGTCATTATTCCTTGTCACCTTGTACACTAGAAAATAAATGAAATGCCATCAGCACCTGTTGGGTTTTACATAAATTGGGTGTGTTTTGTGTTGTTCATCTGGGTGCAATCAAGCCGAGAGGTCACTTTTTGACATAAATGCCCAAGATGACTTGCGACTAGTGTTTTCAGTTTATATAAAATCCAAATCTGTGCCCCAATTTACTGCAGGTCCCTCAATGTTGTTTGCTCACATTCTGCTGTGTCAGTCACTTTCAATTTTGGAGATCCCCTGAACTGATGATGTGCGTTTTATCTCCGGTGCTGGTTTCCGCTTCCGGCATTCTGGCCTTGGGTTTGCTCGCCTTGATTGCCTGTTTTACCTCACCCACTCCAGGGCTCAGATTGATTTCAGGAACCCAACGTAGTAGATTCTCAACACAAATGGTGACAGACATCCATATGCCTGATATTTGACCTTTGAAACAATAGCTAAGTATGGAAATTATACAATCTCTCATATTTACTCATTGTTTCTCACAGTATGCATTGTTAAAATTTTTGAGTCATTAAGTCTATGACTTAATGACAAATTACTTTTTATGATTTTAATCACAGGGGTCATAGTTTTCTCAATATGAAAACAACAAATTAGCTAATATCAAAATCCCATGCTGATTTATCTGCTAGTCTTTGCCTCATCGTGTGCCAACATTATTATTTCTATATTCAGAGGCATGTGCATGTGTGGTTCCCATTTCATTATATATCTATATATCTATTGATATATAGATATATAGATATATGTAAAAAAGTAAGACATTGTAAAGTATCCACTGTTTTGGATACTTTTATGTAGAATTTTGCCTCTGTTACTATCCATTTATTTCCATAGATTAATTTGTGTACCAAATAACTGGATTCTGAACTATACATTTTACTTCAAAATGTAGTTAAACTGATAGCTACTCTTCTGCTCTATCACCATTGAAGTTTGTGATAGTACTGTTTTCCACTCTCAACAAAAATGTGTTGCTTGCTATTTCTTCCTTCCTTCCTTCCTTCCTTCCTTCCTTCCTTCCTTTCTTCCTTTCTTTCTTTCTTTCTTTCTTTCTTTCTTTCTTTCTTTCAAGCAGGGTGCTACTCTGTACCCCAGACTGTTCCTGATTTTGTATTTGTTTGTTTGTTTATTTTATGTTATTTTTTGAGAGAAAGTCTCACTCTGTTGTCCAGACTGTTGCTGTGTTCACTACGTAGTCCACGCTGGTCTCAAACTCACTGTGATCATCCTAACTCAGCCTCCAGAGTACTGGGATTTCACCTGCTACACCACACCCTGTTCATGAATTTCTGGGAAATCGAACCCAGGTCTTTCTTTTAGGGCTTGCAAGGCAGTAAAGATGAACAAAAACAGAATTGTACCCATGTTTAAGAAGATAAGAACACCTTTCGGATGCTATCTCGTTCCTATGAGATTCAAAAAAGAAAAACAATCATAAATACATTCAAGATGTAAGGAAACTTTCTAAATAAATGAATGAAAATCTGACAACAATATATCAACCAAAAATTCTTAACATGGGAAGAGAAATTCTAAAGACTACCAAAGAGACTATGAAAAAAATCACAAGCAATGTATGCATTGTGTATTTCTCACATTTCCCACAAGACAAATAAAACCAAATCAGCTTTTTTTGTCAGAGCACTATAATGGCTTCAGACTTTACCAGGTATAATTGCGCTGTAGATTCAAAGTTGTATCAAGCAAGTTTGTTAAAAATTTTCCAATAGTCTCCTGTGAATGAAGAAGATGATATCAACATAATGATTATAAAAATATTTTATATGATGATATCTCCTTTAAAAAATTTGCTAAACAGGTCAAAGAGCCGATGATGAGAGAAAAAAAAAGAAATAGATTTGTGAGCTTCTAAGCTCATATGATGGTCTTTATTGCACTATTAGGAAACACTTATCAGTGATCTTATTACCAAACCCACTCCCGAAAAATCTTTCACACACTGGTGAGTTGTGGCTGCTCAGTGACCTTTTGGTATATTTTTCAAAGGGCCAGCTAAAACGCTGTCAACTGATGTAATGCTGAGCTAAACAATAAATTGATTGAAACTCATCCAGATGTGATAGTCACTGCCTTAGCACAGCTTAACAGAAAACAACCACACTGCCATAGCAATGGCTACAAGAATCCAGATGCCAACTACATATAGAAGGATTGTACACTTGATATTGAGTGTGTTACAGTGTTCATGTGGACATAAATTGTCTGCTCAGTAAAAGTCAGCCCGGTTTCATTATTTTGTTTGGTTATAATCAGGCTATGCACTATTCTCTTTATATATTAGGACTGAGATTGTTGAGGTGTATTATTGGAACAAAATTTCAAAAGTGAAAAATTCAGAAGATAAAATATTTGTACGGAAACAATTTCTTCATTGTCTTTTTATTGCCTCCCAGGAGATAAGAAATGGGATATAAGGAGCCTTGCACTCATCCAGAAAATCCTGGGTAATGACCATTAATATTCTTGATTTCAAGTTTGAAAGATTCACAGTTACAACAGCAGAAGGAAATAAATCTCGTCCCAAAGACCAACCCAGAAGCAGTAGCGTATGCACAAAGGCCAAGGGAAAATGTGTGAAATGTCGGTACATGGAATGACAGGGATACTGAGTCGTGAATCAATCTTAATTCAACACCAAGAAACATGACAACAGTACTGGTATTTATAAGAGCTTAGTTCATGGTGGGGATAATGTGAAATTCTATTATATTTTTGTTATTATTCTCTGGATTGTGCTGTAGTAGCATACAACAAGGTAAAAAATGTAGACTGTCCATCCAGGATAAGAATTGAGAGCTGACACAGATGTCGATTAGTTTAAATAGAGTAAAAGAATTAAGCATTGTGCTTATTTCTTTAAGGAAAGACCTCTGGGCAGTAGGCACTTCTCAACTCCTCTGCACTGCTGGGGACAGTCCCACATGCCATCTGGTAGGAAACAAGAAAGCCTGAAAGGAGACAGCCATCTACAGGACACGAATAGTACCAAAGGGGGACCAGGTTAAAGCAGAAAGGAATGAGAGGCTAAGTGGTACCAAGCAGGTGTGCCCCATTCACTGACTGAGTTGCTGAATGAGAAAACCTAAGAACATTTTAGAGATTAAAGAAAACTGTCTTAATATACTCAGCTTTCGGGGCAGGGCTCATGGCTTAGTGGTTTAAACCATTTGCTTAACATACTTGAGGCCCTGGGTTCAAATCCCAGCAGCACCGTGTCACCACATAGGCGTGATGATGCTTGCCTGTAATCCCAGCACTCAGGAGGCTGAGGCAAGAGGATTTTATTGAGCTCAAAGCCACTTCAGGATTCCTAAGGAGTTCAGGACCAGTCTAGACTACAGAGCAAGCAAGCTCCTGTCTCAAAATGGAAAAAGAAAGAAAAAAGAAAGAAAGAAAAGAAAAAAATCAGCTTTCTTTACATGTATTGATTGAGTGAAATGTATGCCATTTGAATTCAAACAGCAAAATATATTTACCAAAATTCTTCTTTGTGTTGGCAATCTAATTGCAACATAATTTGAGACACGTTTTATAATAACAAAACATTTTCTATGACAGAAAAAGATGTTCAGGTTATAAAATTAATGAATTTACTGACACAAAATGTAAGTAGTTTTAGACTTCGTGTCTCACTAGCACCTAGCACTGCAATGTATGGGAACAGTTTTAAATGTACTCAGGGCAATATCAATCCCATTCTACATTTGTCCATGCTTCTCAGTAACTGTTCCAGCAGGTTGTTTATATACTACAAGAACATAAAGCTTTATTTTATCATAAGCATACTATACCTCACATTTTGCAGTGTAACGTCAAAAGTAAAGGCTTTGATATTAACTTTCCTGTTTACGGTTAAATTTAATTATTAGCAGAATTAAGTTTAGATTTTAAGAAATATATTTCTATGCCTTCTATATTTCACATTAAATAAAATTCTAAAACAATTTTTTACCCCTTTAGAGCTCTTAGAAAGATAAAATAGGATAGTGTGTTTATTCTCTTAGCTCATAACATTTGAATACTTATCTATGGTCATATTCTAATAAAAGGACATAAACACAATTTGTCTTTCTAGATGTTTATGTCTAATAAATACATGACTGAACAGCGATTTTTGTTCTACTTACTCAGTTTAAAGTTCCATCAGGTTAATATCACTCTTTATTTACATATACGCTTATTTATTCATGTATTTATTATTGAAAAAGAGTCCAGCTCTGGAGTCCATGCTAGTCTTGAGTTTACTATGTAGCCCAGGCTGGGCTCAAGCTTAACACAACAATACTCTTTCCTTAGCCTCCTCGGTGCTGGGACTGCAGGCAGGTGCCCCCACTGCTGGTCTGTGTGCTGCTGGGATATCTTTCACAGGGCCATGCTCTTGCTAGGCAATTGCTCTAACCGCTGTGCTATTTCTCCAGCTCAGTATCACTTTTTACATTTTGTGCCTTCATTTTATGAAAAAAATATAACTTACTTGTAGATAAAATGCATGAGGACATCTGGGAGAGATTTCTCACACTTAAAAAAAATCAAAAAACATAGTGGAGAAAAGAAGGGCCTAGTCTTCACCAGATCTAAGTGAATACATTTTATCTTAATATTTCGTGCTCATGAACCTCAAATTTGAAAGCACATCTGAACTGGACCAATACTGTATTTAACATAAATGTCTTAAAAAGGTCTAGCAGTCTGTGTTTGGAACTTTTTTTGGGGACACTCATTCTTTCAAATAAGTGGTTTAAGAGTTTTAGGGCTGTAATTTTTTAATCATAACACAGAGAATGAAGAAATGATTAGAAGAAAAATAGACAAATAAAAGTAGAATAAAGAGTAATATTACAGAATGGGAAGAGACCACACTACAATGCAATCCTATATTTTAGATATAAGCCAAAAGACCAGTGAACACTTGTACTTTAATTACTGATCTTAAAAATATACTGCCAAAAAAGAGAAAGTCATAGTAGGCTAATAAAAATGTCCTATTTTTTCTTAGTATTAACCTACCTCTTATACCTTTGTCTTAATTTTTAAAAATATATTAAGAATCTTTTCATTACAAAGGATTGAAATATTTGGCAGACAAACGTTCATCATTTGCTAGAGTTCAATATTATTTTATTGTATTTTGCTTTATTTTGCTATTTTATTTTTTGTTATCATAGTACTTAGTACATAGCACTAGGCATCCAACACAGGGCCTTCACACTGTGATCCGTCTCTATCTCTGTCTATCTGTCTCTCTGTCTCTCTGTCTCTCTGTCTCTCTGTCTCTCTGTCTCTCTTTCTCTCTCTCTGTCTCTCTCTTTCTTTTTTCTTTCTATTATTAGTGTTTTGATAAGTCACTAAGTTATTCAGGCTGGGCTCAAATTTATGACCCCCTGGCTCAGCCTCCCAGACCTGTGTCTCCCAGACCTTGCTCAATATTCTTGTGATTAGAAATGCAATATAAGAAAACTTATCGATAAAGTTGCTTTTAGGATGAAATACTATAGTCATGTAGGCATGATAGTGATTTGGTTTGGTTTGGGTTTGTTTCAACCTTCTACTAAGCCATCTAGAATCTACTTCTTCAAGGTTGCCAAAACCCACACGAGAGACCAGAGAAACTGCTATAGATGATTTGATGGCCCTTGCTTGGAAGCGTGGCATCGGATTTCCATCAACATTCTAGAGCCTATCCAAAAGAAATGAAAACTAGAAAAGATATCAAGCTGGGTTTCTCTGAATGAAACTGAAAAATCTTACTAGTGAGAAAGAATATTTTCAGTTATGAATGTTAGAAAGATGAATATTTTTGAAAGATAATTGTTTCAAGAAAAGAGTCATCTGAAGAATTTTAAAAGAATCTATTTCCTGGAATTTTGGAATATATGCAATTTAAACAGACATTTAAACATTTTAAGTTAGATATTAGTGCCACAGTATTTTTAATATTAAAATCATGCTACTTCTGAGAGTATCCTAGATATATAGGTAAGCAACAAACTCACCTGTAGTGCAGGTGACAACATGAAAGATACATTAAGCCACAGGAGCTCAGATTCTAATGGGCACACTCATTGGCTGCTTAATTGTAGCTGGGCACAGCCATTGTCAGGGAGGTGGCTAGTGTAGTGTTGAGGCCAGCTCTCACTCTCACCCAAAGGCCAGCTATTTCAACATTTGTAATAAGAGCAGAAACAAATTTCTCTTCTTTCTGTCTAGTTTTGTTAGGAAAATTCTGCGCTACCAGGAGCCTAAACAAAGCATTGACAATGTTGTACAAACAATGCTTTCTAAGTGATAAGATGAAATGCCATTCTTTATGAAGGAAAAGCTTTGTTAGCAATCTGCCAGAAAAATTTGGGTCATGGTTATAGCATAATATTTGTCTCACATTTGAAGCAATATATTTATCATTAAGTCTCAATAAAGAGTTTTAAATGGCCATACTTTATCATTCCATAGATTTATGTACTCAAGCGTCGTATTTTAAATATATTTTAAGAAAAAAAGTTACAGGCATTTGCGTCAGTGTGATGAGATATCGTGTTAAATGAAATATTCTGTCCATCACTATATTTACAAATATTTTATTACCTGTAGACTGTAAAGTTACTTTTTATTTAATGATACTCTTAATAGATTTAAATTTTAAAAAATTAAGCTATAAGAAATTTGTTAAATCATAACATTTTGTATCTTTATATAACAATGAAATAATGTCAAATTGAAATATGTTCAACATAAATATAAAATATATCAGAAAATCAGTGGAAATATTTATATAATGATTTTATAATATATACTTATAACTTAAATATTATATAAATTATAATACATAAATTTAAATGATTATACATTTTATCAAAAGTAAGTTATCTAATAAATAAGCATGGGATTCAAAATATGACAATATATGTCTTAAGCATCAAGTTTAACAGTGAAAATCGCTTCACTTGTATATTGATACGTACTTTGGAAATTCTACTGGGTATTTTGGCATGTGAAAGTAAGTGTTTAGTCAACTATATTTAATGAAAATTATGTCATGATGTTTTTGATTGAAGAGTTCATTTGACCACAGTCCCAGTCTTTAAAATGGTGATATTTTAAATAATGTTATCAATAAAAAAATCATAAAGAACATTTTCTGAAAACAATAAATGATAATATTACTTAAATATTTTAAAGTTAAAATTAGACATTATTACATGTAAGAAATTATAGTTATTAGAAACTGTTAGTTGGATTATATCTCAAGGGATATGTGGAAAATGTAACAAGCCAGTTGATTTTTTTTTTTTTTGGTTCCTTGAGAGCTTATTACCAAATTAAAAAAAATTAAAAACAGCCTTAACGGACTTGTTTACTATTCCACTTGAATACCTGACCTCATAGTTTTAAACCTTGCAGACCTTATATAATCTATCAAGGAAATCTTGCTCATCTCGTCTGAAACTTCAGAGATGGCTGTGATACTCATCAGCTGCCTATCAACATTATTACTCAAACTCCTCCTTAAGCAACCAAAACAAAATTTCAAACTTAAACACAAACATCTATTTTTTTTTCTTAGAAATCGGTGTAAATTTCTTTTCTAATGAGTACGACAACAGCGCTATTCATGACTAAGATTCTTTGGGTCCACTGCGGTCTGTATATGTCGAAATTTAGGGTACTCCAAAGGTTGTCATACATATAAAAACACAAAAATGCAAAATTAAAATAATGTATTTTTAAGGTTATTTTTTCATAATTTTGAAATAAGACAATTTTTATAAAAAATTACATAAGCACTAATTTCAAAGAACAGGTTAGGTTATCACAAAAAGCTCATCATACACAGGAAAAATTATCAAAATTTTAGGGCATCTTGTATTTACAATAATAAGCAATGAACAAAATAAAAGTAATATTTTGTCTTTGATTCACAAGCTTTTAATTTTTTGAATGATCAAATTATTTTTTCTCATCAAGACACAATTTCTCAATTTGGAATTAATAAAAATAGGTGCATAGTGGAAATTCATTGGGAATAAGTTGGAAACAGTGGTAGAAATATCTAAGTTTCAAATTTCTGTCGAATATTAGTAATTTTAACACTTGCGATAGTCTGAGTGTTATAGGTTGTACCCAGCTTCACAGCACCAATTTCCAAACTGGCATCTTTTTTTATCACTGAAATTTCATGGAGGCACATCATGAAAAATTGTTTAAACACTGTCTATGTCTGTTTAAGTCTCCAATACTAGTTTCTCCGCTAACATACTTAAATGATAAGGTTTGTATTACATATGATAAATATTCATTATACCTTAAGATTTGCAATTCTAATATTTACTTATGAAATAATTTTGAAATATTATAATAATATATAAATTGTTTAAAATATAGAAAAACCCTGACACTTCAAATATAGCTGGTTTCTAATATAAAGCTTTAATTAGACATTCAATTATATATACATTAAAATATTTTATGATCCTCCTATGAATGAGAAAATAATTACTTTTTAAATTGTAGTGCAAGATGGCTTTCAAATTCATTAGGGATTAAAACTATTGTTACTTCTATGTCACTTGGTAAATTATAAATTTGAAGACTTGCATTTCAGCTATATAATTGATTGGAGGATTTATTGGCACATGAAGTTTACTTTTTTAAATAAACTACAAATTAGGAATCAAAGCTTACAAGGATGTGTTAATTTCTCAAAAGTGTGTTAACTCAGAAGTATGGATTTAAAGAGTTTAAATGATATAAAAATACACATGTATTGATTTGCTAAGTAATATTAAGCTATAAATAATTTGCTACCATTTGAAACTCAACTTAATTAATTTCTCAATAGGCACAGTTCCTAAAATTTTATGAGCAGAAAATGAATATGAAAATTATTACTATCACACTTGGGACTTCACATGATTGGGAGACTGTGATAAAATCCTGGTAATAGTGACAGGCTGTCATATGAGAAGCATCTAATCAAAGTTGTAGTTTCATAGCCAAGCACTATTAAGAGTATGGGCTCTTGAATATTAAAAGTCGTTTATCACCAGCAACTTGGAAACTTAGAGGTCAGCAGGTAGCTTGTTATTTTGGGTAAACATTTCATGTTAGCCCACTTAGGAATGCTTTTGAGAGGGAGAATAATTACTATTAATGATTTTGTGGGCCGCAGGAACCATCTAAGTATTCTCGGGTCAAACAAGGTAGCAGCTCGTCTTGTCTAGTTTCCACTTCAGGAGCACTGTATAGGAAACTTCATACACCTGCACCTCCAGTACTCAGAAGTATTGCTTTATCTGCTGATCTGTAAACACATGAGAACCTAGTCATTAGAGAGAGAAATGCCTAATATTTTTATGAGCTATTGAATTTTATTTTCCAAGTTTTTATGACATATTCAGCTAATTATTATGCATTTGCTTTTCTTTTCTTTTGCTTTTTAGTTTATGTTCTCCTTTGATACTGGTTTCTGTAATAATATCATGATCATTTGACAAAAAAAATTTAATACAAAACTGATACTAACACAGAATCTTCTATGGACTACACTGTTTGTTATGTTCTTTTAAATTACTTATAAGAAGTTCTACCTCTGGGAGATAACCAATTAGCAGCTTTTCAACCAAATCACTTCTCAAAACAATGAACACATTGCAAATCCTTGTCTTGTAGTGATTAAAGTACTTATTGAGTTGATATTTTTAATGCAAGTTTTTAAATTCAGCTTTTAAAACAAACCCTTTATATTTATAAATGAATAGCCATAGAGGGCATAACTTTTATCGAAATATATATATGAAGAATAAACCAACACTGAAGAGTTGTAACTATTACAGCTCAATGAACTGTTTACAAAAAAGATAACTAAAAACGAGTGACAGATTTTTACCATATCCTAAAAGCTCTACCTCAAACTCATTGCCTATCAAAACCTCCTCTTGCTCTCCAAAGAAAATTGCTATATTTTGCTAAAATACTCTATACCAATATGAAAATATTTTAAGACAGTGGAATTGCTACATGCACTTTGTCTTGACTTTCTTGCTATTTATTATATGTTTGCAATCCAAATCCATAATACAGGTCTTTAACAGTAAATTAAATTGGTTCTAATCTGATTTGAGGGCCTGCTAGAGACTGGTTATATCCCCTTCTGGACTAGCAGCTAAATACGTGGTCTACGGACTTTCCTTTTTAAGCTGTCTTCTGTGTCCTAAGGTACCTAGTGTCCTAAGGTACCTACTACCATCATTTCACGGACTAGGGCAGCTTCTCTGGCTGAGCACTGCTGAAATTACTTAAATCAGACAATCACAATGATCCCATCCACTCGGCATAGTTCAGCTGCTTCTGTAGCAGAATGTTCTCACCACCCTGTGGCCAGGTAAAACTTTGCTGGTCAGTTGTCTCACACTTTGATTCGTAATAAGATGCTTCTCCTTTCAGCCACCCTAGAGTTAGTGATATGGGTTTCATCATCAAAAGCGTTAGTCAATCTTACAGCACAGTATGTTTGTACATAAAAATACTTGAACCATTGAGTTTTATCTTAAGAATATAGTGAAGATCTGCTTAATTATATTTGTGTACCTTCTCTTTGATTTTTTTGTATTTTTAAATTACTTCATCATTTTATATGTAAAGATTGAGCCCATCATTTAGTAAAAGTGCTAAAATTAGGTTCTCTCATAAATACAGTTTATATTCTTTTTTAACCTTCGTTGAAACTCAAATGACCAAGCATGGTTATTGAAGATAATTTTTTTTACATTTTATACCATCTCTGGAGTGACATCTTTATCATAGCACAGATGGCTTGCATGGGCTGATTTTCTGTATTTTCTATTAACATAGTTTATGTTTCTGTAAATTTTGCAATATTGAATAACAATTTATCACATGCCGAGAGCTGTAATGGAAGAATACAATTCTTTTTTATGGTCTTTGGCCATTTCTATCTACAAATTATAAAGGAAAAAATAGTAAAACCAATAAAAATAAAATAATATAAAGAAATAAAAAAGAAGAAGAAACAAAGAAGAATGTCAGCTGGTCTCGGTGACCCATTCCTGTAATCTCATCAATCAGAGATGCTGAGGCATAGGAATTACAAGTTTGAGCCCCACTTGGGCAACTTAGTGAAACCCTGTGTCAAAATCAAAAATAAAACTTAGCAGGGATATAACTAATATGAGGGGAGACCTGGACTGAATCCTCAGCACCAAGAAAGAAAGAGAGAAAGAAGAAAAAAAAGACTTATTAAATCAAAAGTTACAGCTAAATCAGTTTTACATTTTAAAATACTGTACACGACAAGAAAATACTGATGTTCAATCTTTCATGACATTAAAATATATGTCCCACAATGCAACTGCATGTCATATCTTTTTAGTTTCAATTTATTATTGATATTTAAAACATAAAAAGATTTGTGTTGATGTTATATCCATCAACACACTCTCTTACTTTTTCAAATATTGTGATTTTTCTGTAGACACATTGGCATATGACACACAGTTATGGAAGTGACAGTTTCACTTCCTCTCAGGATCACCATTCTGTGAGTCCTTTCACAGCCATTTAGGGCTTACAGATCAAAGCGGATTAAAGGTTAATAACACCTCTTTTAGCCAGTAAGCAAAGAGATTTGGCTACATTTTGACCTCAATATTTTGTTAATGTAAGTTTTTCTGTAGGATCTCCTTATCAAAACAATTTAAAATATTATACAATATTTTATTTATATATGGAAACTACATGTCCAGTCTTTTCCTTTTTTCTTCAAATTTAAATATGTTTTAAGAACTTCTAAGAGTGTATGATGTACATTTCTAGGATAAACAGAAGATACTTTTTTATATATTATTGGAAAAATAATTTTGCAAATTTTGCATTAACATTTAAAGTCTGAAATATTAATTGTGCAAGTCACATTTTAGTGTTTTTGTTATATTTTATTGGTTTATTAAAGAATTTTAATAACTATTTTTAGATGAGTCCAAAAGATTGCTATTTTTGTTTGCAAAATTTTTCAGAGTGACAGTGCCTTCAAAATGATCTAAACCTCAACATGAATTTTTTCTTGTGGGGAATTTTAAAATTCGATTTTAGCATCTCCCTTTGGTATAGAATGCTTGTACATTTCTGATTTCTGGTATTTTTGTGCCAGTCAAGATAAAACAAGAATTTGATAAATGCAAAAGTGAAACAGAAACACCAGATTTTAATCTTTTAATATATAAATCATGCTTAAAGATATATCTCATTTTTACTCACAGTCTCGATTATATGTCCCATTTTTTTACCAAGGCATTCATTGTTTTATAAATTTATAGTTTATATATTTTATGACTAATTTATATTATTTTATATTTTAGATTGCCTGTGTTTCATGTTTTACTAATTTTCATTCTGGTATATTTTTCTGGTCCTACTTCTTTCAGAGGTAACTGAAATATCCTCTTCATGACGTTTCTCTCTCTTAATGTCTCTCTTTCTGCTCAGAATTGATCTCTTATTCTCCTAAATGCATCATCTACAGTTCATTCCAAAATGAACTTGCAAAAAGTACTCAAATCATGCAACGGCTACTCATTGTATGTTTGATTTTCTTATTTTTCACACCTTGAACTGATGCAAGCATCTAACACCTGCTTACATCTTTTGCCAACTCACTGTTATCTTACTACTTCATCGTTATTTAATTTTCTTCCTCCCTTGTGGAAATCACTTTTTCCTGCTTGGGGCAGTATGCAGTTTTTTAGTTTCTTTGAATCTCAGCCTTCCCCGATCTCTTCAGATTGAATCTGGAACACCCTGCGAATGAATATAATACGCAAAGTGTGCTATGATTTTTTATTTTTTAAATTTTCAAATAATGATTGAATTTGATGTCTTTGTTATGGTTCAGGTGTATCCCTCCAAACTTAGGAGTTTAAAGCGGCGCGATTGAAAAGATGCTTGATCCCTGAGGTCTGCTCCTACGAGAAAAGGGAATTAAGGTCCTTACAAAGGAGGCACGGGACAGATTGAGCTTGCCTCCTTGTCTCCTGCCTTCTACCCTGTGAGGACCCAACGCTCCTCCCTGCGGGACAGCGCAGCGCTCAGCAGCCAATAGACATTGCTGCTCCCTTGGTCTTACAATTTAAAAGCTTTTGAACTTGATAAGTGCCTGTTCTTTAGAAATCGCTCAATCGCAAATGCTTGGATGTAGTAGCAAAAATGAGCTAGTCTATATTTCTAGTTCTTAATAAAGACACACAGAAGGAGCTCAGGTCACATGCATGTTGTTAAGAGACCTCATGAGTTTGTTTTTAAAGAGATCTGAATATATGGCAAATATTGGTGATATACTCTGTTTCACTTATTATTTTCAGAAGTAGAACAATTCTTTTTAATATTTTGCATTTTCCTGATTCATATCAATAGTTTTTGGAACAGGCGTACATTACAAAAATTGCCTCTTTATTTTGTACAGTGCATTTCTATTCTGAGAATATATGAGGTTACACTTGAATTCTTGGAGTAGAAAACATCCAAAATCTACTGTTTATAGTTTGTTTTCATTTCTGTAAAAACTGATATGGTAGGGTATAATTTTACAGAGATTTGTATAATGGTCTTACATTTTATTCTATATCATAATCTTACAGACTCAAAAAAGATTTTGAGGCCAGTGAAGCTTTCAGAAAACAAATGTGTCCTTAATGTTATTTATTTGTGTGCCACATTGAGTGTATTCTTACATATTTAAGGATACTATAATTTATAATGAACCATTAACTATTTCACTCAACAGGTTCAGCTCATCAGAAGAGTCCTTGAGTGAACACTTAAAATTTGTTAGATTTAAATCTAGAATGCTAAAAATAAATCACAGATACTTCATAAACCTTAATATTTTCAATAACTTTGTTTACATGTAATAATCTGATAATTGATAGAGAGCTCAATTTTTAAAATATTTTAACACATATTGCTCTTCTATTATCTTACATTGATTTGTACAATTTTGTCTTGGTCTAAATACCTAAATCTTCGGCAAAATTATAAATCTTCCTCTCTCCATTTTGGCCCTCCCACACACTTCCGTTCCACATGAGCTCCCACCATCCTCCCTAGGTTTAATTCTACAAAATGACTGTGTACTGGATTTCTTGTATCAGAGAAACCATGGACTATTTAACCTTCTGCATCGGATGCACTTCACTGAGCATGATGGTCTCAATTTGCATCCATTTACCTACAAAAGCTTCAAACCTATCTGACTTTATAGAAGAGTAGTACTCCGTTATGTAAATACACCGCAGTTTATGTATCCATTCCTCTGTTAATGGGTATTTTGGAGTCTTCCACATTTTAGCTATAGTTAATTGCGTTGATGAACATGGGTATACATGTATCTCTTTTATATGATGCTTTTAACTTTTTTAGAAAGATCCCCATACTTGATTGGGTTTATTTTCTTTGGTTAAATTTATGTCTTTTTCCTTCTTGGACAACACAACATAGACGCAAGGCCTAATTTTAAAGCCAAACATTCATAAAGAATAAAAAAGATAAAAAAAAACAAAGTTCTTTAAATGATATTTCTCTGAGCAGGTTCATAGCTCAGTGTTTAGGCTCTTGCTCAGGAAAACCAAGGCCTGAGGCAAGATATCAAAGCTGAAAGTGTTGTCACATGTCTCTAATCCCACCACACAGAAGGCTGAAGAAGGAAGGTGGCTGTGACTTCTAGACCAGCCTGGACTACGTAGTTCAGGTCCTTGCTTGATTATTGAGCAAGCAGTGTCTCAAAACTAAATAAAGAAACAAATAAATAAATAAATAAATAAAATTACTCATATTTACAAAAAATCATGCATTTTCCATAGTATCTGATATTAATTTCTTCTCATATATAAAGGGAGCAATTAATAAACTTTTATACAAATACTTTAGACTTGATCTATGATTAGCCTGACTGTTTAGGCTTTTCTCTAGCCACTCAGTTGCTCCTGGGGGACCTCATTTTCTATGTACCAAAGATCACTGCAGTTCTAGAAGAGAGTAGGCTGTACTTCTAAATGCCCCTGTTGTACTCTCCTTTTCTCTTAACTGTGTTCATGACTTTCCACATGGTTTTAATGTCTTTTTCCCATTAACACCTCCTACTTCTCTTTAAAAATTCTAAACATTCCTATTCTTTTCAATGGAAATATTATTGTCTTGCACACAATGGAATGCGTTTTCTTATTTACCTTCCATCATTTACATAGATCTATTTACAGCTAAAATATTTTATTAATTCAAATATTGATATCATTTACACTGGCTAAATTTTGAGGCTGACTGAGTATCTTAGATGATACTTTGTATTAGTAAAACTAAAATACTTCAAGTCCGAAGTAGATAATACTAAGTATGTGTTAAATTTTAGAAGATAAATAGAATCCATTGGCAAGTTAGCTTTTGTAATTATTTCCTCTCAAATAATGATCCAAGTCTTTCTGTAATATTAGATGTGACATTTTAATTTCATATGTATTTTTAAAAATAATATGCTACAAAATCATAATAATGAATAAGTGAGCAATGAAAAATGCTCTACACAATGGCATTAATTTGCTTAACTCTTTGATTGAAAGTTAAAAATACATCTCCTGGGAGATTTTAACTGAAAGAAATGTAATTACTGATTACAACAGAAAAGATCAGAAGAGGAGAGCATATTGAATAATTGCATACAAAATGCCTTATTGCATACATGTCCTATAAATATCTTTAAAATCATTCTCATATTTATTATCAAGTTCTTTGAAAATGTCCTATATTTTTTCTTTGTCAAAATGTAATATGCTATTTTTATAGAAAACTAATACCTAAGATTTTTAGTAATCTCCAACTGGAGGCAAAACTATAATTAGAGATATGTAGGTATGGTATCATAGTGCCTGAGCTTATAGAGTTTATAATTCTTGGATCTCAAGGGCATCATGGATTCTAATTATCTTTTCCTTGTTCGCTCTTCCTAACGCACTCTTTATCTCCCCAATTCATCTCTTCCCCCAAACCCCTTTATTTTTAGCCAGGTACATAATTCTTATGAGAAAAATCTTCAGGGGAAAAGTAAGTGAAAGCATAAAACTAAAAATATAAATGAAAAGGAATAAAAAGACCTGATACCCAAAAGCCTAGTTTTAATTGATCACTGAAAATAATCCCTTTGTGGAATAGTATCTCAGAACTGTAGAATAATTAGCAGAAAAAAGTGAACGAAGGAAACAAAAATAATGATAAAGATAGCTCTTTATGAAAATTAAAGTCTCTTGAAAAGGAATCATTTTAATCATTGGGTTTGTATAAAATTTTAAAGCACTTAAATAATTTTAGGACATTTAACCTGTTTATAAATGCTTCTCCTGCATTCATTTCATCTAATTGCACATACTACATTACTGCTATTATCATTTCTCTTCATCATATACCAATGTATTAATGCTTGCCATCACTATTAATCTTTTCCTTTTTTATATCAATTTTAGGCTATAGGTAACTTGACCAGCCATGCACGGTTGCCTGTTTTGCTAAGCTTTTGTCCTTTAAAAAAGAAATGTCTTTGTTCGTTTTCCCTTGTGGTGATTAAAATACCCAACACTGGCAGAACAAGGAAGGAAAGTCTTATTGTAACTCAGTTTCAGAGGGTCCCAGTCCATCTGTGGGCAGCCAGGAGTAGGGGAAGGAGTGGCAGAGGCAGAGGGAGAGGCAGATCCTCAGAACACGACAAACGGGAGGAAAGTCCAGTCTCAGCAGAAGAGAAGAAGCAGTACATAACCTAGTGGATAAAAGCATTAGCTAATAAGATGTGAATTTTTTTGTTCCATTTGAGTTATTTTAAGCACTGAGTATGTTGTCAAAGAAATAGAGAAAAACAGAAAATGTGTGGGATTTCTTTCTTTTCGACTTGTTTTATACACTTGCATGTCTTTATTCTGTCCCACCGTAATATTTGTTGATATGAAGTAGTGTTTGTGTCCATAATCTTAATATGCTATTAGCACTTGAGAAATACTAAACAAGTAATAATTATACAATTTTAATGCTGTTAATGAGAACTACATGGTAACAAATTATGGTTATTATGTGCTACCCTTTTAAAAATCTATGAATGTCTTATTAAGGGAGTTTTTTCTTTTTTTACAAATCATGTGTGTTGTTTTTTGAACAAACAAGAACAAACTGAACTTCTTGTGACTCGATTCAAAATCACACTCCAAAAGATTTCTAGCTATAAGAAACTGGAAAATGCCAAATTTTGTATTTGACTAAAAATAGGAAAAATGACTTCCTTGAGAAAAGACACTTTGGTATGCTCATTGATTTAGGTGAAGCTAATAAATTTCTGAATATACATTGATGTATTGAAGATGTTTTGGAAATATTTTTACATTTATTAACATTGAGCTTATTAAAATAGCATTGATCAAATAATTATTTTATAATGCCATATTTTCTGCTTATATGGATTGTTTTTCTAATCTTGTGAAAAAAGAGTATAGCTGATAAAATTAGACACGCCCATCTCTTCCATGAAAGCTAAGTACTACATTAAGTTATGCCGGTCAGCCTGTGGCCTTGAAGAGGCTTGCCCACTGTTGGCATTGAGACAATGAACTTTCTCTTAATGTTAGAACCAGCCATAACTCCCACGGGTCCCTCACTGCTGTTAGTTCTCTTTCTTTCCAAGTGATATTAGAGCCACTCAGAACAAAATCAACTATCTACCCAGAAAATACTTTTTTACATGTAGCCACAATATTTTCGTAATCCTCATATTTCTGGCAGAGTGTAGCAAAAAAAAAAAAAAAAAAAGACAGAAGCATCAAGGACAATGTCAAGAGAAAAATAAGAGAATCATTAATGTTGAAGAGAGGAAAAAAGAGGTAGGAGGAGAGGAGGGACCAGCCAAGAAGGAGGTCCTTGTGTCTGCTCCAGGCAGGGGCACAGGAGCCTCCGTGGCATCCCTGTGAAGGTGCTTTTCCTGACAGTCAAGGAACTTTCAAACAGTAGTCCTTTCTCTAGGACAGGAACAATTTAATAATTCCTTCGTATCACCTCAGTAGCCGCCAGCCATATTTCTGTTGTATTGTTGTTGTTGTCTTGTAATTGGATTCAACCTAAGGCTTTAATATTGAGTTACATCCCTTGGTTTCCCTAGGCTTGTTGTTATTTATTTGTTTATTTATTTGGTCTTACCAAATTGCTAAATCCCTCAGGCTAGGCGATGCCAGAATTTGAGATCCACCTACCTCAGGCTCCCAGAGTTTTGAGACTTGAATTGTGCACACTTTCATCCTGCTCACACCAATTTTTGGATGTATTAAACTAAAGCATTCGGGTCCTTTTATGCCCTCGATCGTGGACTCTTTCTTCGTATGTGTTTAAATTTCCACTTTTTTTCTTTTTCTTTTCTTTTCTTTTTCTTTTTCTTTTTCTTTTTTTTTTTTTGAGACAGGGTCTCGCTCTGTGGTCCAGGCTGGTCCTGAATTCATTTCAGAGCCCAGGCTGGCCTTGGACTCAGAGCAATCCTCCTGTCTCAGCCTCCCGAGTGCTGGGATTACAGGCGTGCGCCACCACGCCCAGCTTATGTGGTGCTGGGGAATCGAACTTGGGTACTCAGCGCTTGCTCAAGCACTTTAACTGCTGAGCCATTCCTCCAGCCCCCAATTTCCACGTTTTTGCATGTATTATTTTATCTATAATCTTTCACAACTTTTTTTTACATATTTCAAGTTGTTTTGTTTTCATTCTTCTAAAAATAGTTCTATCATCCCAGGAAATGACAGTTGACAGCCACAAATTCAGCAATACCAAAAAAAAAAAAAAATACCCTTTGAAACTGAGAAGCAACCTATACTGAACTGCTGGAGAACATCATCATGGCTTCAGCTATACCACATGTGCGAAGCAGCAGTATGTTCTCCACTTTAGGTTTTCAGGGTGTGTACTGCAGCATGCATTTATAGTCTTGCTTGAAGGCTACGTTAATGTTATCATCTGCGCATAGTCTCTACTATAGCTTGGTCCCCAGTGTGCAGTGAAAATGAACAGGTTGATGCTCCTTCAGATACGAAAGTCAGATATTCATGAGTTAATTCTAGCAAGATTGGGTTATTAATAATGTAGCTGCCTTTCTCTTACTCTTGGCAAGCAAACCCTTCTTCCTCCAAATGAGGCAGATTTCCTCTTTGCTTATTTGCCATGAGAGGCAGCAAGAAGACCTTCACGAGGATATCATTTGGACCTTCTAGCTACCAGAACTGTGAGTCAAATTAACTTCTTTATAGAACCAATCTCTGGTGCATGGTCATAACAACATGAAACAGACTAAGACAGGTATCTTCTATGTATTCTAGCCTTTCCGGAAAACACAGAATTTTCCACCATCCAGATAACTTCATGTTAGTAGGAGCAGTTAAGAAAAAAATTTGAAGGCAACTTAGAGGCCCCAAAAAGACACATGAACTTCATGAGTAATGAAAACAGCCTTAAAATATTCTCTGGACCAAATTATTTGCTTACTGTGGAACTCATGCTGAAGAAAAATAAAATTAGTCATGCTAATGCGATGGCCCTTAAATCTGTTTTGTCAGGATTTTATGAATCGCTACTTTTTAAATATTATATTAAACAGAATTTTTTATTTTCTAAAGTGATGTTTTCACCTTGACAAGATTCGTATGTGCACAAAATGCTCAACTCCATTGTAAACCTTGAATTTTGCACGTATACATATCAATAAAATATAGGAAATAAAGTAAAAAAAAATAATAAAGGGACTGGGAATGTATCTCAGTGTGACAGCACTGGGCGTGATCTCCAATACCACATACACGCAAAAAAAGGGATGTTTATTAGCCATTTCAACTACACAGAGGAGGTAGATTACTAGTCTCTCTATTATCTAGTAGTGGATGTGGGAGTGATCAGTTGAGGTGGCTGTCACCCCGCCGATCGTCAGTTGATTCTGCTAATGTAGCCAGCCAGGCAGGTTTCACCTTCCCCCTTGATCTCTTCCCTCCCCAGGCTGCATGCTAGGTTGAATAAAGATTAGCACGAAGGAGTACTGTACCCTTGCCAAGGGTACACGAGTAGTCGCACTCACCAGCTAGAGCCTCCAAACAAGCTCTGTTACACAGTAGTACTTCAATAGGGATCAACTACATATATAAAATGATTCCATTATTAAAAATCAGTTTCAAGTTTTTCATTTAAGGTCTTACAAGTAGAAAATGAAGAGTAAATTCTCGAGAAAACGTAAGGGAGGAAAAATTCCTATCCATTAATCAAACGATATAATGAAAATACCTTTTAGATTACAGGAAAATAATGACATAGAAAAACTTGAGAATTGTCAGGAAGGAACATATCTTTTAATCACCACATGTATGTTTTTTTTTAATTTGATAGGATATTATCTTAATTCCAAATTGCATTTCTTTTACAGTTACAAGGTATGTATGTTAATTCCTCGCATGTGAGTATTCTGAGTTTCTGCCTTGTGATTCTTTTGCTAGAGTCTTTAGGATTGCTTCAGGTTATTAGAAAAAAATAACTGATGAAAGTTATCTGGACACTAGTGAGGAGATTGCCAAATGAAGGGAATTGACTGAATATGTATCTTTGGCTTTCTGGAGACAGACATGATTTTGTCTGTATGAACATATTTTACTTTAGGATATTTCTCATTCTGACTTGTGGTTTCTCCTCTGGTTCTTTCATAGACATCTTTAATTCTTTACCTAAAACATTCTCTTTTATATCAATATTCAAACCTGTGAATACTAAAATGAAGATACAAACTGATTACTTCAATTTATCTTGTGCTTTACGTTTATAAAGATTAACACTCAGTGGCATAAGCATGTCAGTATCATGTTGTGCTTGCGTGTTTGGTCATATCGTTTCAAGTTGGTCTCTAAATTTGGGATCATATATCCCATGCCTCACTACTTTTCTTACAGGGTTACTTTCAACCCAAAATATGATTTTACTGAATTTGTATTTTTTAAGTTGGGTTTGTTTTTGCCCTAGAATGCTACCAGAGGAAAAATGGAATAAAAAGGTTTTTAGAGCAAGTGGCTGTGTTCTCAATTAGAAAACCTACATTTGCAGAAATAAAAAGGCAAAACCCCTTTATTTATTATTCTGCATACAGTAAATGAGATTTCATGATAATAAAGAGATTTCATTCAATGACCTAATCACCAAAGGCATGTAATTCTCATTAGAAACAGCAGAATCAGCAACATTAATGAAGAACCTAGTGAACAACTCATATTTGATTATGTCTTATATTTAAAATTAAGTAGAAAAAGAGCAGAGCAGCAGTTGTTATTGTACTGATAAATCATTCATTGTATTTCTCCAGAGTTTCTTCTATTTTATTCTATGAAAATAAGCATCTTTTAAGCTATTTTTATATATACTATCAGAAATACATTCTTTAGAGGGTAATAATACTGATGACAGAATACATGTATCCACAACTGATTAGAAAAATGCAGAGTATTTTTAGAGTCAATATTTAAAAGGTGTGCAGGTTGATTTCAAAATATTTTCATATTTAAAAGTATTGTAATTCAAAGCAATAAATTGGCATTTTATATTGAGAACTCTATATTGTGGCATTTATGTAAGCTTTGTCTACTGTAAGTAATCATGGCCATTTGATGTAGATAAGCTGAACATCATGGCTATTTTTAATGTATATAAGCTGATCATTACATCAATGTTAATTGGCTTTGTTTTATTTTAACTCTGATGATGAAAGACACTGGAGATGCCTTTTTTTGCATTTTTAGGCATTTAAATCATGCAATACCATTTATAAGAACAAATTTCAAAATCTATGATATTCAACTCTCCATTATCCAACACTGTTACAAATGCATAAGATAATTCAATATAATAAGATAACGAGTTAATTTTCTCACTGTTTTGGACATTTCAATCCAAGGCTGTGCAAATCCATGTGATTTTCAATGATTCGCTCTCGGCAGCACATTCTGCACTACAAACACACTTTACTGACCAGCAAGGACTCTCACAGATAGCATCTCTGAAAAAAAAAAATGGAGACTCTGTTCATAATAATGAAAGTTGCTATCCGAATGTGTAGTGGACACTTGTGAGGTGAACTTGGGTCTACCCAGTTGTGTCAGGTGAACTCGTGTCTACCCAGTTCTGTGTTTTGATTCATTTCATCTGAATCATGTAAGCAACGGTGACAGTGGATGCTTTTTTTCCTGTTTTATGAATACGTGTGTATGAGAAACTTCATGTCCACATTAACCTTGGGTATTTTGTGCATATTCGTATGGCATCACAGTTACAACTCCTTCCCGCTCTCTTTTTTGGACCTCCCACACCATCCTCCTCCCCTCTAACTCCCTTTACGCCCACATTTACTTCTATAAAACGACTGTGTTCTCAGGTTTCTCATAGTAGAGAAACCCTTTGATATTTCACCTCCTCTGTCCGACTCACTTCACTGAGCATGATGGTCTCAAGTTGTGTCCAATTATCTACAAAAGCCTCTAAATTATCTGTCTTTACAGTAGAGTCTTGTATACCCATTGTGCTCTTGCCCAAACTGTCCACAGCTACCTACAAGTGTGAGCTTCACATGTCACAATTATTCAACTTATTTATCCCTATTTTTGGTAGTATGTGCTTGCATATACAGTGTTTACATTAAACTTGTGAATTTTGTGTATAAAAATATACTGTGATGCTCACATCCCCCCTCCTCATCCTCCAGTCCCTTCTGTCATTCCCCGTCCCTCTCCACATGGTCTTCCTGCCCCAAACACATCATTTGATTTCATAATTATTTCTCACGCTAGAGAAGCCATTCTGTCTTTAATCTCTAAGTCTGATTTACTTCACTAAGCATGATCCGAAGTTGTGGTATTCATTTTCGTGCAGATGACACAATTCTATCTATCTGTCTTTAAAGAACATTACTCTTATAACTTTTTCTAAACATCCTGTTTCCCAACCTAGGAGAACTTTTCTGATCGCATGCCTGCCCATTTTAATCTCACATTAAATTTTTAACAATTCATGTTCTGTTTTTGTTTTCTTTTTTAACTACTAGCTTTTAGAGCCAGAAATAATATCTATACTTCATATTAATGGTCTTTTCTAATATCTAAATCTTATTTTCTTACACTAAAATGATGAATTCGTTGATACCCTTTTTCCAACCTTGAAAGAAATTGTGACCACGTCAGAGTCTTTGGTCAAGGGAATATTAGCTGGAGTCGAAAGCATCACATTGTCTGTCTTGGCACATCATTCCTTCTGTCCTCTGTAATGACAGCCTTGAATATTTTGTATTGATGTAACAATGTCTTAATGTCTTGAAATTTTAATGTGCAATTTGCTACAAAAATCTTAGGCAAAAGATGGATGCCTAGTGTGCATGAAAACTAAGTCCTTGAATAAAAAACACTGACCAGCTAGAAATTGTTAGCACTGCATAATTTACGTAGGCTGATAAAAATTTGCATAAGATCTCTAACATAAACCCTTTCTTTTGCATAAGATTATTATTTTGGGAGATGAGGATTTTGTTCCACGTGCCACAAGCTCATTTTTGTGCTGTAAGAATTTACACTATGTAAGGATTCCTGACACCTGATGACTTAAACAACAGTTTGTTTGAAATCTGAAAATCGGTTGCAAATTAAAGTTTCAAATAAGTGGCTGAAATTTATATCCTTCTAACTTTAAAATGTCATAGCATAAATATATAGGGTGAAATTAGAATGTAAAAGAAATACATTTATAGTAAAAATAGAAAGAGTGTGAATTTAAGACTATTGAGACTTCATTACTGTAATAAATAAATGTTTCTAAGAAAAATGGTGAAAGTGGAAACATTTTACTAAGAACAAACAGGTGTTACACATGTTGTTTTATTAAACTTTTACAAATGTTTGAAAGTTCTTTTGATCTTATTTTATATATCCAAGAAGAGAGAATTACATAATTCTCTACAAGATTGCCGTAGTAATGTGATTTTGAAAGTAGATCTTAATTAAATTTAGAGCAATACCTGAAGCCTTAAACATAAAGCTACTAAACAAGACATGTATTCCTAATAATTATGGTGTGTTTTCTAAAAAAAATTACCAGACTTTGGAAAAATCCTCTTCATCAATGATTTTTTAATTACTCTTTTTAAAGAAAAGTTGGAAGTTGGAGGAGTTTTAATGTCACATTTATATTGTGAAAAGTCAAGTGTCTTATATATTTTAGAAATAATTTCCCTTTTTAACATTTAAAAAATTGACCAATGGTACCTTTTAAGATATTTTTAGCTATAATAATAAAACGTTAAGAAAGTTAAGCTAAAATAATACATTAATATATTAGCATATGTGTAACAGCTTCCAGAGTTAGTGCATGTTCAGGATTAGTTAACTAATCAACTCAATGGTGTCAATTAATTTTCTCTCACCCGGGAACTGGCCATAGTCTTAATCCTAAGAATAACAATGTCCTTCGTGTTTGCAAAAGCCCTCACCGGAAACTGAGCCCTGCACCCAAAGCTAACTCTAAACCTAGTCCTAGCCCCAACATTAACCCTACCCCGACACCAACCCCTTGCCCCAACACTTGCAATAAACCTAAGCCTAACCCAAATTCCTGCTCTAACATCCATTCTGGCCATACTCCAAAATCTAGGGCTCAACTTAGGCCTAGCTGTTACCATAGCCCTAACCCTAACGCTGATCCCACTTCAATTTCCACCACCTAACCCTACCCCTTAATCAGGCCCTAGATGCCAACCTACTTATAGAGGAAACACTAGCTGGATTTTAACAAGTCATGCTCTCCCCAGATTTTTTTCTAACCCTAGGCCTCCTCAAATCCTAGACAAAGGCCTAAACACAACCTTAAACCTAACACTAGCATTAATCCCAGCCCTAGCCCTAGCCCTAGCCCTAACGCTAACTCTTACCTGGGCACTGGTCATAGCCTTAAGCCTAGGAATAACAGCGATCTTCATGTTTGCAAAAGTCCTAGCCCAAAACTTAGCTCTGCAGACAAAGCTAACTCCAAACCTAGTCCTAGCCCCAATATTAACCCGGCCCCTAAACTTACCCCTCAAAAAAATCGTTCCTTCAACATGACGTACAACATTAAAGAGTCATTAGGCTGCTACGACCTTGTCGTTTTGTGCTTTGACAGTCTCACTTCAGTTGAATCGTCCAATTAGTAAAATTGATGTTTTCTTAATGACTGGCAGCTACTTGCCACGCTGGCATCGTTGTCTTTAAAGTGATATATCCTAGATAAGTTAAGTCTGAGTACTTTGTTTCTCATGTGGGTCCTTCTCTGATTAAGAGTCATGGGTTTAGCTCAGAGAGGGTATTTGATACTTACTAGATGTTATGATGAACTTTCTATAACAGAGCCTTGTAAGAGTCACCACTGTAAACTATCTGCACATCTGAAATATAGTTCATTTAAATGAGACTCATACATGTGGTCAGAAAAAATATTTTAGAAAAGTCTGTTTGTATTTGATCCTATATGTGTCCAAGGATGATGATGTGAAACTTTAAATGAGTAGCAATTCTCTTTTCACATATTTTACATAGGCCAAATGTTATTTGATAATATAAATAAATGTTATAATAAAAATAAATGTTATAATATAAACAAAAGCAAGCATGAAATGCTACAATTTCATTGTTAATAAAATTTGAAAGTGTAATACACTAAAAAAGACTAAATAAGGCTAAATAATATGATCAGAATATTATTAAATTCCTATAATCAAGAAAATTTACTACCCTGAACCTAAGGTATTTCTCAAAAAAATATATATATAAGCCATGCTCTATTCCTGCAAAGTTTGATTTGGAATATGTACCAATTTATTTTTCCTGAGATTTAAAGGACTAAACGGAGAAAGTAGTGGCAAACTACAAATACTTTAAATAAAATTTCATTTCTATGAATAAGTCCAATGCTTCAAGACTTGAGCAAATAACCAGATAAACAGAATCCTTCTCTTGACTGTGTGTGGCATTTATAATAAAACTGATGATACCGAATCATGTATGTATATATTTATATAGTTATTCTGATTAGGTGTTTAAAAGAAAAGCTTTTCTCCTTTTGTGAATCAAACATATAATAGATGTTTAGTCTTGTTATATTAGATAAGAGGAATAATTGACTATACAGATATCAATAGACACAAAGTCATATATGGCCTGATTAAGATATTAAATTAAGTTCCTAAGACTTGGGTTCGCACTCTCCACTCTTCAGGTGGTTCTATGGTTATTGTTTAGGGTCCAAGAAAGGGAAAAATGTATCATATAAGTAAAACAGACTAAAATCATGCCAATATGACCATATAAAATAATTTCAGAAAAATAAAGTTTAAAGTTGCATGCTTATTAATGCTCTATGAATGTTCTGTAAACGAAAGCAATTGATTAATTATTCTTAAATATTTCAGAATTTTTGTTTTCTTCTAGATCCTTATAGTCTCATGAAGATAAAATATGTAGCAATACATAATGTTTAATTTTTAACTAAAAAGTGACATTTAAATGCAATTATAATATTTTATTTTGTATAAAATTTCTTTTTCAATTTTTCTTTGAAAATGTATTGTTATACAAATATCTAATCATCACAACATGTATGTTCAAATATTTAGAATTTGGTTATAAACTTTTCTGTCATAAACTAGGCCCAGTATAGGTTAGAGATACTGGATAAACATGTAAATGTTATTTAGGAAAATATATTTCATGCAGACAAAAATTAAATATGATTTATTGCAATTTTATTAAAAATCTTGGATTTGGTATAGAGTTCATTTTAGGTTAATTGAAGTTGCAATAGTTATTCTTTATTAATTTTGTTAAATATAAGGCTTCTGAAAAAAATTATTCTTGAATGAGGAAAATATTGCACTCATCAGATCCAATAGTGTTTCTTCCTAAGAGAATATTATTAAACAGTTGAATACGTGCCATTTTAATGATGATTATATTGGAAAATATAAAAAGGCCAATAAAACCTTTTAAATATGAATATCAACTTAAAAAATCAGGCTAAATCAAAAAAAATCATCCTAAGTGTACTTTCCTAAATGTCCAAGAACATCTTTAAATACATAAATTATATATCACATTTGCCCTATGGTTTAGAAAAGACTTGATTATTTTAACATGAAATGCTTCTAGTTCAAAATCAATTTTTGACATTCTAAAAGTTGAATAATTTAGTGGTGCTTATAGAGGTTATCTGTGTAGATGTGTGATATTTAAACAAAATTTCTTTGTAGAAATGTAAATATTTGAGCACCTCCTCTGTTCAGATTCATTTATAGAAATATATAGGAAATGTGTAAATTGACATATATTTTGAACTCATTAGAAAATGGCAAGGAATATTTTATGGAAACCACTGGATTTTAGCTTGTCCTGGTATCTTACCATAATTATCGTTATATGATAACCAAGTAGATCCACTGGCTATCTTACGTAGGTTGATTAAGATCTGATTCTTAAGTCAAGTTTTTATTTTCTGAAGTACTGAAAGTTTGTGCATTCTGAGTTTGCTGCATACAAGTAATTTTTTTCTCTTTACTAAGTTAAACAACAGCAAGTTTTAATGATGCAGTAACTGTCTGGTCACGGGTGATGTGGATTTCTTAATACTTAAGGGTAATTACTTTAAATCAGAAAATGCAAAGAAGTAATATTTTCTGAGGTTTTCATTAGCAGATTATTCTACCTCTGTGAACAAAACAGAATTTATTATTTGAATTATAGTGACTCATATGTCCTACAAAAGGAATGCTTGACAAATGATATATTTGGATACAATAATCAACAAAGTATCATAAAATATTTTAAATTAATACACTCATACTCTCAAATTATTGATTTTTTTCAGATTTTAATATGTTATTTACCCAAGGTTGAACTTTCAGAAAAATATACATGCTTAATTCAGTGAATATTGCTGATGTTATGAATTTTATTTCATTCTTGTAACTACTTATTCCATAACTCAAGTATGTTTCAAGACTTATGATGTAAGTTTAAATTAAAATATTAAGGAACATAGAAAGCTATTTCTCTAGGCTTGAAGTTTATTAATATATGAGTAACAAACACATCTGAAAAATATTTTTCTTATGCATTTTGGAACTTACATTCTGAGTTCTGAAGTTACTAAAGAAAACTTTAGACCATCACTTACTATAAAACTTTATTAATAATATATATGGAGGGATGTATTCAGTCTTCCTTCTAATCACAACACATAAACTTCTGCTTCACTACCTCCAATTGAGAGCTTTCTTACTCATAAATAGAATTATGGCCAGGGAAAATGTGTGGTAAAAGGAGAAAATCCTACTTAGATATTATCAGCATTAGCAAGATTGCCCAAGTTTTTCATTCAAGACAAGAGATGACTGGATAATAACACTAATTATTTAAATTTGAAAAATTTGAGAAATTAATATCACCATAAAATGTAGTTAATTTTTGTATTGTCATTAATAGTTTAGGAGTACAAGCTATAGTATGTAAATATGTTTGCTGGTTGTTCATTTGGATGGTGACAGAGCCCTCATATAGAATTGGCATCTATGAGAATAAAGTGGAACGGATAATGGCAAGAAGAGGCTCAGTGTCACAGTCCTTGCACAAGACTGTGAAGCAATTGCTGATAAAAACGAACTGTCCTAGCAGCCCTTGCAAGCGGGAACAGGGAAGTGTGATCAAAGCCTTGGTACTAAGATGAATTATACCCGTAATTGGAGCTGCCACCTGGTCAAGTTTACAACATCCACAGTTATTATCTGTGATTCTATGACCTTTTTCCCAAGCTAAAGAGAGAAATGAGGCCATAGGATGAGAGAGAAAGAGGCAGAGATAGACATGAAGAAAGATAGATGGAACCAGAGAGAGAGAGAGAGAGAGAGAGAGAGAGAGAGAGAGAGAGGAGAGATGTTACCCTTCCTATTCCATGTATTTGATAGCAACACCATTGTTGAAATTCAACAAACTTTAACAAGCATAATTTACTACATATTCTTTACTAACCTGGAAAGAAGTTTCTACGATTTTCTATCAAATAATAGTTTCATTCCATTGATTAAATGGATGATGAATTTTCCATTAATTGCAATGAGTTCTCCGGCAACTACAAATTTAAGAAATGGAAAATAACCAAAGGATGTATTTCTAGTACCCATGGGTAGAATGTGAGACAATCACAGTAACAATACATGAGTCTGTTTGTCTTCAGTTTGTGACACTATTAGGGTGCTCCACAGTAATGTCTTGAAATTTAGGGTGAAAGATGAGCTCCTGAAGGACAAGATTATTTTTTCCTTCCTCTATACATACATATCTTACAAAATTACCATAAAAGTCTTACAGAAAAGCTTCAAGAAGCTTGAAAAAATGGTATTATTGGTTAATGAAAACACAAAGAAGAAAAAGTGAGAAACAGAAGAAAACTATAGCTTTTCTTCTGCTGTCTTCTGGCTCTCTGCCACAGCTTACCCGTAAAAATATCAGATTGTTTTTTTTTTTTTTAATGATGCAGAGGAAATTCAAAAGTTCCTGTACTTGCTCCCAGCTCTACAGTGCAAAGCAGAACTTAAATGGGTCAACTGGTACTGTGAGACAATTGAAAAATAGCATGCAAATTCAATCAGGTAGTCATTTCAGTTATAATGAGAAGTTAAAAGCTCACATTTTCTTAAGTCACAAAACTGTCTTGCATGTATTTATAGATTTGCATTCAAATCATTTTCATGTGTAGTCCATAGCACACAATGCACACAGAGCATATCAGGCGTTAACTGTTATGTCATAGATGAACTACACTTTAGTGGCATAAAATAATAAATTATTATTGATTACTAGTCTATTTGTAAGCTACACAGGTTTGTAGGTTTTGGACAGGCTTTCCCCATGAGTCTTTGATGAGTTGCAAATTAGCTCGTTATCTCTGAAGATTTTTGGCCAAGTCTCACATCTTTGGCCACCAGGGGGATGGAGCTTTCTTCCAAATATTCTCTTCGTGCTTGTCGATTTAAATAAGGCTTCATACGATGGCGGTTTGCTTATAATGAGCGAATCAAACCATTTAGGGTTCATGAAAACTGTACTTAACAATGACAAAGTATTCCATTCCTTTATCTGCATCTCTTTAGTCTAAGTAATTTAAATCCAGAGCTCAGAAATAAGGTAAGCAAAAATAAACTCTACTTCTTGATTCAGAAGGCTGATTAAGCCATGTTGCGGTGGTCAACCTCCTATTGGAATTCGTCCCCACGCATTATATCGCAGAGGGTCTCGGTGACAAATGCAGTAAGCCAAAATGATGACATGCTGCTTTTGAGATGGTTGTGAGTAGCTTTTGCCTTGTTTTCTCTCTTGCTTTAATTGCTCAGAAACCTATGTATAGGAGGTGAACTGGCCTTCCAACAGCTGAGATGCAAATCTTAACCAAGTGAATTATTGCCATTCTTTAGTGATGTCATTTCTAGCCAACATCTCAACTGCAATCTTATGGGAAACCAAGAGCCATCATTGTACCATTCGGTGCTCACAGACCCCTGAATTGGAAAATGAAGTGTCAAATTTTCCTTGGTAAGCTGATGAATTTGGAAGTAATTCACTTGTGTGTGAGCAGGCGTGTGGGCCGTGTGTGTGTGTGTGTGCGTGTGTGTGTGTGTGTGTACTTACCTTCTTGGTTTCACTCATGTTTTTAGCACACAGCTGGCAAAGAAGTATGAGTACTTTGAAATTCGAATTTCAAACTACTCTAGTATTAACACTTGAAATTGAGCAAAAGATACTGTTCATGATGTCAGTCAGATATTGAGAGGAATGATTCTACATTGCTCAATTCCATTGACTTGAGAATGCTGATAAGAGAAACAAGGAAAACATGTATAATCTTAGACATTTGGACATTAGTGGTAAAATGTACTTTTCAAAATGTCATTATCTCTATCACAGTGCCTTTCACTGAGGCATCGCCTATTACAGAGAAAAGTAAGTCAATCCTGAAACCTGGTAACAGAGCCTTAAGGTTTTTTTTTTTTTTTAAGAAAGAATAAACTTCTAAAAGAGTGAAAATTTACTGCCATTTGCTCTCATTATATTATAAGAATTTCTTATGTTATTTATAACATGATTTTACAGCAATATCATAAAAATTTCACATAAAATTCACGAGAAACCTCTCCATAGTGATGTTTTCATAAAATGAGATTTTTTTCTGTTGAAGTTGTCACCCCACAGAACAGAAATTCTTCTCTCTTTACCTTCTTTCAACCCCTTACTAACAGATTCTTACAAATTCACTCTCTGATTAGTGAACACTGTTGTCTAAAATCTGAGTCATAGCTTGGGGACACTGAATATATTCCAAAAGCAGGTACCTTAAAGATTTATTTTTTGTGCTTAAACTTTATATTTGAAAATTCAAAATCTAAATATACAAAAAAATCATGGAATACCCTGCCCTCCTTCTTCTTCCAACACACACACACACACACACACACACACACACACACACACACACACACATGCACACACACACACCAAGGATACATTCCCACTAATTCTAAATTTTCACAACTATGTGACGATATTTCCCACATATCGAACGTATCCACGGAGTAGGGACTTTTTCAATAATATCGTTTTGTCCAAGAGATAAATACATTAAATTTAAAAGTAGTTTAGTGCCCGGACAAGTGACAAGTTCAGACAGTTTGAATTAGCTTTTCATGTTTCGTTCTATAAAACCACCAACGAATATCTAGAGAGCGGCCCCATCTGTTTTCCCTTCCATTTCTTATTATCCATATTTGTCAATACAGTGTTACTTGCAGAAGCTTGACAAAGGGATTCACTTGAAGATTTCTGTTTCTTTCCCTTCAGCAAGGAACACTGACACGGAGGCAGATGGGCCTCAGGCTGCTCACATGGCTGTGTTTCTGATGCTGACTGGCAGCAAGGGAGTTCTCTCTAGACCGCATCCACCTGCTGAAGTCTCAAGCACAACCTGCTGGTGCCACTTCCTATAACTAACAAGTTGTGAATCTCTTTAAGATTTTAAATAAAACGCATTTTTGTGGCATTCGATTAAATCCCATAGGTAGATAAGGTCCCAGACTTGAAGTTTGTTACCTGTGTCTTAAAAGAACAATATTGATTTACACTGAAAAACTAAACATTGATATAAAATTCACCTTTAAAAGTGTTACTTATATGTTTAAGATGTGTACAACACGGTCTTCATTTGTTGCTTTATTTTAAGAAAAGTAAGTATAGATAAGTGACAAGGGACATTGCAGCAGTATAAGGAGTTAAACTGTAGTAGAAAAAAAGTAAGTAGACAGCAAAAGGGAACTACAAAAATAATAATAGTGACAAATAAAACAAGGGTTCTGGAAGAAGGATAGATGATAAGCTATCTTCACTCTGTGGTCCTGAGCTATGGAGTAAAAGCAAATTAAGGTTAAAAGAGAAATAGAAACTCAACAGGTATGCTTTAAGTTATCAATCCAAGGAAATTTTCCTTCACATGCAATTTGAATAAAAGCATATATTTCTATAAAATTTATACTTTGTTTTCATTAATAAATTATCTAACTATAATTTCTTTCCCTTCTAATCACCTAACTTGAAACTTTGTAACACAAGATTTTGAAAAGTGTAGTTTGTGAAGTTTCAGTTTCACGTTAAAGTTAAGTTTGCTTCTGGATTATTTGATTGTTTGGGCTATTCTTTGTAAGTTAGGGGTATGGATAAAGTTTTTCTTTAAGTAAGTAAATTGAACTTTTAAAGTGATGGTAGACTATTAAGTAAGAGGCTCTTTTGAACTAATGATCTGAATGAGTCAAGATTGTTTCATCTCTCCAGATTAAAACAATGAAAAGAAAGAGAAGATTCACTTATTGGTTACATTAAAATAAAATAATGTCAATTTTCAGCTAGAGGAATAGTATAGGAATTAAAGTGCTCTACCAGCAAGCACAAGGCCCTGGGTTCAATTCCCCTGCATCACATGAACTGGGTATGGCAACACATACCTGTAGTCCCAGCATGTGAGAGTCTGAGGGAGGAGGATTGCTATGAGTTCAAAGCCACCCTGGGCTACATAGTGACTTCAGGACCTGCCTGAAAGCAGAGTGATACGTTGCCTCAAATAAATAAACTAATAAATGAATAAACTCAAGTATTTAATGTTGCAACATGAAATTTTCAGAGTACTACATTGTAAATAATAAAACAGAAACCAGTGAAATATCAGTTGAGCATTTTTAGACAATTTAACAACCAAGCCCAGGTGAGAATTCAGTCACAAAATAGAAGTGTTGATATTTTGCTACTTCTCTGTAAAATGAGGCATTTTGATTTTCCTCTACATACTTGTTTTGGCACCTAGATGAGAAAATTCTAACTTGAAAATAATAAAAATAAAAACAACAAAAAAGACTCATCATTTGGCTTTCCCAAGGAAGTTATGAGTTACATTCAGCAAATTAAGAGCAAGCACAAGGTCCTGGTGATTATTCCTATAAACATGCAAAACAATTTTCCTTTTTAAAATGAGTTTAGTTTAAAATGCCTCTGAGATAATTCGTAGCTCACCGACAGCTGTTTGCCTTGAAACCTACCTCAGATAATTTACCCTACTCTCTGGTCGCATTTGAATTCTACATAAACATGCCCATTAAATTCTCCCGGTAACAAGTTAAAGGTTAGGTTGTTTGGCAATGGATTTTGAACCAGGTGGAAAACAGAAAAAGAAGTTGAAAATTCTTGCAGGGGTGAAAATAAAGACAGAAAATTTTAATTGGCCTCCAGGTGGGAATGTTGTTATTGGTTAAATTTTAATTAAGTAGTATGAGTTACATGTTATTAATATGAAACTACATTTATGCACTTGTTCTATTTTTGTTTGTATAATTTTGACGCAATTATTAATCTATTAAAATATGCAATGTAAAAACAAATTGCTCACATAAATCACGTGCTCAGTATTTTTATTTTTGATAAAAGAGATACTTTTATAAGATTTTTTTTAGAAACACATCTACTGTTTGGAGTCACAATTAGAAAATTATTGTAGAACATATGAGTCTTTTCTTACAGTATTGGATGAAATATAATGTTAATATTACAGTTTACAAAATATTTTGAGTATAATAAACATTTTAGTTTATTAATGTTTTATCAAAACATCTCTACATGTTCTATTTTTCTCATGTATATTATTAACAAAACCCTCTGACACTGAGAAATTCATGTCTTTATGTTTGTTATGTGGACAGTAAAACATTAGAGTCAGAAGTTATTTCAAAGTCCACGTGTTAAAGCATTTATCTTTTATTACACCCGCAGACACTATATATATATATATATATATATATATATATATATATATATATATGTGCTGTTGAAAATAACTGAATCGGAGTCACCTCAGAGTTTGAAGGAGAAAGAGAAATATGAAGCAGAGACTGAAGTATTTAGGTGACTTAGTATGCGTGCTCTTGTGTAAAAGGCTGACTCTAATGATACGACTTAACTCTCAGTGCCTAGCAAAAAATAACTGAAATACAGTCTGCACATTTTTGATACCAAGGCACTTCCTAGCAATATTTCAATAAAAGACCCATAAAAAGATTTCAAAAGAATTTAAATAATGACATAGTGAAAAATAAATTAGCATAAAGCATATAGTCATGTGTGTGTGTTCATGTGTGTATATGTGCATGCAAATGTAAAAACAATTGCACAAAGCATTTAGTTAAATATTTGTATTCAGGAAGAAATGTGGTTATAAAAATTTCAACTATTAGGTTTAATCAGTTACATTAATTTCAATATAAGTTTATATTGTTTGACTGATTTATTTTGGTGCTGGAAACTCAACATAAATTTTCATTCAGTCAAAACAAATATTTTATTGTTGAGCTAATATCTAATACCTAAACAGCTTAAAATACAAATTATACATATTTAAAATAAGTGCATATTTAACAATTTAATAATTATAGACAATTTATATCTACAAACATCCTTATAGATATTTGTATATTTTCATGATAATATTTTAATTCAACTTTATGGATATGAAAATACATAAATAATAAAACAATCCAGAAGAAAGTGTGAATACAATTTGAAAATTAAAACTTACTGAAAAATGAAAGGATTCTCTTGTACCAAGCAAAAATATCAGGGTTCCTATTCAATTTCCATTTTGCTTTATTTTATAATTTTTAATATTTAATATAAATCTGAAAGAGAATAACATATACATCAAACTTGAAATTTGCTTAAATATATTAACATTCGATTAAAGTTACTCTGTTTGAATTTTTTGGTAGTAAATGAAGCGTAATAAGATTAATCTTAGCTGAGTGATGTAATATTTATCTCTAGGGTTAAGAACCAGACAAGATCATTCTTCTTACCACTCCTTTCAACATGAATTCTGGGAAGATCTCGATAATGTACTATTGGACAAGATGAAAATGGGAGATAAAAGATACACACAGTAGGATAGATAAAATTAGGTCATCTTTGCTTGCAGTTCAGATAGAAAATCACAAAGAAAGAACACAATAATTATAAGCATTTCACCTAGAAATAATAAGAGATTATAACCTTGTCACAGTACGCAAAATTAATACATGAAATTCTGTCAATTTTCAACTTCCTAATGATGAAAAATATGGATCTTCATGTGAAAAGCACACACTTGCATTAGCACTGTGTCCAATTACATGTGAGACTGGCAAAATATCTGCAAGATCAATATGAGAAAACTGGAATTTTGATGAAGCAAGGTGGTGAAGATCAAAGAAATGACTAATCAATGTTTGTAGTAGGAAGTCTGAATATTCTTAAGGTATAAATTATTCCTGTCATCATCAGGGAATTAAATGCATTCAGAACCAAAGTCCCAGCATGTTAGCTTGTGGATGTTTACAAACTGTCTCTGAAATTTGTATAGAATTATTTTTTCCAAAAATGCTTAAATATTTAAAGAGATTGAAAGGGAGCATGACTTTATCTGACTTAAAGTTACTAAAAAACACATTGATTGATCCAGTGGAGTAGTGATGAAATGGATAAATAGATCATTAAAACAGCACATGAACTTTAGAAATTGATTCCACCAAAATATAGTCAAGTGATCATACAAAGATTAGCAATAACAATTCAATCAAGAAAAGTAGATTTTCAAATAAATGGTGCTAGGTGAATTAACCTATGCATTAAAATAAAATAAAAATATCCATAAATCTCACTCATAAAAGGAACACAAAATCAAAGCTATACACCAATATAAATGCAAAACTACAACACTTTAAGAAGATAGCAATATAAGATAACCTAATTGAGTTTGGAAGATGATTTATCCCCAGGATTCTGTCATTGAGGAGACATATGTCTACTCAATGGGAATAGGATAGATATATGTATTCATTAGAGACATGATAGAGATACAACATATAGGATCCATGTGGCAAGGCCAAAGGAATTGGGCCACCCAAGGCCCGTGGAAATCACATCTCACCAATTTGTGTCCTGAAAGTCCCAAACGGAGCTATATACTTAACGCTTTCCCCTTCTTTCTTTCTTTTTGAGTCTAGCTTTGGTCCAGTTCTTTTTGTTCCATTATTTCTTCCTTCAAATTATGAATGCTTGTTTTGTAGCCTTGTGTCTTGAAAATAAACAAGTTGTTTTTAATTTAAAGGAGCTCATAGCCAAATGTGTCCTGATGGGCTGTGGGTGTGACTTTGTGGATTATTGTGGTTGCTAAGAATTTCCGCTCTGGCATTGTTTCCAGCCTGCTCTGACCCCAGCTTCCGTGAAGTGAGCAGCTTTTCTCCGATGTGCCATTTTTTTCTTGTCTTTGCTTTGCACTCAATTGATCATGAACTGACCCCTCTGAAACTGTGAGTCAAAAATCTCCCGTCTTACTTTGTGTCAGGTATTCAATCTCAGCTCTGAGACAACCCTAATATAAAATTTATTAAGTGACACATGATTTAACTTGGAAGATCTCTGCATCATCTGAGGCGAAAAAAATATAAAATAAATATACTTAAGTCTACATTTTCATAAATAAAATTTGAAATGCACTTCTATAATTGCAGCACTCTGGAAGTCTGAGTTAAAAGGGTCACAAGTTTTGAGGCCACTCTGGGCAATTTAGTGCCTTAGGGAGAACCGGATTCAACATAAGTAAATGAGTAAAAATTAATAAGCAAATAAAATACATTTTAAAAAGAGAGTGGTATGTGGCTTGAGAAGAGAGAGAATGAAAAAAGTTGAGAAGAAAAAATTTCTAAGATTTTGTTGATTGGAATAGATACATGAGAGTTCACATGAACACCAGCAATACTGACTTTCAAAAATCTTGAAAATACCTACTTGAAATACTTAAAATCATCCTTGTTCTTTGTCATTTTAATATTTACTTTCAATTTCATTCTGAATTTAAAAATTTCTTCCTAAAATATTTCAAGATTCACTAATAGGGTATGAGGCTCCATCAATGGACAATTTCAAAGGACAGACAAATTATTACAAAATCATGGCCAGGTGAAATCAGGCATGATTCTGCATTCTGAGGGTCAGATCTGGTGCTGTCTTTGTTATTTTCTCATTGCTGTGACTCAACACCCAACATCTACAAGTTAGGAAAGATTTATTGTAGCTCACAGTTTTAGAAGGTCTCTGTACGTTCATGGTTTGGCTGCTGGCAAATTGTGGAATCGTATGGTGGGGCTGCAGCCAGGGCTAGAACTGGAGTTCCCTGGGCAAAGATCCTTACAGCATGGTGGAAGAGAGAGACCGAGACCGGGGGGAAGGGCGGAACCACCAAACACACCTCCAGGTCAAGCCCCAAGCTCCTGCCCCTTCCAGGCCCCACCTCTCAAGCCTGCACAGTGACCATAGGAACATGAGGCTTTTGGGGGGCAATACAGATCCAAAACACCACAAGAGACATATTGATCTGTTCAGTAATATATTTTAGTACTATCACACTACCATAATCTCACTGTAAGCAGAAATTTTAAATTTGTCATTTATTCAGGAGCCACTGAGTAGATAAATAAATAATTGTATGGTCTATTATAATTCTGATCGAAAGCATATGTTCGACATTTTTACTTCCTTTTTTAACTGAATTTTCTTTTTCGAGACAGGGTTGTACTGTAGTCCAGGCTGATCCTGAACTCATTGTGGAGCCCCGGCTGGACTTGAACACACAACAATCCTCTGGTCTCGGCCTCTTGAGTGCTGAGATTACAGGTGTGTGCCACCACATCTGGCTTAGGCTTATGTGGTACTTCAGAATCAAGCACAGGGCCTTGCACTTTCCTAGCTCCATGCTATTCATCCAGCCCTGCATTTTTATTTTGATATTTACACAAATCATGGTAATTTGTTATTCATCAAAGGTTCATTTCTTGAAATTCAAGATCTTATAGTGACATGCTATAAAAATGCATGTATACATTGTATGTATGTATATATGTATATACATAGCAATAAGTATCTTATTAAGACAGTCTCAACTTTCTCAGTACAACTCATTTCTTATTATCTATTTCTTGTCTACTCTTAGGTAAGTTAGTGTGATAAATTCTACATGAATAGACTTGCATAACAAAGTATAAAAACATGAAAATAAAAATACTTAGTAAGAACTATTATTTCCTGAGTTTTTTTCTGAGTTTCAGTGTCTTAGGCAAGACTGCAAAACTCTTCAAAAATACTTCAATGTATTTCTTGGAAATTAAAAAAAAATAAAATGTAATATAACCCTTTAATAGATTTCATTACTCTTAATTTTGTTCAATAATGAAATAACATGCAGAAGAGCAACCTAGATTTAGCATTGAAAACTAAATTTCTAAATTGGGTAATAAAGTGCCGGGACTGCCTCTATGTGTGCACATTCCCTCTGCACATACGCCAACGCAAGGCTGCCATTTTGGCAGCTTGCTTTTTTATTTTCAAGTTAAGTAAAACTAAAATGAAATATTGAACATCATTTTGGAAATTTGCCATAAGATATGAAGAGAACATTGTGAAAAATCATGTTAAAATAGTTTGATGATATTATTGAATTAAAAGTATATTACAGCCAGGCAAAGTGCACACACCTGTAATCCCAGCACTCTGGAAGGCTGAGACAGGAAGAGAGGTAGTTTGATCCAAGCCTGGACTAATTAGTGATTTAAGAGACATGGTATCAAGAAAGGAAGAGGAAGAGGAGGAGGAGGAAGAGGAAGAAGAAGAAGAAGAAGAAGAAGAAGATATTAAAATGTATATTGCATAAAGCAATGTACTTTTTGATGTAAAATATTTGCCCCATGAATGGTATAAGAAAAGTGCTATATCTGTGCATGCAGCACAATAATGAAGATTTTGAAAAACTAAAGTATTAGCTGGACAGAAGCAGTAATTATCCTCTATATGACAGCTTTACAATGCTCCCATGGTGGGCTAAACATTTCTTTTATGAATTAAAGAGATGCCATATATTTTAGTTTAATATCAAATGTCAAAGCATAGAAATAGTATCTAAACAAAGCTAAATCTAAGTTAAGATTAAAGAACAAATTTCTAATGTAGAATAGTCAGTCATCTTTATTCTAAATCTTCTAACTTTAAAACTTTAACTTATGTAGTATTTTGTGTGATATTTGAATTTTTACTCTTGTAATATTAGAAGGAAAAATTAACATTTTATTTTAAAATTTATTATTTTCAAAGGCTCACTCATACCTAATTATAAATGTATCAACTGGAACAAAATTTTAATATTATTTTAATCAATAGTAGGCATGTTCTTTTCTTATTATATAGTGATTGTAGTATGGGTGAGGTGCCATTTCTATTTTGTTTGTTCACTGTACACATGTGAATGAAGAAATTGCACAAAGTGTCTTCAGCTGGTGAGTAGACTCTGTTTAAACCCAGGTACTGATAGGACAAAACAAAGATAAAGCAAATTCAGTTTGTGACTCTCATACATTATTTTGTGAGGACAAAACGTATGTCAGCTGTACTCTCCACTGAGCCTGCCGTTTGATAGAGTGCCTGCCTCAAAGTATCTTGAATCAAAAACTTCTTGACTGACTCATGAATGAACAGAGAAGAACATTTCCCAATGCCAGATAATACAATATTCTTTTGGAAGCTTTCCAGTCCACTGACACCAGAATCCTGAGAGACAAGTACTTTGACCCTCTTTCCGCCCAAATGCCACCTACTCCATCAGTGTCGTGCTTAGGCCAGGGTAATTCTCATGGATGCAGCTGATTTTCCTTCTTTAGAGAAGCAAGATTTCTATGTGATGCTATGGTACCCTCGAAGTCCAGCTAATTTACACAAACCAAGGTTTGCTTTCATTTATTCTTGAGGCAGTAGCCGCTGAGGTAAAATTTAGAAAAGCAAAATGCACACATGCACACAGAGATTTTGAGAGGAGAATGAAATGTAGGTCTGTGATGATACAAGAGTGGGAGGAAAGCAAAAGAGAATAATAAAGTTTCTATTCAAGGCTTAAAGGCTCCTTCATGTCTCCGAAGTAGTACAGTAGTACAATTATCAGGAGATAACCAGTTCTAGTGCGATGGAGTTTAAGATTGAGGGAAATGGTAAATATAATGAAATTGGTCAGAATGAGAAAAATATGAAAACACAGTCTGAGTCAGAAGGATCCCTAAGCTGGACAACAGACAGACTTAGCAAGACTGTCACATAAAGCAACCAACCAAAATGAACAAACAAACAAACAAAAAAAAAACTAAAAGACTTGGGAATATAGCTCAATGAGAAAGGGCCTGGGATTCAATCCCAAGTACTGGTAGAACAAAAACAAAACAACACAAACACACACACACACACACACACACACACACACACACACACACACACAGATAAAGGAGAGGAACGGGCAAAAATGGTTTAGAACTTGAGAAGCCTATAGCTAAAGCCACCCTGAAACAAGTGACTCTCCTCCCCCACAATGTGATTGCAAGGAATCACAGCAGTTCAGCTAAGTAAACAATTTTAGATGACCTCAACATGTGCATATTTACACACACACTCAAGGGCATACCACACCTACACACATACACATACCCACAAAAACACACAGACATGCACACACTTACCAGTCTGAGAAGATTTGTCTTAACCCACAAAGAACTCGATTCTGATACTAGTCTGACTGATTGTTGGAATCAATTATTCTGTGGTGTCTGTGATGAAAATCATCCCATAACTGATAAATAAGACAAAGGGATGAGCTTAATGCAATTATGAACTTCAGCTGGAGATAAGTTCATTTGTCAACTTTGGTGGGGTGCTGGCATCCGGAAAATTATAGTTTAATTTTAAGGAGAAAAAGAGCCACTTTATGCACTACGATTTCTTGCCCTGAGTAGTTCTCCTTGAATCTGAAATGATGATCTGTTCCTGGCAGGTGGCCTTGACTCCCATGGAGAGGACTTATGTGGTAGCTGGTTCATACCAAGATGGAGATTTACTACAATGTTTGAGTTTTAGTCTGATTATTGTGTACATGCTCTGGTGAAAAATATACTATTTAATTGCATTCTCTTAATAATTTCACTATTTCCTATTATTTCCACTCATATACTTAAATTTCTAACATTGAAGGCATGAGTTTTTTCAAGAATACATAATATCATTTTCAAATAGAAACTCTTCCAATATCATATGCTATTAAATATTGCAAAGGATTTCAATATCAAAAGGGCACAGGATGTTTTAAATACAGAATATTAATTTTACAAGTTTGAAATGCTTAGTCTTTTGAGATGTTTAACTTTAAACTGTTATGAGTTAAATGGTGTCCCCTCACGTGAAACGTCTCCCTACTCTAATTATCAAAGGTTCCCATCTCTTAACAGAAATAGTGTATAATTCAGTTAATTCCGATTACTTCGATTCTCCTGTAACTCTGATGATTGTACTCTGAAGGTTTCTTATTACTTATTAGCACTTTTAGCCTTATTATTAAGACATCAATACTAAATAAACTTGTGGGAGGGCATATGGGCTCAGGGAAAGTCCAAGATCAATTGCTCAACTGTTTTTCTCTCTACTAGTAAATGTAATTTTAGAACAAAATATTAGTTTCATTTAAATAGTCCAGAGATCTTCTAATCTCTGTATATCTAAAATAACACATAACATTTATCTCTAACATGATTCTCTTATATATTTGATCACTACAATTAATCCTTCTACTAAATACCTGTTGAATTTTATCATATTGCTAATACTGCTTTAGGTGCTGTAGCAAGAATGTTTGTCAAGCATTTTGTCCTGTGGCTTCATGAATTTGCAGTCCGCTTAAAGATATTTTCTCTGAGGAATTTGACATTTGAGCTGAGCCCTGAAAGATGTGTAAATATTAACTAAGTGAAGGGCAGGCGCGAAATGGAATTCATTCGGTGCATCTTGCAAAGCAAGTGGCTGTGGCAGAACCCTTTTATGGTATGCCAGAGAAAGTGAGAGCTAGCTGGTGACCCTGGAGGGCCGAGCATAGGAGAAACAGCGCCACCACGTGATGAACAGAGACATGAACCTGGCAAGAGCTTGGATAACTCACCTTTATTGGGTGCTTGTTAAGTTGTAAGTCACTGTTTCCACATCGCACATTTATTCCACACTTCAGCACTCAAAGAGACCTGTAATTATTGTCACCATATACAGCCTTCTGATCATCAAGTAAGTGTAGGGTATTTAAGGTCACGTGCCTTTTAAGACATGGGAAACAAATTTGTAAATGAAAGGAGTCCACATTAGAATACTTTTGTGAGTCACCAGCGTCCTTCCATTGTTATAGTCATGGAAATAGATGAAAGAATTTTAAGCAGAGAAGTAAGAGTCATTTCTATTATACAGAAGCTTCTGCTGTGGCTTGTAATGCTTCTCTTGTAACACCCCTAGCACCCTCTTCAATCTTACAGCCATTCGCTCTCAGGAGTATGGATCATTTCTTTAAGGAACAAGGCTGACCATGTCACGTCAGCCTTAAGCACCACACACTTCTTTCCATTGTGCTGAAAGTAAGATGCACATCCTTCAAACTTGTAGGTTCTCTGGGAACTCTTCACTGGCTCTGGCTCCACTCCAATTTTCTTTCAAATTCTTTCCCTCATGATGCCCCAGACGTTCCAAATATCAAACACACTCTAGATTTTTCAACATTTGCTGTGCTTTGCCTGAGCCCCAGACACACCATTTCCCCTTGATTCTGTCTCATCCATCAGAGTCTGACTTGAAGCTTCGCCCCATCGACATTGTTACATCCCAGGTGAAGTGAAGACTGCCATTTATTTTCTCTCACAAATATCACCTATTATTTTATTACAGCCCAACAAAAATGTTACTAAGTTTAAACACAATACTTATTAAATGACTACTGTATACTTAATTACCTATGACTACATTCCTTTCTGTTCTTTCTCTGGTAAAACTCTGAAAGAATACGAGTCACATGACTTTGGTCCAAACTTAATCCCCAACTCAGAGCACACTGCTTGACACTAAATAACGTGTTCTGTGAAGTAGCTGTGGCTATTACACCTGTGTCATTGTTAGCTATAATAAAAGAACTAACTTCAAAACAGAGTTCTGTGAATCTGTGGAACATTTGCCTCACTGCCTGAGAAAGCTGATGTGTGCAAAATAGAAATAACTTGAATATCAGGTTAAAACCAAGTTTTGAACCATGAACTTTTCTTACCTTACATTTTTAGATGTTGAGAGTGTGTAATGAAAATTATTTTAGTTAGCTGAAAGTGATGAACAGGCAAAAACCCTTTAGGGTAGTGACTGCTAAGATTAGGGAAAAAAAAAACTTTCAAATGTAATTAAAAGTATTATATATATCAGAAGGCTGGAAACTCCAATAAAATAAATTTTCATATAGATCATTTGCAAGTAGTATTACAATGTAGTCATCAAGAAATATTATATCAAAGAACAATAAAATCTCATTCTCCAAAAGTTAAAAAAAGAGGCTTTAAAAGATACCCGCTTTCTGAGATACAAAATATATGTGTTCATGAGGAGCTGGGAAGTGTGCTCTAGAAGAGTTTATTTATTCGTCCTCTTTTTTATTATCTGTTGCTAAAATGGCACCAGGTCAAAACAATGAGATACTCTGCTGATAGTATCACTACACATACATAGATTTGTTGATAGAATTATGACAGTGCAGAAGCTTTTCAATTAGTATTAGAGTCATTAACGAGGCAGGGGATATATGGGTGGTGGCACTTTATTCGATTATACTTATAAAGATGTATTACAGAAGATGGTAAGAAGTAGTGGAAACGCTTGTATATAACCGTGCTTAAATGAAACACCAATAAAATGCTGAGGATAATTTTTTTTTCTTCTCTGAAACAATAGAGCTGATAGAGCTTTGCTGCTCCCTCCACTCTAAATCTAGGGCCGGACTGTTCTTGGGTCCCTGCGGGAGGGGCAAGGCATTGAGCTTTTGTGGTATTCACAAAGTCACGTAAAACTCGTGCCAACTTTTCGCAGCTTGTTACTCTGTATTATGCAATTACCTGCTCAAATGTCATCCCATCAGCAAGACTTTTTCTGGTTACTCTGTCCAAATATCTCCAACTTCAGTGATGCCATTTATTCACTAACTCTCTGTTTTGTCATCTTTCAGGTAAAACCATTCAAAGTTGTGGCATCTGGCAATTCTTAGATCTAGGTGACTAGTGTGGTGTCACGAGAAGTCAGATGATTTGTTTGTTGCACCATTATGTCTCGCAGCAGATAGACCAAGTGTTGTCTTTTACCTACTATCAATTGTCAGTAGTAAGAGAATTACATCATCAATACTGGAATATGTTTCATATAAAGAAAATATATTTGTGGTGACAACAATAAAGAGATACACATAGACCTGCTGGAGAGCTTAAAATACGAAACCTTAAGCTGGGGCAAACAGTAAGATTTGAAAATGTGAGTCAATTAGTAAATGCTACACTATCGTGTTTTTTTTAAATTAGGAAATTTAATTTCATTATGAGGGGAACAGAAATTTTTATGATAATTAGGCAGATTCTGCCCTTGTAGGATATCTTACCAGTGAGTTGGTAATGGCTTGCATAATTTCATTTTTTAAAATTATTTTGTTTTAGATAGTCTTGCTCCATAGTTCAGGCTGGTCCTGAACTCACTAATTCTCTATGTAACCACGGTGGGCCTCGAATTCACAGCTGTCTTCCTGTCTCAGCCACTCGAGCGCTGGGATTTCAGGCTTTTACCATATTGCCATCTTATGTGGTACTGAGAAATCGAACTCAGGGCCTCGCGCTTGCTTGCTACTCAAGATCTCTAACCCCGTGTCCTTGCTACTCAAGTTCTATTTCTCCATCCTCAAACATTTCTTTTATAGCAAAGAACATGTATTCTCAAAATTTCTTGCTCTGCAAAACCATTCAATGTAAGTAGTACGATGACTAAAACTCTCAATTTAATAAGATTGTACTAAGCATATTTGCCCCTAGAAACTATCCAAGTATTGTTCCCTTTCTGATCATCAATGCCTAGGTTCAGAACATAAATTGCCCTGCAACTTTGGTTTGAGAAGACAACAGCACAATATAAACAATCAAAATCCATGCCCGTGACATATGGCAATCATAAGACATACTTGCACAGCTACACGTCCACTGACATCAGAACATAACATAATCTTTCCAAAGCAAATGTTTATCTTTCAAAGGTTTAGTCCTCGGTACTTATCCTCCGTATAGCTAAGAGTGAATTTACATAATTTGGCACATATGTATTTTCTTACTTCCTTTGTGCTTGTTTATTATTTCAAATTTAAAATTAAAAATTATTGAGATGTAACTATTTATAATATCTTACCTACTGTGATTTACACTAAGAATTTAGAATTTATAAAGTAGTAGAGCTGATAGTTGAAAATTTTTTTCTTTCTTTTATTCTTTCTTTCTTTTCTTTTCTTTCTTTCTTTTTTGTGAGACAGGTTGTCACTCTGCAGTTGTCCAGCCTGGTCCTGAACTCACTATGGAGCCCAGGCTGGCCTTGAACTCACAGCAATCCTCGTGCCTCAGTCTCCCAAGTGCTGAGATCACAGACATGTACTACCACACCCAGCTTTATGTGGTGCTGAGGAATTGAACTCAGGATCTTGGGCTTTCTAGCCAAGCACTTTAGTTGCTCAACTGTTTTTCCAGCTTTAATATTTTAACTTATAAGACGAGTGGAGTTAATATTTATATTAATAAATATACTGTAAACATACTTGTTTGATTATACAAAATATAAAAAACTAAGGAGGACACATAATTTGGGTCTTGTGTAACTCTTGTGAATTCTACAGTGCCCCAGAATGATGAAATTTGTTTGAAATTGCAGTGAAACAAGGAGACCACGATGTTCGGTGAAATGAATCAGACCTAGAAAGTGAAGTATCATGTGGTTTCTCTAAGATGAGAAAACCTAACCATGAAAGTGTAAGAAATATGGAGGAAAGTAAGAAGATTGACTTGGAGGACAGGGAAACGGAAAGCAGGGACGAGGAGGTGACAGAGTCGGGAGAGAAAAGAGATATGACACGTAAATTAAAAATTTGCTGTGAGAATTTTGTTGCGCATCGCTCAAATTAAGTCGCCAAGGCCTTAATGTAAGGCATAGAAGAATGCCGAATTCATGTGTTGAGCGCGTGTTTTCTTTTAAGGATTGTTTCTGCGCTTGAACCGTGTTAAACGGAAGTTACAGGTCGCCCTGGGGTTGTAGATTTTCCTGCACAGTGCACCAGCAACCCTAAGTAAAAATACACATAGTCACCTATCCTAGCGCTTCATGTCGCCAAGTCCAAACTGAACTATTAACTGATTTTCCCAAAAATCAGGAGAGAGAACCAAACAAATTTCCCAAATAAGCTGATAGCATTTGGCGTCATGATGAATCCTCCGCTGTCTTTTTCCTGGGACACAATAGATAATCTGAATTAAAAAACAAATTTTGTGTCACTCATTCCTCCTTATTTGAAAAGTAACTTTGAAATAGCCAAACTAATTTTTAAATTATTTATTATTTATTGTTTGTTTTATTTACGTGTTGTTAACTGTTCTGTGTCTGAGGAAGATCTCTTCTGCTTTGCACATGAAAACATTTATTCTGAAATAAGTGTTACTCCATTCCAGAATCTAAAAGACAGTTAAGATCTTTAAATAGCTGTATTTTGTCCTTTGCCGGTATTAATAGCATGGCAGAGCACACTGTGACACTTTCATAACAACATCCCATCTGGATGGAGATGGGGTGACAAGGTGACTAATATCTCTCACATATTTCGTCCAACTGGAGGGGAGCTAAAAATACACAAAACTTGTAACCCTTGTGAATGATCCAGTTCCATTAGCTTCCAGTGAGAAGTTTACTCGTATGTTGTTTCCACGAGGTTTATTGTATAAACCTGGCTGCAGACTGCTGAGTAGAAAGAGACTATTTTAGAGAAAAAACTAAGCCTATTTTTTAACCTTGATTTTTGAACCCCTGAAGGTTGATAGCAGGAAACAGCAATAAAGCAAAAAGGGATAAAATCCTTTCAATTGTATTGTACTAATGGAAGCACAAACAGTCTGAGTATCAGTGGGCAAAAGTTGTTTGCCAGAAGAGATAAACTTAACAGTTGAGAAAAAGTAAAAAAGATACCAAGGTTATCATCTAATCCTATAAATAATGGGATGTGAGAAAATTATGAGGCATTACTAAAGAACTCCCCTCCCCCCACTATTTTTATTAGTATACAAATGTAATACATAGTATTTACAATGAATTTGGGTGTTTCGTACATCTATGTATCACATCGACTTCACAATCCCTTCCCATCTTCTACCCCCCACCCCCTCCCTGTCCCTTCCCCCAGCTCTGGCTATCTTTTCATATGGTTCCAAAGAATGTCTGTGTTCTGGGTTTTCCAAGTCCGAGAAACCATACGGTGTTTAACATATTAATCTTCCGTGCCTAAGTCATTTCACTCAAGTCACCACTCTACCCCAGCTTCCTATTCCAGAGAGGAGATATTAAGATTTGACTACTGCGAACCCATTAGAGAAATAGAACTCCCCTTTTTTAGGTCCAGGGAATACATATCAAAGAGCAAATTGGTATGAACACGACCCGTGCTGAATATTGACCATCTCTGGTGCACACAGGAGTATTGATTTTGAATGTGCAGAAAAAAAGTGGAGATCTGAGCCAAATCTGAGGTCTTGCAAAAGAGATACAAGATAAAGTCCAGCACAATCTGACCAAAAAACGTATCCAGCACATGTAACTGTATATGCCACCTGAGACACATGTGAATATTTGTGGTGTAAATATATTTGTTTTAAATTGCAATACCAGAGAAGAGTATAGTTAGTTCTCTCTACATATGTATATATCATATGCCAAACAGCATATATTTTAGATATAATGTAAGGTAATTGTTGCATAAAATGTTGATAGTAAAATCAATTAAATTGTTTTGACAAAATACTTAAGAGTGCAAAATGAAAGCTATAGTACGTTGATTTTGGACGAAATAATACAACATCCAGGTAGAAGAACAATATTCTCAGGAGAAATAATGAGAGTGCTCTTTTTATGAATGTAGGCTAATACATTGAAACTGAAGAATGTTGTTGAGCATATCGAGTGTAATTTGTATCCAGTAACAGTTCACTCTGTTATTTCTTTGCTATACTATAGAGAAGACTTTTCTCTTTAGCGGTATTAATATGACATATTTCCAGGTACTAAGTATCTCCCTTCAGGGCAGAGATAAAATGCTGTTACTACTATGACCTCCATGACCAATTTCAGTGTAAAGTAAACCCTGGTTTGCCAGTATAAATACAGCCTAATATTGAAATATTATCTTTCTATCACTGCTGTTCACTATTTGCTGGTGTTTTGTTTAATAGTCTAGCATATATATTTGTGATTTACCTTAGCCTCTAAATTCTTTTATTCATACTGTTCTTGGATGGATATACCTGAAGTAAAGGAATAAAAAAAATACAATTAGACCCTTTGCTATCGCTAATCTCCAGGCATCTGAAGGAGCTTATATATGGTTGGCATCTGAATTTATTTAAGACAAAGTTATATGCATCTTAGGTTATATTTTTCCTTAATGTAGAGATTTTAATAGCAGTGAAAAATCACATTTTTATTTCTTATAAAGTATGTTTACTAGAATAGACTATGTGTGTGCTCATCAACTTAGATATAATACACATATATGAATTCTCTAACGTTTCAAGATTATTGCACCACAGGCTTTGGAAAATGTTATATTTTACTGTTTAATTTCTAGTTTCTCTATTTTCTTTAAGAATTTTCACTGTTGTTATTACCCCTTTTAATTTTATTTTTTATTATTAGCCTTGACAATGGTTTGTCTTCTTAATATTTTAGAAGCCATTTCTTAAACTTGTTTGAATTGTTCTCATAAAATTACCTTTATATATGTTTCATGTTTTTATTTTTTATTGTTTATTTTATTATTTTGGCTTCATTAAATTGTTCTTTTATAATTTTCTATTAAATATTTGGATAATTTAGCTTAAATTGTTATGACTTTCTTTTTGTCTCTTAAATTCTAAATAGTCTTTCTTCTTAACTAATATTTTCTCTCAAAAATATATATACAAATAAATGGAAATATATACACATCTCAATGGGCCCACATACACATATACCTACAGACATATTCATGAGTGCTTATGCGTTCAAGATATTTCTATTCTCTATAAAATATTTAGAATGATTAGTTACTTTAAAATATTTTAAAACTCTGCCTATTCTTACATTTCATGCTATTTTGGTAATTCATTCTAATTTAATCCTAAGCACTGTGATAAAAGGTGCCACACACACTAAACATATTCTTTTTTTATTTTTAGGGCAAGATCACAATTAATTTTCAAGTCAATTAAAATGGTACGTATTCTGCCAGTTTATAATGTTATATCGTGTGTTTTCATTAAATCACATTTAATATTTGTCTCAGTTAAGTATGCTAGGTTTTTAAGATTCTTGCCAGAATATTAAACAAAACACTGATTCTTTCATTGATGTATCAAAAATTAATCAAAAGAAAAATAGAAACATAAAAAGCGTGTTTATTGAGAAAGTTCACTTCCATTCTAATGAAAGTCCTTATCTTGTTGCAGAGTTGAAAGAAGTCACAGTGTGTAGTGTGTGGTGTGCACATTGTGAACTACACTCTTAGAAGCAAAAGGACAAGTAAGACTTTGCATGTCACACGATCCATCCAGATTTTTACAATTAGATTTATCTGCTAAATCTTTTTTGTTATTTCATTAGATACCTCAGCCAAACCGAGATTTTAGGTTTTTAAATATAAAAATACATTCATTTCAGTTCAAATTTTATGAGTTCATTCACAAAAAAAAATCTTCTGGACGTACTATACATTGGCAAACCAGAGGTCATTGAAGTCATTATTCAAAAATTCTTAGTGTTTATTTTATTTCACGACTCAGCATTTCAAAATATGATTTAACCAGCACTTTTTTTTTGCATTGGGCTCTTTTCGTTTGTATTTGATATTAAATTTAAATTTGTGAGTAGTTATTGCTGTTTTTACACAATCATGGTAAGATTTGTGGAAGGTTAGCCTGGCCTTGTTTCTTTTCACCTGTAAAAATTAGATTAAGCTTCTTACTCTGGTGGAACAACTCCGTATCATCTTGTTTTCTCCTCCCTGATTAAAATTATAGCTAGTCATAATTTTGTGAAAGCATGTTTTCTCTTATTTTTATGTGTATCCCTCTAACGTGCTATTGTTCCTGTCTATAATACTCTTCTTTCTCAATGTAAGAATAAAAATATTTTTGCTGATACCTTTCTTTTATTTTTTATGTTTCCCCATTTTATTGATACGTATAAGTGCAACATTTAAAGTTTACATTAATCTTGAGCATTTTGTGCACATACATACCATGGCGAAGTTACAAGACCCTCCCCTCTGTCCTCTTGGCCCTCTTCTCATCAGCACCCCCCGTCCCAGTTCATTAAGTTCTATGAGATAATTATGGTCTGGGTTTCTCATATCAGAGAGACCATTTGATATTTCACATTCTGTTTCTGACTCACCTCACTAAGCATGATGGTCTCAAGTTATAAATAAATATAGAGTGTCTATGACTTTAATTTCTACGAGGCTACCCCCCACCACACACACATACAATATTTCTAGGGACAGCAAATAAATGTGAAATGTCCTGCCAAGATAGTGTTTTTTCCAACATAAAAAGTAGCATTTCTCTGATAAAAAATAAAAATATTTACCTCAACCATCACGCTTAGTAGTATCCAGGTGCCAAAATGTAATATAAATGTTGAATTTCGAGTTTGCCCTTCATTCATCTAAAAGCCTATTGGAGAAGAAACACATTTGAAACCAATTCCGCACTACCGAGAGAAGTGCAAGAAAAGGACAAGAACTTTATGTGGTTATATGTAAGAAAGTATTGCAGCAATCACTCTGTTATTTCTCAGATCCGCATTAACTGTTCTATACTCTGACTTTGGTAGGGCAAAAGGAGCCAGTAAACATTTCCCTTACGCTGTCGGTTGCCACAAGAGGCCATGTGAGAACAGCATACCGGAGCAACATCAAAAAGTGAAGTGCTTTCTCTCTTTCTGGTTCTCATAATTTATTTTATTTTATTTTTTTTTTTTTTTGCTTCAGTCTTTCTTTGCTTGCTTGGTGGGTTGCTTTGGTTCTGAAAATTGAACGTAGCAGCTTCTCAGTTAGATCTTTTTTTAAATTTTTATCTATTTTGTTGTTGTTGCTGCTGCTGCTGTTGAGACATAGACTTGTTAGTTCAGTAGGACTGCCCAGGCTAGAGCTCAGACTGGCAATCTTCTTGCTTCAGCTTCCCAAAATGATGGGATTACAGGCTGTGTGAGCATATATGCTGTGGCACAATATTCTTGTCAGTCACCCACTAGATTCTGTACCAAGTCTGTGTGGGACACTCAGTGACAATGAAGCTCTGGATAGTTTTAGAGCCCTTGAAAGCTGATCTTCCGTAAGTTACACTGCTATACTATGGGTAGAATCTATAGAAGACTCTTCAGCACCTAGTAGATGCCTTTCTATGTGGGCTCAAGGTCAGCTCAGCAAGTTTTTCTCAGAATTTTGCCTCAAACTGAATGGAATTTTTTTTTTTCTTCAATGTTCCAATCTGTGACAACTGAGGTAATGATTTTGAAATCTAATGGGCCAAACCAACATTTTTTCTTAAAGTCCAGACTAAAGATCTTCTTTTAAGCTGGTTTCTACTTTTTGACCATATCTGAGGCCCTGGGTTTAATCTTCAGAACAAGAAAACAGTATTAAAAAATGCTTTTCCATTCTTATTATTGTTTCTTACATTCAGAAATTACAAGTTTCTTCTTATATGTTATTTGTGTAGCATGAGGTTTTATCTACTTTTTAGGCAATCACAATGACACTACATCACACTACCACAGTATGAAGCAATAAATGCCAAAATGATCCGCATTCAACAGAGAGCAATAGTGATACTCTGAACAAACATACCCAGAGACTCAAGGCAATTGAAGTACAGCCACATCAGTCACATTTTAATGTCAAAAAGGCCTCAGAGATGAGAGCACCATGGAAGGACTCAAACCTGAGCCTACTGAACCCAGTGTGCAAGAGATGATGCTGAGTTTCCAGTAGAAAAAAAAAAAAGTGGGAATGAGGGAGAACGCAGGAGGGAGAAGAATGGAGGGAAGAGAAAGTGAAATTTGTACAATATGTATGTCAAGCTCAATTTAAACACACACACACACACACACACACACATTAATAAAAACAAATGCAAAAATCCTTCTATATTATAATTAACAAGAACATAAGATTTTAATTCTAAATTCTCTTTTGGTACATGAAGAGCTAGACTTTGTCATGCAAGAGATTGTGGACCTAAAATGTTCTTCAAAGATACTACTAGAAAGAGACCTTGAGATAGGGAGAGCTGGATTTGGCCTGTAGTTGGGTAGCAGCTAGCAGCATTAGCATAAGCAAATCTCATAATCTCTCTTGATCTTAAAGCTTTCTGAAAAACAAGGAAGTGGGACTAAAAACATCTCTGGAATTATGTCTATTAACATTATATATATATATATATATATATATATATATATATATATATATCAAGAAAGAAAGAGAAAGAAAGAAAGAAAGAAAGAAAGAAAGAAAGAAAGAAAGAAAAAGAAAGAGAAAAGAAAAGAATATTGCAGGCAGACTATCAAAGAGAGAGAGAGAGCTCCACCCCCAAAATAAGTAAGTCACTTTTTAATGCCTTTATTTTTCTTTCTCTCCTTTCTGCTTCATCTTTCGCTTCCTCCTTTTATCCTTCTTTGATCTTTCTTTCTTAAAAATCCATTTTCAGGTGTTACTTGTTGAAAGAATCATCCTCTCTCCATTGAATTGCTTTTATACTTTTGACAAAGCCATATGAACACATATGTGCATAATTTCTAGATTCCTTAATTTTAAACCCTGTGTTTCTGTAGCATGATAACAGGCTTATCTCAGCATTTCTGTACCTCCTTTTCTCCTTCTCCTCTTCCTCCTTCTTGTAATCTTTGTCTTCATCCTCTTGTTCTGCTTCTGCTTTTTTTTTTCCTGCTCCCACTGCCTCCTCTGTTTCTACTCCATCTTCTTCACAGTACTGTAGATTGAACCAAGGAAATTTTCACTCAGCTACAATGGCAGTTCTCTCTCTCTCTCTCTCTCTCTCTCTCTCTCTCTCTCTCTCTCTCTTTAAATTTTGAGTTTCACTAAATTACCTAAGCTAAGCTCAAACTCGCAATCTTCTTGCCTCCACATTCAGTTTAGAAAAGAACAAAGAAAAATTGCTTATTTTTTAGTGCTTTATTTTTTCCCCCTTCTTTGCCATATGGAATGGCATGGGGCAAGGCTGGGGCAGAAAACCATGTTGAGGTCAATGAAGTCACCTGGCTGTGGAGAATTCCCCTACAAGGAGCCATTGATGTTTTATGCATCTAGAGTAAGAGCAAGCAGAAGAAATTAGGAACGGTAGGATCGTAAAGATAGCTGATTCAAGTGAACAAAAACATTATTATACAGACAGCCCTCAAAATGAAGATGTATATGTGAACAGATGTCTTGTCCTTGATGGCAACTGCCTCTCCCAACTCTAGTACACTGGTCATGCACCGCATCCAGTGTGCACCAAATGGAGAAAGCAGTTTCCTTCTACCAGGAAAGTGTTCATAAATATTTATCATGAGATCTGAAAGTTTCAAGGTGAGATTTGGGCAAATAAATAAACTCTTCCATTCTGTCACTTAATCTTTCAGGTATTAAGCCCAAGCATATGTTGTCCCATCATGGAGCTGAAAAAGTTACATTTAAAGAATTGTGAACACACTAGCTGGTCCCTCTGAAGCAGCAGGGGACCCGGGCAGTCATTAAAGAACTTCAAGCTGTGTCCTGAGTCTTTCCTGGAAGAGTTATCACAGCCATTAGCACCAATCATGATCCAACCAGAAAGAGATATTTCATTCTAGACATTGAGTAGAAGGCTTCGGATAGTGCGGCTGCCTGGGTGATGGAAGAACACAATGGGGATCAGAATGCTAAAAGTTAACATAAAAGATACTCATCACAATTCTTTTGCAAAATACTGTCTCCCTGGACCACTGAGTGAGACCCTGTCTCAAAAAAAAAAAAAAAATCCCTTTCAGGATCATTTTCACTTTAGGAAAGAGCTGGAAATCAGGTGGCACCAGACACAATGAATAAGGCTTACAGGGATGCACCAGAATGAACTTCATTTTCTATCTTTGAGCCTGGCTTTCATCTGGATGGCACTAGACAACAGCACACACTGCATCTTTATTAGCCACACATTGTAAAAACATTCAGAAAAGAGAACTTACAGAACTGTTTCAGAAATTTGCAAAAATGTCCCTGGGTCTGGTGGCACATGCCTGTTATCAGAACACGCTGGAAGGCAGAAGCAGCAGGAGCTCGAGTTCAAGCCCAGCCTGGACAACCTTGTGCCTGGCACAGAACCTGACTTACAAATCAAAAATACAACTGAGAAGGACTTTAGCTCAGTGTAAAAGCCCTGTATTTCATCTTCATTGCAGAGTAAAAAGAAAAACAGAAGACGAAATTGGTTAAAAATGTTGAGATAAACATCTTTAAAGTTAGGAGGGGCATTTGAGAAGGTTTGTGGCAATGTATCTTTAACTGTAATATATTCACAAACCATATATGTATATATATTCACACACACACACACGTGTGTGTGTGTGTGTGTGTGTGTGTGTGTGTGTGTGTGTGTGTGACATTTCATAGTTGCTACGAGCATGTTGGTTTATGGAATGGAAAGATATTTCCCACGTGGGTATTTAACTTTGATCAGAATCTGAATAACCCTTGTCTTCTTCCTTCTTTTCTGCTTCCGGCAGGACAGCACTGGTGTTCTATCTTTTTATAGTAGTACTCCCTGGAGCTTGGAGCTAAGAAGACATCTGAATTTCCTGGGCCATTCTCTGCATGGAGAGAGAAGGAAATGATCACAGGAGCTTGTTGTGGAAGGAAGGCAGCTCCCTCTTGATGTTCAGCTGATGAGAATTTGGGCTTACTCGTTTTCACTAGCGTAGGCACTTTTTTGGTGTACTACATCTTCCATGAATATAAGAACGCTTATAATAACAAACTTAATTTTTTATCAAATGCCTTTGTCACATGAGGCTTTTTGTGTCAGTTTCGATGATAAGTGACAATTAAAGATAAGTGTCATCTATCATTGAAGCAAGACCCTATAAAAACTACAGCCAGTCGCTCTAATACAGAAACATTTCCACTTTGTTTAAAGGGAACTGTCATTTTTTTTTCTGGCCAAGATGATCTCCCAATACTGTTTCTATTAATTGGTTTTTTTTTAAATTCATTTTCTGACTTCTGTTCATGTATGAACAACAAATCCTAACTACTTCAGGAGGCATTAGGTACAAATTTGTATGCCAAATACATTGGAAAATTATTGCGTATCTAATATTTATAAAATATCTGGAATAAAACAATAAATTTTTGAATTTTGAAAGAACTACTTATTATTCATTATAATAAATTAATATATGGTTCACATGAGAAAAAATAGATAGCTTAGACTTCATAAAAATTAAGTTTCTTAGTTTTTAAACACATTGTTACAGGACTGAAAAGATCAAGCTGTAGAGTGGAAGAAGAGGATTTATAAGTAATATAATTTTCAATGCTTCACATGGCCAAATTACAATGAAATTTCCAAACACATTGATAGAACACTCACAAAAATATTAAAATTGAACTTAAAAAGGCAAAAACCATTTGAAAAACCTGCAAGATTTTGTTCAAGTGTGTGTAGATTAGGCCATACAAATCAAACACAACACAATTTAAAACTGCAACAAGATGCAACTATACAGTTATGAAACCGGTTCAAAGTTAAACCACGACAACAAAGAAAACAACAATCTGATTAAGTGGTGGCAAGGGTGCTATGAAACTGTATTTGTGAACGGCTTGTGGAATTATAAAATGGTGCAAATGTTTTGGGAATAGCTTTGACAGGCAATTAAAATATACATCTAGCATATGGCCTAACTATTTCTTTCATAGGTATTTATATAAAAGAATTGCCAGCATATGTTCATATAAGGCCTTGTATATAAATTTTTATAACTAGTGGTTTGTGGGATCCAAATTATGTACACAAAGCAAATGTTCAAGCAGGTGAATGTAAGAACAAATTGTGAGATCTCCATATAATCGGATATCATGTGGCAATCTAAATGATAACATTATTGCATTTTTTACCAAAATGAAAACATATTTATTTTTAGCAAAATAACTATTATAGTTATTATATAAGAAGGACCTAGACAAAAACTTAACCAGGACTAGCAGAAAAAGAATTTCAGCCGAAAACTTCTTGCCTGCGTGACTTTTGACCTATGTGGCAGGTCTAGAGTGTGAGACATTAATTGTGGGGCGAACAAAACTTTCCTTTAGTTCAGGTAGATCAGCCAGCCTGAGGACCAGGAATTGGGCTGTTTATCTGGCTTATGAACCAGGGTTAGGGTAAAAGAGGACAAAGGCAGGTAGCCTGATAGATTAGAAGAGCAGGCAGGCTTCAGGTTTATAGAGTTTGATCCACACTGAAGTCAGCATTGTCTTTACTAGGTGGCCAACTGCTGGAGTCAGAAAATTGTTATCTTGGTGAACCAGAGAAATCAGGTTACACTAAGTCTAAGAATGTGATCATAGCTGAGTGTAAATGAGAAAGTAGCTGTCTCTAAGCCAAAGTCACACCCAGAAACCCAGTGTGTGCAGGAATGGTTGAGTTTAGTGTGTGGGAATCTCTACAGGGGGCTCCACAATAACTTATGCAAAAGAATAAGTATTGTTAAGATTCCATTTATTTAAAATTGTTAAAAATACAAACTTGTTAATGATAGCAAAGCATAATTTTGACAAGTAGGTCATGAACATCCTTGCATTCAAGTGACAGAGTTCATTACGGATCCTACTGCAAATGCACATCAATCACGGCTGTCATCTTGGACTATCTCTATCCTCGGATTAGTAAGCCGACCTAACAGGTACTTTTTATTATAAAATCTGTAAATTCTGCCTTTGAAAGAGCCCAAACTAATATAGCCAGGATTGATGGAAGAAAACTGTTAACCACGTGGTTTTAAAGAAGCAAATGGAGGTAGGAAGAGCATTGATTCCTATTATTGGTTTCAGGTATAGGTGCCCAGTGTTCTAACTTTGTTCCAATGGGCTCCACATTTTATGTGCGTCACCATCTCCCAATACTGTTCTTGGCTAACAACTCAGCCATGAGTCTCATGCAACACCTATGCAAAATCACAGAAGCAATTGTAAAAGCCAACAATTGTTAAAATTTGAGAAATATATGTGGAACTTGTTATTTTAAAAAGAAAGTGGCATTTTTTGAGGACAGAATAATCTCAGCAAACACAGCATTGCTACAAAATATTAACAAATAAGAGAAAAATGACTGTGATGATTTATCTTCAATTGTATTTTCTATAGTTTTTATTTTATGGTCTATAGCAGCATTCAGGTTTTCTTAGCCTTTCAAATTTTTACTTTACTTGGAATGGGATGAATAGGAAGCTGAAATATTGGAAACAGTTCAAAACCCTGGTAAATAATGACAATTATACATTCCAAGGAACATGGAATTACTGTATTCTTAAACGATACTTTCTCATAATAGGTTTTTCTGTTTCTAGAGACAAGCTAACACAGGTAATTTGTTATGATGGTATTGTATGATTTGAATGCTTGACTGCTGAAATGTGTAAATTATATTTCTGTGTACTCCAATAACCTGCTATAAACCAAACTGATCTTCATAGCTTCTTTGGAAGCAGCAGGAACAAAGCTTCTAAACAAACAAATAAGCAAAAACAATAATAAATAAATTAATTATACTTAGCAAGTTTAAATATTTTATATTTTGCATTTATTCACATATACAAACAGACTTTACCCAAGATCTTTTTGCAGTTTGAAAGAATATATTCATTACAAAAATTAACTTAATTATAGTGTTTAAATCATTAAAGTTGTATTTTAATTTTTGTCAATTTGTTTTTGAAATGATTCAGTGAACTTTTTTCAAAAGATTTTTGAATTGTGTACAGTGACCTGAAGTAATTTGTACCACTATCCCATTTTCTTTAATCTCTTCCCACTTTTTAATTGATGTCTTCAAATATTATCTCTAAAATTGTTATGTTCCAGAATCTGAAACATTGTTGTTAAGTTCACTTAAATATATTTACATTTTTTGTTTGTGGAGTAACTCAAATGTAATTTAAAAACTAAACAGAGAATTGAAGATCTTAAAAATAAGGTAATTACCATGAAAAATGAGCAGGGATTTTATTCAATGTAGTAACAGAGTCGGGAAAGATAAAGAAGTCAACCTTTCCAATTAAGGAGGTTAGGTCTCCTGTTTGTAAAATGATTTTTAAAGTGAAAAATGTGTCACTTTTTATCAAAAAAAGGCCCTTTGATGTTTAGATCAGAACACTCTAAATTGAACATTATAATTGAATATCCCTTGCCTAACTCACACCCACTAATCTATTTTTAAAGAAACGAACAGAACAATAACATTGCATTTAAATAGAGTTTCATCAGCTAGTTCTTCACTGGATCATTTGTTTAAAAATACATAATTATTTCATGTTTTACCAAGGATGACTTTGGAAAGTTTAATTGTGTTCTTTTATCTTAAAATTAAACATGAAGTTATGAACATTTTTAGAGTTTAATACTTGTTTCTGTGAAACAGTTACTATAAAATCTCTTAGGTATATACAACTGCTTTTAAAAATAGAGTCATTCTTCAACTCTGGCTTCAAGTTAGGGCTTAAAGAAAATTTCGTTTTCTCTTTGAAACTAATTCCCTAAACCCCACTACATTAGTATTTGCTTGAATCCCAGTAAGCTTTATTGCCTTGGGGAGGGTCAGAGTACCTGAAAGAGGTGCAGCATTGGCGAAAGGAAGAACTCTGGATCACAGATTGTAGTGAATCAGATGGCCACTGATCACCTATGGCTGAGTTCATTTATATGCCTTTCATATGCAATTTTCAGTTTTCAGGGGGTTACAGCTGGGGAATATTTAGATATTCAGCAGATTACATGAATCTATTCTTCATAATTACCTTGATATGTGTTTCACATCCCATTCTCATCTATTACAGAGATCAACTGTCCATACCACAAAACTTATTTCTAAGAAGTCATACAGCAAGCATACCATACCAAGTCTGGCACAGACATTGTGGTCAGTCAGTGCCTGGACTGGCAGCAACTGTGGTTACATAAATCAATCATGACAAGTCACAAAGAGATCAGGGTGTTAGGAAAGGTTTCTCAAAACATACTATATTTTTAGTATTATAGCAAAGCTACGTGTTAAACATTCAGCAAGGCATTTTTTTAAAAAGACAATATTTGCAGTTGAAAATTCTACTGTAGTAACCATTCCACTGTTTCTTAATGGCATCTTTTGCCTGCTGGGTCACAAGGCGCCAAGGAGGGCCTGCTCTGTGTAATTTTATTGTAAAGGGGAGGTCACTGATGTCCACCTATCCTTCCAACTCCCTCTACATACGCTCTAGTGTGTGGCAAAGAAGGAAATGTATCCGGATCAGGGGCTGTGATGGAGGAAAACACAGATTCAGAGGAGTCGGGAGAGGAGTCGTGAGAAGTGACGTCAGGTGAAGACTGAGAATGTTGGGGGGCTTTTGAGATTGAGGAATAAGCACAGAAATATGAGTGAGAGTAAAGCCCCCATGAGTAGGATCCAAGGCTTCACAAGAATTCCAAGCAAGAGCAATAAAATACCGAGTGACAGCAATGGCGTCATCACCAAAGGGTGGGGTTTTGGACATTTTGGAGGCAAACCCCAGACTCCCAGGGTTTTGCCTCTGCAAGTTCCAGCCTCAACTGCTCTGCAGATGAAACCCTTGCAGGTGTCTCTAGATGCTGTTCCCAGGAATGGAGTGGGCTCCATGAGCTTCTCCACTCTATGTATTAGTTCTGGAGGTTTTGCTTTTCTTTTGTATTTTGCATTCCCAACTATGACTATTTTATGTCTGAGTCTTATTGGTTCTTTTCTTTCTTTTTTATATTCTGTCATTCGATGTACCTGTTTAAGAGATAAATGTCTGAGATTTGCCATCAACTTCTTACAAAGGATGATTTCACTAGTCAGAGACATTAATATGTATATTAATATAAATACAAAAATGTGTATATATTATACACATATTATACACATATATGTAATGAAAACAGCTTGTTTAGAAGAAGAAAGCGTTTAGTGAACTTTTGACTCTGTGACACTGGGGTATAAGATAGAAGTAGAACAATTTCGGTGTACCTAAAGTGGTAGGCAGGGTGGAAGTCCCCAAATGGGGAAAATCTGGCCTGGCTCTTTGACAATATTTATAAAGACTGGACGAGAAGCTGTCCCATAAACAGTTATTCTTTTACTATTTTTTCCAATTTCCAAAACTTTCCATCACTATCCAGTTTTCTTACCCTGCTTTTCTGGTAACTAGTTCTAATATCCTGAAGTGTATCAACTAGGACAGCCAGCCACTGTACGAGTAAGTTCTCCATTTCTGAGAGAACCTGTATCCCTCACTTTTTACAGCCCCACTATTTCCTGTTACAATTCGTGGATCAGATGGCCTCTATCTCCATTGTTAAACTGTGCAGTGGTTTCCATCTTTAAGCAGTGCAACCGCCATCATTTTTCAAAAGGGTTAGCTCCACCATCTTTGCAAGATGGTACCTACCATCTCTAGAGGCACAGTCTTGAATGAGGAGCCTGTTTCCAGGTCAGCCATCTTGATGTCCCCAGCCACAATCTCTGGAAGGGTACTGACCTGTGTTAATTGCCCTCTATGCTGTTGTGAGTCGGGTAGCAGAGTTCATGGAATACAGCATGTTGGGAAATGGAAGCCAAAATCTGAACTCTGACCAAGTGAAGTTTAAGGAACCAGCCACGTCCTGTAAGCATGCTTGCCTGACGACATGACAAACCCACAAGTAAACACATAAGCAAGCCTCCTTTCTGCCGCTAATTCTTTCCAGTTGGCCCAGATAAGCAGGAGAGATCTTATTGGTTGGTCCCTCAAATATATACACTAAATGTACCTAAGAGTTCATGGCAGTTGGAAATCACAGACGAATCTTCTAAAATCTTTTTTCATATATATATATATATATATATATATATATATTAATATTCTTGCTGTCCTCCAGAAGCAATACCCACCCATGTAATGTTCACCCAGAAAATAGGAGAAATGTATAGTAAATCCTTCACCCAGAGAGAGAGTGGACAGAATGGCTTAGGACTAAACAGGTCTTACTGCGAGAATGGATGCCCCTCTCAACTCAACTCAAGAAGTGTTGAGGGGAGGGATGATTCCTGGAGCATGAGTTACGTGATGCAGCTCAAATCCAAACGAGTTCACTGGGTACTACTAAAGCCTCGATAAATTAAAAGAAAAGTATGGACATCCCTTTCTCCTAAGTTTTAAGGCCTTTTCCTCAGAAATAATTTCTGTTATTAGCACATTGTACACAGTCCCAGACAATTCCAAGTGGACACTCTTGTCAATTCAATAAAGTTCCAAGAACTCCAGTTTATGAGACTCTGAGGAATTTTCATTGCTGAAAATAATGCATAGACAATTTTATCCATATTTCAGACACTCTACACTAATGGGCTATTCTTCAAAAAATTCAAACATTCCTTTAGACTATATACTGAAGAATCGGGGTATGTTTGACCTTGAAAACTTAAAGAAGGGATGTGTTTACTTTTTAGTGAATTCAGGGATGGCCTGGGTGCCTCTCAGAAATGAAAGAAAATGGCCAGTAGGGGGCAGCATTACCTCTAACACTCTCAGAGTTACAACTTTGTAGACATAAAGGCAGATGAATGGACACATTATACATTAGAATTCTTTCCGCACCCCTGGGAAATTATTAACTGTGGCAAACTTGTATGCAATCAAGGAGATTAAAGAAAATGAATGAGAACAGTGAGAGGGGAAATGTTCCAGTGGATGAGCCGGGAAGAGCACTTTCCTAACCCTCTGGAGAAATGTCCCACATTTTTACCGTTGCCCTTAGAGTCTGAAACTCAAGAGGAGGCTGATCCTAAGCCTTTCTATTCCCTATGATTCTCTAAAGCAAACCAGAAGGGAGAACAAATTAATAGAACTCATATTCCCTTCTGTGTGGAGAAACTGAAACAATTTAAAAAGGATCTAAGCCATCTCTCAAATGAGCTGAAAATTATATTAAGGTATTTAAAAGAATTAACCAGAATTATGTCCTGGATCATGTGGATGTAGCTCTACTCTTGAGATACACCTTATCGATACAGCAGCATGAGCAAATCTGGCATGAAGCCGTTAAACGGGCAGCTGATTGGTATAACCAAACCAACAGTGAATTTGATTCCCAGACTAAGTGAGGCTGCTTGAGCTCCCACAATGGGATATCAATCTGCCTGAGGGCTTGAGATTCTGTAACTATTTTATAATTTGTCTTATCAAGGGTTTATATCAATCTGCACCCTCAGATTATTTAAAGCTCTCTGTGATTGTTCAGGGTGAAGAAGAAAATTCTTGCCAATTTTTGCACAGGATCAATGGCACCAGGAAAATTATATCAATATATATCTGCTTTGGCCTCTGACTAACTATGTTTGAAAAAAGATATTTATAACCAAGATATCCCCAGAGTTACACAGAAAAATCTCAAAAGATGGATTTGGGGCCAGGCACAGACCTAAAGAATTTACTTACGGTAGTCACAAACTTGTCATTAAAAGGAAGGGGAAGAGAGTAAGGGCAGAACAACAAGCAATCCTTTCGGCTCAAGCCTTACTCCTGGAGAGTGAGAACAAACTTGCTCTGCCAAAGGGGGATTGTTTTACATGTGGAAAGCCAGGCCAGGTGTGTGAGGATGGTTCTTACCCTGTTACAGGTCTTTGACCAATTATAGATGCAAATGTTGGAAATCTGCCTGCCCCATACGAAGAAAGAAATAAAAAGGAGTAGAAACGTGTAAAATCCCCTTATATATACAAGTCTTCTTAATCTTAAGGTATAATTTAAAGCCTTTGTTAAAAGTCTTTGGGACTCGAAATTCTCATTCACAGCCCAGTAAACGCTGCTAATTTTGTTTTCTATGAAAAGATGTAGAAAAAGAAAGAACAGGCTAGGAGCTTCTCGCTGCACCAGAACACCGCTGGATATTATCTGCTGGCTCTTTACCAAAACTCGTGTATTAAATGTGGCAATGCAGGACTCCAGTGGGCTTACTGGCCCTAGAAGAGAAGGACCCTTGGTCCAGATTCCAAATTGCTACCCCTGCAACAAGGGGACACAAGACGCTCTGATAGCTCCATCTTGGCCATCATTTCAGCAGGACAAACCTTCTGACCACAGTGGAAATAGCACAAATATAACTTTTTCCCTCAGAGGAGGCTACTTGTTTTATCCCTACGTCTTATTTTAGCCAGTTGGCTTTTAGCCAATGTTGGGTTAGAGTATCAGTGGAATTCCAGTGACTGAACATTTTTCTCTATAACACTACTTCTGTTTTTCGTTGTATTTGAGATAGCGTTTTTCTCTGTAGTCCAGGCTGGTCCTGAACTCACTAAGGAGCCCAGGCTGGACTGAAACTCATGCGAATCATCCTGCCTTACCTTCACAAGCACTGGGATTAGATTCATGCACCACTGTGCTCAGTTTATATGGTGCTGGGGAATCGAACCTTGCCCATGCGCTCACTAAGGAAACACTTTAACTGCTGAGCAATACCCTGTGCCCCAGTGTTGATTATGTAATTAAATTTTCCTCCTTATCCATTAACTTCTGATAATCCCTGACTTTTTTTGTTTGGTTGGTTTTGCTTGACAAACTAAGTAGACACAAGCAACCTAACTTTAGCTAGTGACTATCGCATACAATGTGTGGATCATCTTATTTGATCTCAGAGACTCAACTCATTTAGTTTAGACTTTAAATTTTTGGGTTGACAGAAGGTTACTTTGGTTTAGAAACACTTCGGCAAAGGATCTTTTACTTAGATTTAAAAGAATCCAATTCTGTCGGAGCTGGAGGAATGGCTCAGTGGTTAACAAGCACTAAGTACCCACGTTTGATTCCCCAGCACCACATAAATCAGGCATGGTGGCTCATGCATGTAATCCCAGCCTTGGCTGAGGCAGAAGGATTGCCATGAGTCCAAGGCCAGCCTGGGCTCCATAATGAGTTCAGGACCAGCCTGGTCTATAGAAAGAGACTCTCTCAAAATTAATTAAGTAAGTAAAACAAAAGAAAATAATTCAATTCATCAAGTCAGAAAAATAGAACATGGTCATAATTGTGTCAAAATTGTTAAATTAATTTTATTTAAACGATTGTTTAGAGGGCCTTATAAGATCAAATTCTTGACAACTCAAGTGTCGTCAAGAAGCTCACAAGAGCACTTATAAGAGAAATGGCAAAAGAGAGCTGGCTATGTTGCCAACCTCTTATAGCCTAAAATCCAGATTTGCTTATAATAGAACAAACAACAAGTTAACCTGATTGTTTTGTGTCATGCATTGAGACAGAAGAAGAGAGTAACTTGGTTCTGCATGCAATGCAGCTATTTGGAAAGAAATTCAGGGGTTTGTATTTATTTACTTGTTTATTTACTTATGTATATTTTTGTGACATTTTGGTTATTAAATGTCCCTGAAAAGTCTCATGCATTTGGATGATACGGATTATGTGTAGCACCGTGCACCTCCATAATATGTGGACCGGGTCTGGAGGGGTGGGTGATGGTTGCGTGGAGGAACACTGATACGTGGCAGTTATATATTACAAGTATGTGGTGGGTTAGGGACTTAAACTTGGAAGGCATGGAGCACCGAGGCAGGGCCTAGAAGGGGTAGATCACACAGACAGGACCTGGAATGGTATATGCTACTTCTTCCCTTCTTTGCTAGGGGACTTGTCTCTCTGTTTGCATGACATGATGAGCTGCTCTATGTCTTCCGTGTTCTTCCCCATTGTCAACCATTCATGGCTTGATAATGACCTTCTGAAACTGAGCTAAAATAAATGTTTCCTCCCCCTAATTTGTGTATGTTGTGTATTCTGTCACAGCAACAAATAAGTAACTCTTTCTTTTTCTCTCTCTCTCTCTCTCCTTGGGCAGAGTGACTAAAACTTTCACTAATTGCAAGGGGTCTTGAAGACAGTTGAGAGATTTCCTGTTGGAGTTAAGTAGACTCATGAGGGTTGGTTTCTTACTGTTTCTTAACCCCTGAGAATGACTTCTAGACATTAAGCCAAGAGTCTTGCTTCGCTGGGCAGAAAAATAGAAAGATTTAAAAACTCTTCATCAGCCTTTTTCACACATATAAAAGTTTTATCCACCAGATGGCTAAAATAGTTTATTTATAGGAAAAAAAAATCTTGTGTCAGCTACAGATCAGATAACCGAGAGCTGTAAATTTTTTTCTGTGAGATTATCCCTTCACAAATGGCAGTCTCAAAACTGTAAGGCTCAAGGTACACAGGAACTTGCAAATACAAACTTTAGAATTTGGCAAATTTAAGCTATTACTAAAGTAAAATGTGAAAATATCTTTAAAATTGCTCACTTATTAGATAATTGGTATAATCTTTATAAGTATTTAAACAAATTAAAATGTTAGTTATGTTGGTCCAATATCTTAGTTCTCAAAAATGGCCTGAAGTAATTGGCACATAAATTAAAATGAGGTTAATGCTCACAGATACGACGTGACAACATCTGAGTCATATTTTGATAAGTTGGATCAAACCTTTGTGAATTCCAGAGGTCAAAAATTGAGAATATTCAATGTTTTTAAGGAAAGTATTACTACACACACACACACACACACACACGCACGTGCACACACACACACACACACACACAGAGGCTTATGTTTGTTCTCTTAAATTTATTTGATGTTAATAGGGTATTCACAATTATGTGAGCTGTACCTTGCTTCTGTTCACAAGATTTTGTCTTTATTGCTAAGCTTTACCTTTTTTTTTTTTTGCAACTTGTTAAAAAAGACCAACTCTGCAATAAAAATAATGTGGATGGTGATGTTGAATATAAACAACATATATGCGATGCCACTTGTTATACAAGTAACAGGAATTGACCACTGGCTCCAGTATTTCAGAAAAAAAAATATCCAGCTCTAAATAGACTCTCTTCTCATCAAAGACATAAAGCTACATGCCCCTTTGAGAGACTGGAAGGACTCAAATGCCTTTTCAGAGAACAATGATGAAAACTTGCTTCAGAGAAGTAATCCTGTTCTGGCTAAATTTGAACTTGGGGTTTCTGATTTTACTGTTTCAGTAGCTTCAGTTAATTCACTATCTTCTTCAAGAATAAATTCATTTTTTTCCGCACCTTTTCTTTTGTATAGCCACAAACACTTCAGGATTGGTAAACACTAAAGTTAAATCAATGAACCACGCTGTAATCTAAAATAGAATATCCTAAGACATTCTTTTGGTCAGTGTGGCAGTTTGCATCTGGAGTGTTCCCCAAAAGCCTCAGGTTCCTACGGAGGCTGTGTAGGGTTGGGAGATGGGGCCTGCCTGGAAGGGGCAGAAACTTAGGGCTTGTCCTGGAGGGGCATGTGCTGGTTCTGCCCATCCTCTCGGTCTCTCTATTCCACAATGCTGTGAGGATGTCTGTCCCCCAGGGAGGTCTAGCTCTAGCTTTGACCCCACCATGTGATTCCCCGATTTTCAAGGCACCCACCCATGAATCAACTGAGACCTAATACTCTAAGCTACAATAAATCTCTTCTCCCTAAATCATGGATGTCAGGTATTGAGTCACAGTGACAAAAAAGTAACTACAGCGTATAGAAATTTATACTATAATAATGCCTCATCTTGATTTTCACCAACAAGTTAATATTATGTGAGAATCTAACCCACCCTATGAAACCTTATTTTTGAATTAGCTTTTCTCATCTATTTAAGTGAGAAATCTTTTAATCATAGGGATTATTATCTTTGTGATATTGCTCTTTGTTCTCTGTCTAAATAAGCTTTTTCTTGCTGTTTATTTATCCTAGATTATGATCCCTGAAGTACAAATGCCAGTCTATACTGAACTCTAGAAAACTCCATCCCCTAGAGGTCATGGCGCCACTTCCATAATGGCACTTAGGTGCGAACACTTTATGGAGGAATTGTGAAAGTGGGCAGAAGGTATTCAGGGAGTTAGGGATGGAGGGGTCCCACAGAAATGGAGAAATGCCTGGCAAGCAAGACCAGTGGAGAATGTATGTGCATAACAGCAGACTGAGGCTCCTGACCACAGACAGTGGACTATTTCCCAGAATGTTGCATAGTTACAAAGACAACTGAGTCAAAGATCTCAAGGGTAGAGGGCTTCAGCGGCTCCTTAGAGGCGGAGAATCATGGCAAGCAGCTAAATAACCAAACTGCTTATTAAAGGGCAGTCCATTACCTAGTTCTTCTATAAAAGCCACTAGAAATATCAACCCACATTCTGGGCTCCCTTCTGACTAACAGAAGGATTCATCTCTCTTTTCTTGTCCCTAATAAAATGCCTCCTCTACACCTTGCTCTGCTTGTGCACAAATTTTTCATACCTTATGTCAAGAGACAGGAACCAAATACAAATTGCCAACATAGACAAACTGCTTACAAAGGACAAAATAGGGTCAACAATTCTTAATCATGTTTTGTTTTGTTTTGTTTTGTTTAGGAGACAGGGTCTCACTCTATAGTTCTGGTAGCTCCTGACATCACTCTAAAGCCAGGCTAGCCTGAAACACACAGCGTTTTACCTGCCTCAGCATCTCCAATGCTGGAAATACAAATATTTTTCACCACACTCAGTTTATTTGTTCAGAGTCTTGATTGAAATCCACAGAAGTGAGTGATCTTGAAACCTATACTTTATTAGTTTCATGTAAACTTTTCTTTTGAGTAATTAGTTTTATAAAGACTTCACTATAAATAAGATGTGAACCACAAGAAAGTACCAGGAAACCTCTTCATACTGTTCTAGAAAAATCTATGACCTAATGAAAATAAAGAAAATATTAGTGCAGTTTCCAAAAGACACACTCTCGTTGGGAAAACTTGAGAGGATAATAGGTAAGATGAAAATGCATTAAAAATTTCTCTTTGTAATTATATCTTATACCATTATAGACCTGCTTATTTTTATTTAATTTTTAGTTATATTGCAAGAGTATGTTATTTGGTATATATAAGTTCATTTTGTTATATTTTAGACCTATTTCCCAGTATATTATGACATATTATTTTTAATTCACTGTGTCTACTAAATATTTCTTTTGTTGAGATAAATCTCCTGTGCTTACTGGAGTTGTGGGGAGGTTCCCAGGTCCACAGATTCTCACACAGCAAAGAATGAAGCAGGTGGAGTCTGAAAATAATGAAAACAATATTTTTGAACCAAATAATATAGAAAAAAAAGTCCTTGACCAACAAAGCAGAAAGACACCCAAGCAGGGGTTCCTAAAAGAAAGAAAAGAAAAAGGAACAAGAAATCAGGGAGGCACACACTACTGACTTTCTGCATAGTCGGAATAAAAAGGGGGCTGGAGCAGTGAGAGGGGATTTAATGATTGGCTTCTTATGAAACATATTAACTGCAAAGTCTGGAGAAACTAAAAAACAAACTCAACTGAAAAAATAGACTTTGGGTAAAGGGTTTGAGGAGATACCCTATTCTGAAGTTATTCTTCCCTAAACTCCTGCCTATAATTTTTTTCTCACTTGATTATGAATCTACTACGGATTGAATAACATGTTATTTCATACAACTTTGAGAATGTGTGGAACTATGTACCGCACTTTTGAGTAATTTTTCTCTCCATCTCCCCTCCTCCCTCAACATCCCTCCCCTTCCACTCTCATTGTCCTCTCCTGGCAGGCCATCAGCCCTCTTCTGACCCTCTCTCTTACATTAAGATATATTGTACATGTATTTGTGGCAAATCTCGTATGAGAGACACCGTGCAGTATTCAGTCATTTGTGTCTGGTCCCTTTCACTGAACATTATTGGGTCAAGGTGACCCCAGTTTCTTACAAATACTTCATATCTATCTTTGTATTAAACTAAATATTTCTTTATCTCATTCTCTTTCTCTTCTCATTCTCAGTTTGTAATTACATCTCAATTAGAACAGTTTATTACATCTCTATGTTTTTGACAATTTTTTTGGTCTCTTTAGATTTTACTCTATATAAAATTTAAATAATTTCATTATTCTCTGTCAGACTGATTTTTCATATATTGAATCTATCAGTTAATTCAAGTGCCTGATTTCTCAATATTGTGAAGATTTCCTCTACTTTTTTATTTTCCTCTTTAGAGAGCATGTCCATTTGATGCTTTGCAGTTTCTTTGAAAAGGTTACAGGTCACCTGTAAACTTTAAATGTTCTAAAACATTCCCAGCTCACTTATTTTAACAACTGAGTCTAATAAGTTTCTTGTCTGAGTTTCCTGATGATCTCATTCCTTTTTCCCCTTAAATTGTAACAATCTGTTAATACCTTGTGACTGCTTTGGTATAATTATTTGAAATCTGGATTGAAATATCCCTTTTTTTTTCTTTTTTGAGACAAGGTCTCACTTGTTAGCCCCTGAACTCACTATGTAGGACAGGCTAGTCTTGGGACTTGGAAAACCTCCTGCCTCAGCCTCTCAAGTTCTGGGATTACAAGTGTGAAATATCTCCTTCTTGAGAAAGCACATTTGCTCTTGGCTGCAAACTGCCTGATAGGGTTGGTGTACATTTAGTGCACCTTTCTCACGTGGTACAACCCTTTATCATTCTAACAAAAGTGTTTTACTTTCAGATTTATTTTTGCTGCCAACTTTTAAAAAGACTAAGAAAAAATAATTTTTTTTTTCCAGAAAAACACTCAAGAAGTGAATAATAATGGGACCATGATTCCAAGTTAAGAAAAAGTGCATGGGACCTAGAACAATTTCTCCTTAGAATCCAATTGCTTCTTCATGACATGGAGAAGCTGAGAAGCAGAGTAGTATTTAACACTTAGCATACGGTTTTTGATATTTTGAGTTGATTCTGTATTACAGTATAAGCAAATAAAATTTCATTCACTTTAAGAATAAATTTCAGGTGGCAATGTTATAGGCCTTCTGATATATGAAGACAGGTGTAACAACAATCATACTAAAGCCATATGTCAGTGGGAAGGACACAAATTCATGATCATGAGTTCCCTTCACTACTAAATCTTAACACCCCAAAATTGGCTTTCCAAAGTTTATCCTTGAAGCATACAAACCCCCGTCCAATATCTACCTTTCTACAGAAACAACGATGAAGGAGGAGCACCTGTAATCTGACTTGCTGAGTTTTACTCAAGATATAAGGATAACACTGTCAATGCAAATGATTTATTATGCTATGTGATTCTGGTTTTGGTATTTGGACAGTTTGATAGAGCATTAAATCTTATCAGAAATGGCTAAAAAGGGGTAATATTATTCTCAAAATAATGCTTTATATACTCATAATTTATTAGTGTTAGATAAATAGTGAAATAGCTATAAAGATAATTTTTTGAAATAAGTTTGCATGGTATATGCTATATTTTAAACAGCTATAGTATAATAAAAACAAAATAATATATGATACTGTATATTTTCTGAGAAACTATAATCAGGTAAAAGACCATAGAATTTCTACTATTAGAATTTATTGCAAGATATAAAAAGATTTAAGCAAATTGAAATATATATGGGTCAATTTTTTATGGATCAGCCAAATGTTTAAGTCTTTATAGATATAAAAAATAATATGTATAATTGTATATAGTGAGTACATTTTTAAAAACTATCAACAATCTAATATTTTGTATTTATTATAAAGTTTCCTGATGTTTTTTATATTCTAGAGTTGAGAAAACTTGATATCCTGCTTTGAGATTGTGATGTTTATTTGCATTAAGCTTAGCCATTAACCTTCGTGTTTTTTGTATTATTGTTGATTTCTCAGTTTGCATTCTTCTAAAACTTGTGTGATCAATTTCTCATCACAGAGTCTATAGGGATGTTATTTCCATAGGCACTATCGCTGAGAACTTAAATTTTCATAATAAAAGTCCTAGGATTTTGTTACAGATGTCTTTACCTCATTACAGGGTTACTAGGGGACTGTTTCATCTGGTGTGCTTTGATATCTTATGTACCTTAACAAGCAATCTGGCACAAGCCTTCTGTTTATGACATGAGGAAACGTAGCACTGTGATATATCATGGGTACTGTTAATTACACTGCTTTGCTAGGCATCATTAAACCTCAAAGCCCTGAAAGTCATGTCAAGAGGATTTGTTTTTATTTATGCTAAACTACTTTTAAGATTTAAGTTAAAAAGTCTATGGGACAATTGAGACTAAAATATTGCACATTCAGTTTTGATTGAGACCAATCTGCTGGCAAGTACAATTCTTGGTTAAAATTTAACCCTTTTGATAACCAGCGCCCTTCTCAGCTCCACAGGTACAGGGCTGTAATGGAGTCTCTTCCTCTGGGACCTACTGGTCCTGGGAAGTGCCTAGGGAGGACACTAGATGCCCTAAAAGCCAGGAGCTAGGGACCTAAGTTTACACATACTAGCTATTCCAATAAAATCACTTTTTAATAAACCAAGATGACTCTGAATCTTCCAGAAAATGTAAGATATAATCCCAGAAAACATTTCCAGAACATCAACTGAACACAAGGGATCACATACTATCAATATTGTACCAAAACCCTAAATAGTTATATATTGCAAACAGACACTAATAAAACAAAACATTTTTAATAAGGAAGAGTTTCTTGTCCTTTAAATTTCAATAACTTCACTTTAGACAAACACAAATGTATTTGACATTTACATTATGCAAAATGTAAGTACAGTCCATAATGAACACATAAGACACAACTGCCTTTTTGCCTTAATTTGTTAAACATTAAACATTTATTATAAGAAGAAAAAAACGTATTTGCTAAAAATTCCTGAGAATTCACATTATGAACTTATTTTCGAGAAAAATAAAAGGAGATGCCCCTTAAGTCAGGAGCAAGATAGGTTTGCCCACTCTCACCACTCCTATCCAAAACCCTAACCAAGACAATCAGGCAAGAGAATGAAGTAAAGAAAATAATTGCTAGAACAAAAGAAATTAAAGTTTCCTGATTCAAAGATAACATGATTCTCTACATAGAAGACCCCAAAAGACACTTGGGCTTAATTAACAAATTCAGCCAGTTACAGGATATAAAATTAATGCAAAAAATCAGTAGCATTCCTCTACACTAACAATGAAGTAAATGAAATAGAGCGAAGTATTCTCAAAATATCAAATGCCTAGGAGTAAATTTAAACAGAGAAGTGAAAGATCTAACAACATAACTATAAGATGCTGAAAAAAAAAAGAAATTAAAGAGGATCTTAGAAAACGGAAAGACGTCCTCTGTTCCTAAACAGGCAGAACTGGCATCTCGAAGCTGTCTAGCACACAGATTCCATGCATTTCCTGTCAAAATACCAATGACTTAGAACTTGAAAAATCTTAAAATCTATAAAGAGCCAAAAGATACTCGAATATTCCTACAACCGTGAATAATAAGACAAAGTTAGGTGGCAGACATTGAGTGATATTACAAAGCAACAATGATAAAAACCATATGGTATTAGTATAAAAACTGGCAGGTCAAGAATGAGACAGAACTGAGGACTGAGAGACAAATTCAGGTGCCTTTAGGCATCTGATACTTCGCAAAGGGGCCAAAAATACACACTAGGGAAAGGATAATCTGTTCACTAAATGGTGCTTGAAGAAATGGTTACCCACATGTAGAAGAATGAACCTAGACTCACAGCTATCACCATGTGCTAAAATCAAATCAAAGTGAATGAAAAGCCTAGATACTAGAATGGAAACACTGAATCTCATGGAGAACAAACTAGGCAAAACTCTTGAAGATGTAGGTATTGGCAAAGAATGTGAAATAGGACAGCTAATGGAAAGAACATAACCCCCAGAATCACCAAATGGAATTATATCAAATTGAAACATTTTTGCATGGCAAAGGAAACAATTAACAGAGTAGAGGAAACCAGCAGCACAGGAACTCTTTTTAATCCTCATCCCCTCAAACAGGAAGTTGATAAAGAGACTGTGTAAGGAACTGAAGAAAAACAAAACCTTCATAATCAAATTCCCAATTAAAAACAAACAACTGAAGCGAGCAGACAATCCCCATATGAAGAATAATAGAAAATCCATGAAAAATAATGACGTTCAGCATCCATAGCCACTGAGGAAGTGCAAATCAAAGCAACATCAAGACATCGTGTTTCCCCACGGAGGACAGCTCTATCAAGAACTCAGAAAGTAAAAAAAACCGCTCTATCCCTTGTTTCTAAAGACCTGTTATTCTGCACTTAGCCTCTTTTGTTTTGATTTATATTTCGTTCTTAAACATCATCAGAGAAAAGATATATTAGATGATGTTGAGGATGTGGCAAAAAGATACCCTGTTACATCGCTAATAAAATTCTAAATTGGTGGAACAACTATAGAAAGCAGTACGGATATTCTTTTTAAAAAACTGAAAATAGATGGTTTATTTGACTCAAGAATACTTCTTTTGGATATCTTTCCAAGAGTTAAAAACAACATATAACAGATATGCATGTATACCCCCATTTATAGCTAAATTATGGAAGATGCTGACATATTTATTAACAACCCAATGGGCAAGCAAAATGTGGTATATATCCACAATGAAACTCTGCCATAAAGACAGATATTTATAGATAAGTGGAGACAACTTGAAACAATTATGTTTAATAAAACAAATCAGATTCAGAAGAGTAAATAACACACAGTCTCTCTAATATGAAAATTCCAGAGTACAAATAAACAATAAAGTAAAACAGGTGAGATGTTGGGAATCAGGTAGAAAGGGGGATGTGGAGAAGCAGAGATAGGGGAAGGGGAAAGGGGGATAAAGAGTACTCAGTGTGTGTACGCACAACATTTTCAAGTTTTGTGTAGCCAAATTGTATTGAAAAGACATACTAATAAAAACAGGGAAAATTAAAAAAGGAAATTAAATTTCTATTTTAAAATGCTACTCTGAAAATTTACATATTCACTGAAATTGAATGAATAAAGAAGGAAAGTATCATCAAAAGTAAAGCATATGGTTTTAAAAGATTGTAAGGAATATTAAAAACCTCATCTTAATATTTTTAGTAAAGAAGAAAAATTTTAATATTACATGTGGTTATTAAGATAATGATAAATTTCCTAAATATATATACAATACTGAATACATATGTATGTATAAATATTATTGAATTTTGTTATGTGTAATCTACTTAATCTGAGGCAAATTATGTAATTTTTTTTAAAATTTCATTTTACTTTTAAAATTTTAATAACCAGTAGAGATTTAGATATTTTTTCTTATGCAAGATATTTTGAAAGAATAAATTTCATAAATCAGCTGTTATTATAATTTGCCAAGAAAAATAGAGTTGCAAAAATATTATATAATGTAATAGGAAACATTGGTGTAATTCTAGAGGCTCTGAAATTACATGAGCAGGTGTTTTGTCCTCAGGCAACCTGTCAAATTTAACCCTCATTTTCAAATATGTTGAAGTGGATAATCACTTCATCTACTTCTGTAAGTTATTTGAAAGGCTAATTAATGTATTGAATAATATATGGCATTCAATAATAGCTTTGCATATAAATAAACACTCAATTACTGGTCATCTTAATCATATTTTAGTCATAGTAGTGGGCTAAATGTAACAGAATATGTAATATAAGCAAAGTCTAAATGCTACAGCTTAGGGATTCCTTGGTTACTGAATGTGGTGACTAAATTGCATTGAATTCTGCTAGTTACGTTTGAACATTTAATTGCTTTATAACCAAAACTATACTTCAACTTTCAAAAGATATCTGTAATGCTATGTATTTACGTGTAAGAAGAAAACTAAGTTTACTTTTGGCAAGATTGGAGGAATATTTATACATTTTGAATATTCATTAATAATACTCCTGATTTTTGCCAGTGATACTGATTGTAATCAATATGAAATTCAAATGAGAATTTGAAAACAAAATTAAAGTGATTTTCCATTCTGACAGAAACGCTATTAAGGGTTAAACGCGATTTCCAGAGAGACTTACTTTGATTTGAATTTCTGTGTTGCTTCTTATTTGTAAGGGAATTTGGGGCAAGATAAATTTTCGTATTGTTGGGGTTTATTTTCTCTCATATGTGGGATGAGAGCAACACACACATCAACCTGGGGAAACTGTGAGGAACACGTGAGTTAATATATGTAAAGCACTGCCACAAATAAAAGAGTTGTCCCCTCTCTGGTCCTCAAATCTCTACGATTATAGCAATACCTCAAGGTAGAGATATTGTAAGGTTGGGTCTTTGAGAAGTTACTGGCTTCTAAGGGTCCAAGTCCTTATGAGTAGAATGACTGCTCTTAGAAGAAAATTCTGAAAGAAATTCCTACCTCCTGCCATGTGAGGTTATAAAGAAAACACAAGTGTGTGGCAAAGCAGACCTTTCCATATGCCAAATGTGCTGAATCCTTAGATTGGATGGCTCAGCTAACAGACCCTTGAAAATTAATTTCTGTTCTTTATAATCCACTCTGTGATTTATAAAACATCACTTAACATGTAGGAAGGACCATGTTTCTATTGTCTTCTATAATATCATCCAAATTTTATTTTTTAAGATTTTTGATCCTTAAATTTTAATTTATTAATACATTTATCATTTTCCATGATGTGTGAGTTGGCACTTTGTACTTAAGTTTTCTCCACATGCAATTGATTGGGGGAACTGGAAGGTCTCATGTGGGTTCACCCACAATTCTGGCTACTGTTGTTGGCCAAACCTTAGTCATAGATTTCCCTTGCATTACATTTTTTAAATGACCATCTGATTTAATTCGTGTAAAATAATGCTAGTCAACAATGATTCATTGTTTATCTTTTACATAATTGTTACTGCTGTTATACAGTTCTGAAAATTATTTAGTGACTTAGTATAACATACTATTTTTTGTTTGTATCACAAATTATAAAGCAATACTCCAAGACAAAAACACATGCAGTAGCATTTGAATCCATCTCAAAAACTCTTCTCGTGACATTCAGAGACCACTTGTCCGCTTTGCATGTCATTACTGAAAAGTGGCTATAACTCTGTGACTTCATCACCAGCTTCATGAGAAAAGATGACAGAACACAAATACTATCTCAGAGTAAATAAAACTTAAACGACTTAGTCAAATTGAGCTCATGCCTTGTGCCTGGCAACACACTAGGTGTCCAAGATTCATAATAAAGAACTCAAAATCAAATGAATCGAAGTGGCTAGCAGGACATGGGACATTGGCTTAGCCTTAAGATACAGGTAAGTGTTTGGAACAGGGAAAGATACTGTGCATATTGAACCTGGAAAGCCAAAGAGAAGAATCTTCTTCCACAGTGCAACATCTGTGGTTTATTTAATGACAGTTCACAGATCAAGGACCATAAACTTATAGTAAAATTTAAAAGACACATGGCTTCCAAACATAAAACAATATATTCTTATGACAACAAAAAATGACAGATTAATAAATTAGAATGAGTTATATTACAGCATCCTCTTAAAATCTTGAGTTGTGAGGAATTAAATTGTACTTTATGTTTTTTTTTTAACTTATCCAAATTTAGGAAAAAAATGAGTTGATATTTATATGACTTTTGGAGAGACAATAAATATTTCCTGTGTCAAATAGTTTAGAAATTTGGGTGTTCTGTACTTGAATGAATAAGGGAGAGTTACAAATGAAAAAAAAAAAAAACACAAGGATCAAGAAGAAGAAGAAAAATACTTTCAGTCTTCTAAGAGTTGTCATATTTTACAGTCTGAAACGCTTTGGAGAATTGCAATATTTGTAAACTTCCTTTATTCGGTGACCATATCTTAACCTGTGATCCTTAAACTCCTAATTCCCTTCAGGCCTCTTCATGGCCACAGTTTCAAGCCCATACTCTGCCATGAACTGTAGCAAGCCTCACTTGCTACTGCAAGGATGGACAAGCCATTTATATTCACATAATTATTCATACAGAGAAAAAGTCAGAAGGTAGATCAAATAATAGCTTTGACAACTATTTGTATAAATTTTAAGAAAAAAGAAAGGACAAAATATTTAAGTAAATTTGAGTTTGAGCTGTTATAGAAGTTTACAAAAATATTGAAAAATTAACACAGAATACAAGTTCTAGTTAGAATTTAACTATTTGCTGAACTATAATTCAATTTATTGTTTATTCAATAGGGCATTAATTTTCTGATAAATATGTAGCAACGACAGATGTAGTATGAACTGTACTGATATCTATTCTTGCAATTAAATGGTTCATAATTTACTAAAGAGTTTTATATTTTTTCAAATGTCAATATAAAGTTATATTGTAAAATATTTTAGTAAAGTTGTAAAGAAGTTTAAATGACCACTTTTAAAATAAATTTAAGCGATTACTAAATATCATTATAGTATATATTAGATTATTCTGTAAAGTAATATTGTGGTGATATTCATTTAATGATCAAATAAATAATTAGAATATTCATTAGAGTAAAAATATTGTTCCAATTTTTAATTAAATAAAAATTATTTTATTCTGTCAATTTTCTCTAATTATAGAAGATAGCATTATGAAATTTAAATTATTGCATACTAAATCATTTCTTTTAATAAATTTGAAATGACTGAACTCTATTTTACTAGAAAAACAAAAATAATTTAGTATGACTGTGTATTTAATATTAGTAAAGTATGTCTGTGAAACCAAAATTGTCGACATTCAAATGATTGAACATCAAAATAATTGTATGGAATATCTGTTCATTTAGAGTATTTGGCCAAGGCCCCATAGTCAGGTAGAGAAACTGTGTCTAGAAGATGCAGCATGTCTAACACAACCATAGAAACATGAAGTCTACTGTGAAAATTCCTTGTTGCTGTGTCCTCGATCACCTCTTCATATGCTCTGACTATTTGCAGAAACTTATCTACCTTCCATGACTAGTTTTTCTCGTTCCTAGAAATTCATAAAGCAGAAATTTTGTGCATAACAGGTAGCAGATGGAATAACATTTGTCTCGATTTTTTTCACTTTGTATAAATTTTTGGAGATGCATCTGTGTTGTGCTATCTCCAAAGTTCATTTCTTTGTTTAGTTCTTTAAGGTCCCAGAGTCTAAATAGATTCAATTAATTATTTCATTGTTGTACCTTAGGATGATAATCCTACTTTTGTTTATCATGAATAAAGCTTTTATAAATAACTTAGTAAAAGTTTTGTTGGGTATGTTTCCCTTCATCTTAGAAACAATTGCAGAAAGAGTGGCAAATATAACTTAACTGTTATAATAACTCTCTCTTGTAAGCATAACTTTCTCTGTCTCTCTCTCTCTATCTCTCAAAAGCTATCAAAGCTTTCCTGACATAAGGCATTCAATGTTAGTCTCAAGTAGAAGTTTCATGTAACAGATGGCTGTAGACAAAAACTCCATTTATCTTTTCATAATATATAATAAACTTACACAATATTTTAAAAATCACTGAGAGGCTCAAAGAAGCTGTTTGTCTTAAAAATATATTTTTGCCTTTTAATATTCTTTTGAATATTTTCTTGAGTTCTACAATCAATAAAATATTACGCTTCTTATGTAAAATGATCATAATATTTCATTAAATCAATAAGAATTCTGAGATTTGATCCAAATGTTATTTTTATGAAATTTAGTTCAAAGCCACTAATTTTAAGAGAATAGAATGGTAAAAATGACTTTGAAATCATTTTACTATTAAATATACGATTATTCATGTTATTACATGGAGCCTTATTGTTGCATGAATACTATCATTAAAAAATTATAAGTACAATAAATGTATGTTCACCGCTATATTTGTAAAATTTTGTTTTACTTCATTACAATCTGAAATACTTTAAGATAAAAAGGACTAAAATATAAAACAGCTTCTAAGTTTTCCAAATATATGTTTAAAATTGTACAGTAATAAATTATTAAAAATAAATGTTTCCCTGCAGATGTTGCAATAGAAAATTTCCCACCTGTGACTTTTGTAAAATATATTGTTAAAAAATAAAAAGAATTTGCTAGAACTCCTAAGGTATACTCTGATTTTTCAAATATTTCAAATCAGTGCTTTTAAACTCAGTTTTTCCTGGTGACATTTTGGAATATAATTAGTCCCACTGAAACTGATAGTTCTAAAAGACGCTTGAAGAGCTATCCCACTCTAATCAGTGTTTACAAATGACTACTAGGATTTGCTAATTTTTGCTGCAACAAGAGGTCATTCAACAGCTACAGTGGGTGTTTAAAGTGTTGTTCATTGAGCTGGGAGAGAAAGAATGTGTATCATCAAGTAGCCTGGTCGTGCTCATTTATCTTGCTACTCTCATTTGGACGTGTTTTGATCAGCAAACGTATTATTAACTTGGAGCATTTAGGAAAATATTTGGATAAAGTAAGCGTTGCAAAACTTCTGCTCTCTTCTCTTTCTCTTTCTTTCTTCCTATTTCTCTCTTTCTCTCTCCCCCCCCCCCCTTCTCTCTCTCCTTCATGCAAGGGGTTGAAACTAGAACGACCCATATGCTGAGTTCCCTGCACAGCCCATCACACTCTTCCTAAGCCGAAACCCACAGACATAACTAGAGAGGCTCTCCACAATTCTACTCAATGTGACTAGACTTAGGTTAGATTTCTTCTTGACTTGAAGACACTCAAGTCCTTTTTTTCACTTCAAAAAACTGTTAGGAATCCTCTTTCTGTATCTTTAACATGCAAATCTTTGTAATAATTTCTCCCAAGCTCTGCAACACAAAATTATCTTCTCAAGTACCTAAAAGTCTTCTCATTGAAATATAATTATCAAGTATTGTAGTGCCACTGCCTCTCAGTTTCTGTGGGAAGTTAGAATCCTAACAGTGGAGGATATATTTCTCTACATTGTAAACCATCTGCATATATGAAGATTTAAAATAAAAGAAGTCTTATTTTTCTATTGGATAAAACCACTAGCAAATTCTCCACCAGTCTACTTCTTGAGAAATAAAAAGTGAATAAATATTGCATAAGATATGAGGTTACAAGGAAGGAAAGAAAATTAAGTAGCCAAAATAACCTACATTAACGTCAGAATTTGATTTTTTTCTCCTAACTTATTCAAAATGACTGCTGTCAGAAATTCCAAGTGCCCATTGACAATATGGCAAATAACCAGAGATAATTTGCTTTGTATTCCATTGAAAATCTTGAATAATTTATCGGATATCAAAAAAGAGACAGTCTAACCTCAAAACATGAATGCATTTGTTTTGCAATCAATTTTTTTCATTATCTTTTTGGGTAGTGCAGTTCAAAATTCCAGATACAATATTATTCTAGTACAAATAAGAAAATATCACAAGTAGCAACCATTATAATACTTATATAAAAACATTTTAACTTCAAACTTACTAATCAAACACAGCCATAATTTTGAGAACGCTCCTGGACTATAGCAATATTTGATTTCTTTAATCATGTGTTGAGACATGATATAAAAGCTTAAGAAAAGTAAAAAGTGTCATTAATAAGCAGTTATAATTTAATCTAGAAAATATCATGCAATACAGAATGTCTTAGTTACTTTTTTATTGCTGAGACTCAATACCCGACACCCACAAAGTTAGGAAAGGAAAGGTTTATTTTAGCTCACAGTTTCGAAGGTCACAGCAGGGGTGGCTGGCAGCAATCGAAGTACAAGGCAGAGAGAGAGGTGGAGGCAGCTTCCCCGGACAAACAGGAAGCCAAACTGAGGCTAGTTGAGACTAGGCTCCGCCCTCCAGGAAGGCAGGTGCAGCTTATATATCCTTTCAGGTCTCCGCCCAGTAACCACTCCCTCTTGCATCCAGGTGTGGCCACTACACACCGTTAATCCTAACTTAACTGCAATCCACCCCTCCACACCAGACCCCAATCTACCAACATCACATGGTTCCCTAGACAATCCACAACATTAAACACATGAGAATTTTGGGCGACACTCCAGATCCTAACCACAACACAGAATGCTGTCTTTTTATACCTAGTATAGTACTTTATAAATCTGTAACAAATTATTTTAATTGAAATGTATATTATCCAACATTATGTGCATTTTATATGTTTTTGAAGTTAAATGCCAGTGGAACAAATGCAGTAACCTCCTATTGATATCACAGATTTCTTCCTGTCATTTTCAAGAGCAAAATAATGGTTTTTATTTTATTATCTTCTTAATAGTTGTCATATGTAATGACAAACTTACATTACTTTTTAATCTTATTTAGTTTCAGATAGTAAAAGTCATTATAGGGTTAATATGAAAAAAAATCTGGGAAAGTGAAGCTCCATTAGATATAATCATAATAACTATATATGTATTCATAACCTTGCAAATATAATGTACAAATATACTATTAGTGTATAGTAGATAAATATATGTATCGATTGTGACTGAAAGATGCATATTCTCAGCTTGCAATAAATCCTGTTAAGATACACTGCACTACTACCGACCAGACACAGTGCAAGATAAAGTTAAATGCAAAAAAAAAAAAAATTCTTCACATCTCACCCAATTAAAATATACAAACACCCTAATGCAATTCCAAGGTCCTTTGTGCGACCTGAACAAAAGGCCCTTGCAGTTTACAACTTTTTTATGTGCAATTTTAGTTCCAGTGTAGATGTTCCTAAATGTCTAACAAGTCGCAGGACACCCTTGAGAATGCATTTCTACAATATCTCTAGTTCCCAAGTCACACCATTCCCCACTTCTTGCCCCTTGAAAATCCCAAGCTTCTCATAAAAACACATGGATCTCTGTGTTCGTAGTAACGCAATACAAATCAGCTAAATCCTGGCAATGCCCTGCAGGCCCATCAACAAGGGAATGGATAAAGAAAAGATGGTGAGGAAATGTGGGGAGGGAAAAGGGGTCAATGTTCGGGGGCACAGGTTCGCAGGCTGTGCGCTGTCAACGCGTTATTGAATCTGTAGTTTATTCATATTCAAATAAAAAAGAAAATGCAAAAATAGCAACAAAAAAACCAAAATCGTTCCTGATTTCTCATCTTGTTATAATTCCTGTGTTAGAAACTCGCCTGCTCTCCGTCTTGATGGTACACTTGGGATCCAAATAAACTCATCTTTCCTACATTATTTATTTTTAAAATATACTTATATGGATCTTCCTGTGATTTTCTTGCATTGATGTTTGTGAAAAGTTTAGTAAGAACACTTAAGATGCGTTTTATTTGCATGTCTTTAGTCTATGGCAAGGGTTTGGGCACAAAAAATGATTAATATCTGTGTTTGGAAACATATTTATTTTAATTTATTTCTTCCTTCTTCATTTTTCTTCTTCATAAAATAATTACTTTTTAACTTCTGAAATGCAATTTGTTTTATCAGCAGCATATGTAAAGTGTGTTACGAGCTTTTTCGTGTAAAGAGGTAGGCCCCTCACATCTGCAGAGATGAGTTCATGTAGGGATGTTTCCCTTAACATAGACAAAACAGGAAGAGACGGGACATGCAGAAATGGGAGAGCCTTGGGAAGCATTTTTAGTGTTATTGTTTGATCTCTCTAAAACTCTTTAGTAAAACTTATACAAAGTTTCTGATTAACTCTATGCATAATTAAGTAAAATTAATTTTTATGATTTAATTCAACGGTATCTATGATTCATTGGATGTTGCCCTGACTTCTTAAAGCACGCTATGTGAAAGGAAACACAATTTGGAGTAGGACATGGGAATGTGGAAAAAACAGCAACAATAGCTACAAAAGAACGTATCAAAGATAATCAACCGGGAACATATAATCTTCTTATACACGTCAGTGGACACGCAAAGGTGTTTATCCTCCACTTATGAGAAAGGGATTTTTATGTCATTAACTTTCACATGTCTTCAATCCAAAAGACATGTACTGGCTATGCCTATTTTACAATGTGGAAAAAATATTAAGGAAAAAAGAAAGAAGCGAAGGCAGATAATAAAGAATCTATGGACGTAAGGGAGAAAATACAGATGAAAGCAAAGAAAGCAGTCTGGAACAGGAGTGATGGTACAGACCCTTAATTCAAGCTATTTATCAAGCTGAGGCAGGAGAATCTCATTTTTGAGCCCAATAGGTTCTATTTGGTGAAACCTTGTCAATAAAGAAATAAATGAAGCAAACACAAACTGGACCATAGGTGTAGGGGAAAAATATACAAAAATAAATAAATAAATAAATAAATAAATAAATAAGCAATGCTAAGAAATCTAGATGAAAAAAAAAAACTTGTCTTTACTGTGGCCATGGAGAACTAGAAGATTTTTGGAATGTAAATAAAAGATATAAGTATTTTTGGGAATGGAAATCTGTGATAAAGAATAAATTTATATATATTATTTTCAATTATTTTAATAAATGTACTTTTTATTTTTTATTTCATTAAAAGAATTCTATTTTCAATAGAATGCCTTTGAATATAATAAAATTTTATATCAATCTAGAGTTTACAAGTAACTTTCAATTACCTTAAGGCTCTGTCACCTATCAATCTACTGCTCTGTCACGTACATATCTGACACTGTCCCTACTGCTTGCTTGCATGTGTACTTATTTACCTGGGCACTTGTCCACACATTGTTTGCTCACATATAACTTTAATCATCTTTTCTATCTGCTATTGTTACGTGAGTAACAAAAACAATAACATTCTAATGTAAAAAGTGTCATTTTGTGCAATGGTCATACCGCCACCAGAGAATAGCCTGTGGAAGAACACGTATGAAATCTGTGTTTGAAAGATTGTTTGTTCTTTATTTTCATACAAAGATACATCCTACTTAAAAAATGAAGAAATAATAATTTTTGAACATAGGGGAAAAACTCACAAGTATGGAACTAAGGCTATTTGCTGAATAGTGTATTTCAAACATTTTTTCTAAAAATTAAGACAGATAAACATCCAAGATGATGACGGGAATCAAATTTAGAACATGGCAAATAAATTCAAATGGGCTATTCATTGAAAGTAAAATTCTAATAATCTATAACATTCTAGGGATAATTTTTTATTTCTCTACTTAAAGATCTGTAGAAAAAAATGATACATTAAAAATTCTATTATTTTCTCATTAGGAGCAATTGCAGATGTCATTTTCTAGTTTCAAGATATATTTTAGATTATATTTCTTATTAATCTTATTGATGGACTAACAGTCTACTAAAGTAATTTTGTGTTACTTTTCATTCGTGGGCACGGGTTGTTTATGTTCATTGAGAATTAAATGCTATGTATATCACATTGTTAGATTAAGATACAGGAAAGATACAGCTTTTTTCCCATTTTATTGATATGTTTAAATGCAATATTTAATTTTTTTACATTGATATTGAGTATTTTATGCCTCTACATATCATGGCAAGTTACAAATCCTTACAACCTCCCTCTTCCACCCTCCCCCACCCTGTACCCTTCAGTTCCCCTAATTCCTAAAGAAGCCAGAACTTACAGGGGGTAGATTATGGGTTTATTAAATTCCCAGTTTCCTGTGGGTTTAGTGAATGTTTGCTGACGGTTCTGGTGGTTGTCTGTCTCCAAATCAAAACAAAAGTAGGTTAGAAGGGTGTGGCTAAAGCAACCATCGAAGCCAGGAAACAGAGGAAGGGAAGGAGCCAGTCGCAAACAATTACCCTCCCGGTCATATCTTCAGTGATCACCTACTCCAATAAGCCAAACCACTGAACATCTGACAATTTGGGGAGGATATTTTAGACCCAATTAATGAAAAATTTTATAACTGATTTTAAATGATACTTGTTCATCGTGAAAATATACTTTTGGGAAAATATTCTTTTGGGAAAGCATACCTAAGTTGATATTTAAATGTAGTCATAGTGATTTTGTTGAAAACTTGTATATTAAAATAGTGATAAAAATCCATTTTAAAAGCAGGTTGATGAAAGGCTAACTACTTATAATTCAGTGATTGCTGGCCATTAACTGCGAGGGTCGCGTCTGTAGGACCTATCAAAAGACCATTACATTTCCAGATCTTACCAATGGCATCACTTAATACAGGGGCTGCTACCATTTTTTCTGTAAGGAGTCAACTGGAAATCTTTTTCTGCTTTATGGTCAAAATATATGTTTTCTCTCACAACTGTATAGATCTGTTTTTGTAGTGCTAAACTCCATAATGTTCTGACACATAAATGCCCCAATATGAAAAGCAGATATTCTGCTTTCAAGATGTCAAATTTCAAGAAATCATATTAGTGTCAGCTGGTTTTTATTGTTTTAGATTGTATTCCCAAAATATTTACACATGATATTTTGCCTATTAAGGAAAATCCATACAGATATGCTTAACTAGGAAAATAAATAAACTCAAATCTTCCATAAAAAGGCTGCATGATTTGATATGGTGCTTCATCCAAATAACACTCTCTATTAAAATGTGAACACAAGCAGTTTTTCTTTATTTCTTAAAACTGTTTAAAGAGAAGTGAGTCAAAATTAAACCTCTCTGAAGTATCTAGAAATTTCCACCATATAAAAAATGTCTTTAATTGCAAGCTACACATTGTCTGATGATGGCCAGTTAGGCAGAATATAAAACAGCTATCTACTGTATTTAATTATTTAATTTTTAAAACTGATTCAAGATTTTCTATTGTATAGAAGACAGAGAGAGTAGAGAGAGAATAAGGCTTAGTTTTCCAGTGGGGGAAAGTTATATTTAATTTAGAACTACAAACACTTTTAAATTCATAACTGGACCACCATAAGTGGCCAGTGGGATTTCCATTTGTCATCCAATTACACAACTTCACAAATATTTCAATGCATGAAGAGCTTTCCTGAACTCATGCAATGACAATCTCTAAATGGAATTTTTAGATTTTTTTTGGTTCTGTGATCGATTTTTTTGATATTAATGAAGTTCATTCAATTTTTATTAATGTTTTTATAGTTATTGAACTGATATATGCAAGGCATTCATCATAAGATTATTTTTATTGTTTTTCTGCATTAAATTTTGTGCAGTAATTATGTATTACTGTTGCAGTTAACACATTCCCAGGTTGTTTGAGGTTGAATGAATTTTAGTGACTTTATACTTTATGTCTCATTACCTTTCCAGCTTTGATTTCTAACTATATATGTGTACGTGTGAACACAGTGTTATAATACACACGCGGGCGTGTGCACACACACACACACATGTGCACACATATACGTTTTTAAAGTCTTTATCTTTGCTTATCATTTTGGAGGTTCCACAAACCTTTCGTTTTACTCCTTTGTTTTTTAATTATTCATGTCTTTTCTCTGCATTTAAAAAGTGTCATATGACTTTCCTTGCCTTCCACATTTCTAGTGAGAAATCTATGAACTGAATTTGTTTTCATTTGTGGGTGATTCTTTTGCTTCACCTTTCTAACTTATTTTTAGTTTTCAGGAGTGGAACTGGTTAGGCACGAATTTTTCTGTATTTCTCCTTTGCATATTTCATTTAGCTTCCGTATTGTGATTGCATATACGTTAACACACTTGGGATCTTCTATGCCATCCTATGGAACCTGTTTTAATCTCGTCAACTTCTTTCTCCTTTCCTTCTTTATTAATTCAAATTAATTCTTTATTGATTCAGCCTCCTGAGTGCTGAGAGTACTCACGTGCATCCCCACACCCAGCTGTGTCCTGTCTTCTCTACTGTTGACTTTGACCACTGATTATTTTTCTATTTGAGTTAGTGAATGTGTAGTACCAAACTTTTAACTTGGTTTTAATATATAAAAATCTATTTTTCATGTATTTCTGTTGTAGTCATAACGAATTTTCATGTCTGAGGATGAAATCATAGTTAACACTCTTTTAGATGGCTTTCTGTGTCACTGTCCCAGTAACAGAAAGGAGTGTGTAAGTTTTCGATTGTCAGCTGGTTGAGATTCTCATCTCACATTTTGTTGATTTCGGAGTGGGGCGCTAAGTATAAACGTTGAGTAGGTGTGTGAGTTATGGCTTATACGTAGGCCTCCGCTGATGTATTTTGTTTGAGATGCATCTTAACTTTCTCACTTCTGGGATATGTTGTTCAACACTCGCGTGCAAGGGAGAAAATGTTTATTCTATTTTGATGAATAAACTCCTCGAACATTCATTTTCTTAGGTTGCCTTGAAATATACCTTTGGGGCTTTCATTTCAACTTTTGTGCCTTTCTTGCTGATTCCTGAGATGCCCTAAAAGCATCTTCCTACTGCTCTGATGCCGATCAAGCTCTTGGCTTCTTTTTGGTGCTTATTCTTTCTGCAGCCATGCTCTCTTTCCTATAACTCTGCAGGCACTTTATATGGAAAAACTGAAACTTTAAATATTTTTGCTATGCCATTTTCTCCTCCTTTGTTGTGTAGATCTAGATAAAACCTTCAAGGAGCACTCATGAGAGACATTGACCACTGGGCTGCTTTGAAATTTCCCCTACAGAATAATTCATTCACTGCCCTTAATATCGGTTTCAATCAAAGTCTCAGGACATGGATGACATGCCTTCTGGCAGAGAATAGCATGCATGTATTTAGATCAATAGCCAATAGGTTCTTCTTCTCATCTGAAACCTGTTGAGCTTAGTCTTTTTAATTTTCACTTCTGTCAGCATTCCAGTCTTCTGCGCTGTGGTCAGAATCTCCCATCAATCTCAGCTTACAGCAGTCTATGGTTTCTCTATGCAGTATCTTTAAACCTTTTCAAACTTCCAGAAGCCAGTTCCAAAGGCTTCTAACCTGTGTTGCTCCTTCTTGGATCACATGTACTGGAAGCTGCTTTTATAGGTTCTTAGTCTAAGTTAGATAAATGAAATATATGATTGAATTTGGAGACATCACAGAGTGAAAAGTTTAATTAGAAGAATGAAGAGAGAACAAAAGTTTCCCATCAGAGAAAGAGATTCAGAGCTGGAGTCCACCTTTCTCACATGTGCAGCCCCTTTTTAACACTTTTTGGTTGCTCTTGTCTTCAAGGAGTCTCTGGTATTGTCATGGTCATTCTGAGCTGGTCATTTTGCTGAATTTAGCCTGCTGGTTGGTCTAGTATTGATAAGGGATAATGGAAATTACCTTCTCTTCCTCCCCTTTGTCATTCTGCATAAGTAAAGAGCATGAAATTTGCCTGACAAATATTTTCGGAGAAAAAAAAACTTGAAAGTAAGAGGAAGCAAAGGAGCTGACAATTAATTATTATATTTGTCTGTGGCTATGTCTACTGGGCCTCAGCAGAACCACGTCCCTAATCTAACCTTCCTATCCTGTCAGGCTCCCTAATATGAACTCATGCAAAAGGATATCCCACTATTGTTCGAATTTGGAGATAATGATGCTAACCTCTTTCCTGTGAAGAGAGATGAGGAGAGTATCTCTGGATTCTCCCAAGTGAGGCCTTGTTTAGTGGACCTCTGTAGAAGGGCCTGAGATCTGACGTTTTGAGACCTGTAAGCCCGGGATTGTATATGCATAATCCGTAGGTATCTTCTTGGTGACTGCAAGCTCTATGAGCCTTTGGGCTAGAGTTTGATGTCAGGAACGATGTAGTATTTTACCAATTTACAGTTGTCAAGCTACCTGCTGCAAAAAGAAGTTAGAATTGCAGCCGTCAGTTTTTTTTTAAACCATCCTTTTTAACCAGTCAATAAATGGATCACCAATGCTAAGAGGGTTTTTTTTTTTTTCCCAATCTGCATGTCAGTGTGTCTAGCCACTGTAGTAATGAAAAGAGGCTCTTATTTAGGGACAGTATTATTAGGAATAAAAGTGTAACGTTTCCTACCGAACATGACACAGACTCCTCCATTTTGTCAGAACCATAGGGTGTGATTCTGTTGATTTATGTCATCCGACTAGTGGCATGCAATCGGTCAGTAATACCCTTCTTAACTATCTTTCTAACTAGTGCAGTTAATATATGTCTGTTCATTGTATTGAAGTGTTTAAATGATCTTGAACACACCAAGCAACAGGAAGCTGTTTCCCTGGGTTAGGACTTTCCTAGCAAAGGGAGATGAGAAGCAACAGTACTAGGCAAACAATGAACTGTTCACCAGATAAGTCCAGCAAACCATCACTTATCTAGATTGGCAATCACCATGGTTTCTTTTATAATGATGATGATGAGAACTTTTGTGTTTTACACTGGCATACAGGTGCAGGAGGGGTTGAAGGTGGACTCCCAATCCAAGGCTGAGAGATCTGATTCAGCGGTTATGGTAAATACACTCACTCAGCAGCAATTTTTCCAGGTGCCTACTTCTGTCACCCTGATTGTCACTGCGGTGGAGAGAATGAGGGGGAATGAAAACATGTTTTGAATGTCAAGACTTTGAGTTGGCACTTTGCAAGAGCTACTGGCAAGAGAACAGGCAAAGGCACGCGAGGCTCCTCATGAGCTCAGTAAGAACAGCTACTGTAGAAGTCTCCTCAGTTTTAGTTGGAAAAACCTGTGACCATCCTGGAAAAGTATCCCCAGGGAGGAATAAATGCTTAGGACACCAGCATAGGAGCAATTGCCCGTCTCACTGGGCACAGGTACTCTTTTGGATAGACTGTGTGTGTGTGTGTGTGTGTGTGTGTGTGTGTGTGTGTGTGTGTGTGTGTGTGTGTGTGTGTGTGTTTTAAATCTGTGAATATTTTAAGATCCACATTTTTGTTGGCAGGTTTGTTAGACCACATTTACATTGAATTAGGACAAATTTATTATTTTGGCAAAGGCTTCTGGAATTGTTGTTACTAGGCATTTATGCAGAAGAGCCACTTTTTATAACTTCTCATCTTCATTAATCTTTTGGAAAAGCAGACACATGTGAGTTTATTTTGGTTTTGGCAGCTCTTGTGATTCCCCCACTTGAAAAGAATTTTTCCTGACGATCAGTCAATGTTGTAGTGTCCTTTGCTGCTGGAATGATGTCCTAGTTGTTGGCTTCTCACAGTGGAGAAGCATGTTTTGTGATTTAGAATCAGAGTCTTGACTGTAGCCACATTGAAACAACATACAGGTTTAAAAGAAGTAGCTCTCAAGCTCAGAATATCTGGAGTCCATCAATAAGTTTGACAATATTAGTTCCATAGTAGACGATTAGTATCTGCAGAAGTCAGATATGATTTACCTGGTAGAATTTGTAGTTCTATAGAATTGTAAGAGACACCGTTACAAAACTTAATGGAAAAAAAAGCAAAAGAATTTAGTTCATAAAAGTTTTGAGCAAAGCAGAAAAAAATTGCAAAAAAATTTTACAGAATCGCTTTGATTATAGCACTAGTTGGAGTCCTATATAAATATTTTAGAGAAGAATCAGAACAGTCTATGAGAAAACACTAAGAATAGCCCAAATTAGACTTCTTGTGAGTTTAATAATAGAAAAGATTCTTAAAAACCATCCTGGTTGAGGGGCGGAAATTTATTATATGCACAAGCAGTTTTATAGCTTATTTAAACTTTGTATTTTTCTTTTTCTAAAAATATCCCCCCACTCATATCATTTATTATATCTACCTTATTATGCTCCAATTTTTTCTAAATATTGCATTGGAATAAAGTACTAGAAATCATACTCAAAACAGTTATTAAGGCATATTACTCACTTAAGATTAACAGTTATGGTTTAGTTATACAATCAGAAATTTGTATGTCTAACAAAAAGACAAATCTCTTAACACAGTATTCAAGAATTTATGTTTACAAACAAGTACAATTTTCGCAGATGGCTTTTGCCAGTCAAATAGCTAGAAGATTACAATTTTATGGTGTATTAAAACTGTTATGATTGACTGTGTTATATCAAGGCACTTATATTTTTAAGAACAAGACATTTTACATACAAAACTATGGAAAAGTGATTTATATAACCAACCAGATTCTCAAAACAGATGTTGTAGAAAGCTCTAACTGGCGGATCAATACCTATTATCTTCCAGGACATTTGAAACCTGAAAAAACAGCACAGAAAGTATCTCATTGAAAGTAAAATTACTTTTTTAAACTTGGCTTTACTCAAAGTGTTAAATCAATTATTGAAAGAATCTTACAAAAGGCCAACATTTAAGTAAACTTTAACTCTTTTAAAACTTAGGGTACTTACGTAACTAAAAACCTGGCCAAGGAAGGCAAAAGCAGCTCATCTAATTACATACAGAATTTAAGTATTGAATAAGTTTTAAAAAGCAAATCTAAACCTCTATGTATCTGAGTATACATGAAAACACATTTAATATACCCCATTTCTGACCCTCTAGAAGAAAAAAAAAAAAAACTCAACACTTGTATCTTTGGTATTATCACACAGTATCTTTAGGCATTGGTCTCATTGAAAATCTGCATAACTATTTTAGATCTTTTTTGAGAATCAAATTATTAGACCATCATTGTTAACATTTCAGTCAATTTGAATTTTAACAGATAGAAATATACTCGTGAGCTAATAGCCTGGCAACATTTTAAACTTTACAAATCCATTTCAATTTGCCCAACTCTAAGGTTTTTTATCTGAAAGTTTATAGATACCTTGAGACTATCAGTTTTTAATCCAGAAGGCCTACACTTTTATTGGCCACAGATAAAAGTAACATGTATGACACACCACACAGACTAAATCATTTATCGGCTTAAGCACTGCTTTTTTCTTCTTTCTTTCTTTCTTTCTTTCTTTCTTTCTTTCTTTCTTTCTTTTTTTGTTTTTGAGTTAACCATCAAATGAGTGCTCCTATACCTTTTACATTAATTTGGAACCACATAAGCAATTATAGATACAAAACACACAGCATGCACACGTGCATTTTCACCAATAATTAAACAAAGACAAGTGCATCTTTTGTCTACTTCTAAAAGATTACCGTACTTATTGGTGCCTTAGATGTGTCAGCTCAAAATTGCTCAAGCTATGCTAGTTTACACCAAAGCCAATTTACACCAGAAGCCAGTCACTACTCCAATGGGGCAGCTCTTGACCTTGAGATTATGATTCATTTTTTTAAATCTTTTAGGAATGAAACAGATTCAAGCATAATACCTGATGATTCAGATATAATTAAAATTTATCAAAAATGAAAAAACAACAAATTTTATGAAGGATAAACATTATTTTGATTGCCTAAGCAACCTAAGGAAAAAGTTAATACTTTTAAAGGCATATTTTTCCTCTTTTTCTAGCCAATTGACTTATCCAGAACTAATTGGAGAAGGAAAAGAAGATGTTATACACGAGTCAATTGCTCAAATATATTAGCTGAACTGCAGAATTTTAAAGAAACCTTGCCAATCTATGAAGACTTTTTTTTTTTAATTTCAGGGGTTGGTTGAGGGAATTAGAGAAATCACAAATGTTTATGTCCAAACTATCCCTGAATAAAGGCTTTAAATAACCTTGTGAAGCAACGTATCTCTTTATCAGTAAGCGAAAAGAACAAAATGTTGGATTTAACTAAGGGTTGACTGAAAATGACAGATCTACCCTAGTATCGCACAGTTCGAGAGAAATATTTTAAACCCAAACCACAGAATTTTAAAGAAAATTTACCAATTGATCATTTGTATAGAGGCTCTTGAAAACCTTTGAAAAGCTGTCAAGAAAGCTCATTCTTCTCCTTTGGTGACCAGAAACAGAAAGCAATCTTATAATTCCACACGTGGGAACTACTCTATATGTGTACCAACTCAGGCTAAAACTGCAACCACTTGAACTCAAACCATGACAGTAGATCCTGACCTTGCTTGTGGTTATCCTTTCTGACTTTTTTTTTTAACTTTAACACTTTTATCTCGCTTTTTGTAATTGTTTAACATCAGCTTGGGCTTGGAATTTAACCTTTGTTGCTATGGTCTTGAGGTCCGACATCAGGACCACTGTGATCTTTCACAGATATCTTAAGGCATCTATTTTTCCAATACACCATCATATTATTTCCAACCTGAAGGATTGAGCGTCCTAGCGGAGCCCAGAGAAGCATCCATCGTGGACGAAAACTGAAACAAATTGTTTAAGTAGCTGCTTTTTCATCCACTGAACCCCATAGTCTCCCAAGTCTGAGGCCATTCATTACAGATATAAATTAATTGGGGTCACCCTTGTGTACAGAAAAAGTTAAAGACCTTTCTTAAGATTACACTGATTTATTTTTCTCACAGTTTTAACAAACACTCCAACAGTAAGTTTGTTAGAAACTTGGAAGTGCTGGTCACTATTTGCTGGGGAAGGAGACCAGTAAAAGGAGACGCTATGAGGGAGGCGCTCCCTTCCCTATTCACATAATACTGAGGTGTGTGCTGCAGGAGAGACCCAAAAAAGTGGTAACTAGATATTAGAATATACAAAAAACCCTAAAAAGAATAAAACCCCCTAAAATAAACAAACCCATGAAGACGGGGGCAGCTGACATGAAATAAAGCTTCGCAGAAGTACAAGTGGCCAACAAGCATATGATAAAGTATTGATCATTTCACAGAAATCCAAATAAAAACAATATTGAGGTTTCACCTCACCCCAGTGAGAAAAGCCTACATCAAAAACTCAAAAAACAACAAGTGTTAGTGAGGGTGCAGAAAAACAAGAACTCTTCGCCACTTCCGGTGAGGACGCTAAAATTTAATTCCATCTAAATTGTATACCACAAAAAATTTATTAGCATTCATTTTAGAGTTAATTTATAAATTTACTTATCACTATGTATCATGATTTAACATCTTTGCTTTTATTGTACTGTAATATTTAGAATTTACTTTCTTACAATAGTTATATTTTTCTCCATGTATTCCTGAAAGTCTGAGAATTTATTATACTCAGACTTTGACATTATTAGACTCAGACTTTGACATTATTATACTCAGACTTTGACAAAGCCTCTTTAAAAAGTCTTTATCATCATTTTCCCTTCTAATAAATAAAATAGAGCAGTGACTAATCTGGATATAGGTATATTAGTTCTTAATTCAGATTTATTCTTTGTTATTTTCTGAATATCTTCTATCTTTCTTTGTGTTCGAAATTTTATGGTAACCCTAAGAATGTCTTTGTACGGAACTGTTTTATAATTTATCCAAAGTGTATAGCTATGTAATCCTTTGCTAAGAGGGTTCATGATTTTCTTTTTTCTGTGATTTTACATTAGTTCTATATTTTCCTTATGGGCCTGAAACATCTGTGATACGTGACAGGTGCATGGCTGACAATTCCACTCCAGCCCCCATCTCCTGAACTTCTAAACAAATCTTCTTGTCTGACTTATGTAACTCAAGGCAAAAAAAAAGTGTGTGTGTGTCTGTGTGTGTGTGTGTGTGTGTGTGTGTGTACATTCACACACACACACATATATTTAAAATAAGAACAAAAACACACACTACATATATATACATGTATATGTATATATACATATATATGTATATATATATATATAATTTGATCCAAATTCTCTCTTTTCAGAGGTTTATAATTTAAGCATTATGCTAAGATTATGTGTCTACAGAAAAAGAATTATGAGTGCTACACACCTCGTTGACCTTTATCTCAATTAAAAATATAGCTTTATATTTTCATAATACTGTTCAGAAGGGCAATTGAAATTATTCCAAGTTATTTGCCAGTCATGGCGTAGGTGGGATTGTCACTCAGGGCAACCCTGAACAGTAGGCTGAATGCCTTACTTTTATTCCCTCTCACTGCTTGTGTTTCAGATTCTGGAGGGTCGTATTCACTTACAATTATAGGCAGAAAAGAAGCATCTCTCCACATTACGTGCGAAGACCTGGAGGGCTAGATAAGCGCTCTGAGAACATATGCTAGTTGCTAACGCTTTTCACTAGGTCACAGGCCAGAGGTGAGTCCTGTTTCACTCCACAATGTCTTGTAAGCAGTGACTTTTTCTTCTATTTGCAGCATGATGATGATAATTAGGAGAAACATTATTATAATAATGATCATTACTATTAGAGAAATGATTAATTGATTATAAATTCAATTTACATGTGATTATATATTAGAAATTCAGTTCTCTGAAAAGTTTTAATTATTAAGTGATTAAGATTTACATAAGTACAAGATATTGATCAAAGTAAATTCTATGAATATGAGAAACTGCTTAAGATATTTGAAAAACTAGAAAAAAAACTATGATTGGAAGGCAAGTATCATTATTTTAATGTCATGCTCAAAGCAAAATAGTATAAATTTACCAGAAAATTCTAACATAAACCAGTTTTTGCAGGTTAGAATACAACTTACAGAATATCTGCAAATACTAGGCATCTGCATTAAGGGTGGTGACTTGTGAAATAGTTTGTGTTAAAAGTTACACCAAAGTTAAAACATGTTGGAAGAAAACAAAAAGTAGTATTTGCATTCCATTCAGTAGATTTTGTTTATTACTATTTGATTTTCTCTCCTTTAATATAATTTATAGTAAGATCAAATATTTAGAGTATATTAGACAAATAAACACATACACATATACCATATAGATAATTTTTCAGTTTGGGATCTCATATCTAAGGTGTTACTCATGCAAAGGAAGTGTTCAATTACTGAGCTAAGTCTCAAGCTATTTATAGCTTATATATGAAGAATAATAATACTGAGTGTTCATGTGTGCAGTATTCCAGTGTAGAATATGACCATTATTTCATAGTATCTGAATATGCTAATTTGAATGAAATAAATTTAATCATTTAATCATTTGTTCAGTAAACACCTATGAAACACCTCCTTGGTTTCTATGTTTGAGGCATTGCTGATACATAACTTTGCAACATCAATCCATAGATCTGATAGAGATGTTTGCTTGTGCTCAGACAGAGAATGCATCACAATTAATGACTATGACAGTTATTGTGAAGAAAGGTAAAACTGAAGGGTAAAAGCGGTTTTAAATAGACTTGTCTTTTAGATCTTCATAATTTGAACACAGTGTGGGGATGAGAAATACAAGCAGTGAAGCAACAGATCACACAGCAAAGAATCCATGCAGACGTCCTGAAGGAAGTACGCAGACTAGCACCGGAGAGGAGACATCGGACATGTGCTTGGAGACAGTATATCGATGGTGGGTGGGGAGAGTAGATAGAGGTTCTCAGAATTTTGGGCTCATGAGTTTTATTGTAACAATACATACTAGACTGTTTACAATGACAGCAATGAAATCTAGAACATATTTAAAAAAGCATTTAGTATGGAGAATGTTTTGACATGGATACAGGCAGAAGAGGACAGTGACTAGGAGGTCACTTAGAAAGCTCTAACAGCAATTTATAATATCTTTATGGGTACTTAGACTAACGTGAGGATAGAAATAGTGAGGGAGATGATGAATTCATCAAAGTTTTCTAATCATATATATAATTCATTTATATGTAATTTACATATTATTTAATGTGTCCTTTTGTGTGTTCATATGTATGTTGTGATAGAGGGAAAATGACAATAATTTAAGATCTATGCACCCGTAAGGGTGATGATTCTATTTACTGGGAGGAGAAAGGACAGAGAAACAGCATGATTAAGAGGGCCGGGTGGAGACCAGACTTGGCTGTCACTCCGTGGGTTTCTGAAATCATATAGAATTTAAATGAAGATTCCTATGGGATAAATGTTTCATATGTCACTTTTAGATTTCAGGTATCAAACCTTAAAATGTAAATGTTCTCACTGTAACCATGTAACAGAAATATATAATCAAACTGAAACTAATTATTCTTGGACTTTCAGAGATATGATGTCACAAAGCAAATTCTCCATCCCGAAACTGGAGAAATAGGAGACTCCCAAAAGTTCCAACTTCGACCCATATGTTTACATAAAGCAGAAGCCACCAAGAGTCAAACACTGACAAGAACATTACACAGTGACTTATATGAATTATTGCTACCTCACTAAAATCTACAACAAACAGTAAGGAACTTCTGGAATCCCAGATTACAGAACATGATGGCTCTAAAGCAACAACCCACTGGTTTTCCAGTATAGAAAAATGGGAAAAATCTGCTGGTGGTTCTGGCAGAAGGAGGAGAAAAGTTACCATTGTGCATCTTTCCGAATGTTCTCCAAGCCAAGGGCCAACTTTGAGAGGGAAAGGAGCTTTGCCTGACCCTTATACCTAGAGGAAATGAAATATCCTTTTTAGTTCATTTATTCTCTGATCGAAAAGAAGGGAAAACGAAGAAATGATTAGGCAAGTTTTGGACCATGTTAACAGTCTTGGGAAACAAGCCCAATGAAAGACTGGAACATAGTGACAAGACACATCACTGGCGTATGAATTGGGCACGAGTATCCAGGGCAGTAACACTGGATGGCGGCCGAAAGGGCTTGAAGGAGCGAGCCATTCTATTGAAGAGCTTCTTCGGTCAGCCAAAAGACAAGGGAAAGGTGAGAGGGTCAATAAGCAAAGTGTTAAGAGTTAAGTGGAACCTTTGGCTTGAGATAAATTAAAGGCCAATTATTTGCTGGATTAATACAAAACCTCAAACTACCAGACTATATACCTCCGTTTCTGCTACCAGACACATCATAACCAACTTTCAACAACACACAAAAAATTAAAGGATGCACTGAAAGACCAGGAAAAACAAAAAGTATTGAAGAGACAAATAAGTAACCATCAGAAACAGACCTACACACAACAAGGATTTTGAAAATGTCAGGTTGGAAATTAAAATTATATATATATATATATATATATATATATATATATATATATATATATATATATATATATGGTAGGGGACTCAATTGGAGTTATCAATACATTCTGTGTCTTTGAGATACACTTACAACCCATAGAGCATAAACAGTAACAATGGTTCTGAGGATTTATCACTGAGGTCTTCCAGTGCTTAGAAATTCTGAAAAACAAACAAACAAACAAACAAACCCAAGATAGCAGTAGGTAATCCCTGCGATGAGACCTGGAAGGATATATAAGCTGCTTCCTACCTTCTTTGAAGGACTAGTCTCAACTAGTCTCAACTTACCTTCCTGTGTGTGATGTCGTGAGAAGCTGCCTCCAACTCTGTCTCCGCCATGTATTTCCATTGCTGCAGGCTGCCCCTGAAGGGACTGTGGCCTTCTGAAACTGTGAGCTAAAAAAAAAAAAAAAAAAAAAAAAAAGACCTTTCCTCCCCTACATTTGTGGATGTTGGGTATTAAGTTACAGCAACTAAAAGTAACTAAGACAGAGTTATAGAAGAGCTGATTAAGCCAGTTAAGAACCCCTTGTTCATGGTAAGAATTATTGTATTTAATTTAAATTTCTTTTATAAGAAGAATGAAATCCAAATACCAATTTGTGATCAAACAAATAGTAAAGATTCTTGATATTTTATTTTTAATTCTCTCTCTTGTGATACATTGTTTGATTCAACATTTTATTTCAGTGAGGTATGTTAAATGCTCAAATACATTTTCTAATTTTAAAGAAATAATAAATGCTGAAGAAACATAACTGAAGGTACTTTGCTTATACACAGTGATGAATAGAACAATATGGCTTTTAATCACAGAATATTTCCCAATGCTGACTTTGCCAACTCTAACTGCACCAAATGGTGGGGATGATATTGTGAAATATTTCAGGAATTTAAAAGACTTCAGATTGAGAATTCAATTTAAAATTCAGCTTTCAGAGTCAGTGTAGTCTGTGAACTCACAAAATTATAATAAAATGCATATACAATTTTAGATGAATCTGTCCCTAGGTAACATATAAAGATCAATGGATTATATGTGTTTTGTGAATAAAATAGAGAAGAAATTGCTCTAAATTTCTGTTGGAGTAGTACAAGTAAAATTAAAGTTATATATTATAAGATATAGTTCCAGTCACACACACACAAATGAATACAAAACAGTATGTCATTTTAAACACAGTATTCCAAAATGCTACCTTCTTAGAGAAATCGAATATGACACAATAAAACATGAACTAACTCGAATTCTGAGTCTATATTCTTTATGCCATGAACAACTTCCTCTAACTTTATTTCAAAATAATAAAATGGAAAAGGAAAATGTGTCTTTAAAATAAAAATAGCTTACCGACTTCACTGACATTAACTAGAATATTACTTCATTTTCTTTCTGAAAAAAATCTTATGGAATCTGTAAAGATAAAAAATATTTAATATTCTGCTTAAAGAGAACAGAACAGTGATAATAAATACAGTTTTAAATCACACAAGTCAGTGCCAAGAATTCGTGTCAGATTTTGCATTACAATTCTGAAGTCTCCAAAGAATGACCTTCTGAAAGCCATTTAATTCATAAAAAGAGTCTCTGTATGACAAAACATTACAAATCACAATAATGAATACAATAAAACAGTTTTAAACAAGTGCCCCAAACCTGATAATCTATGCTGATAGGTTTAAAAATGATTATTTGTTTCCCTAAAGAAAGGCAGCTGTAAATTATTCAGGGGTTACCCCAACACTGATAAAAGCCTTACTTTTGTTTTGTATTTAAACTAATTTTCTATCAAGAAGAAGAAAGACTTACTATTCCGTATAACTATGAATAGGCAGGTTATCCTTTAGCTCTAACTCCACAATCATTTTCCTTTAAAGATCCTCCTTATCCGTGTTTCTTTAACTTAGTTATGCAGAGAGCCTGTAAAGTCTTTCGTTGAATAAAAAGACTAGTTTTGAAGGACATTAGCTGTATTCTACACGAGTGTAAGCATGCACTTCCATCCCCAACCCCCATATCTTCACACATACGCACACATCTTCTTTTTTATTGAACTCTCTTGCATTATCTGTTTACCTAAAATGGTAAATATATTCTGAGCATTCATAATGAAATTCAGGTGCCGGAAGGCAGCCTCAGCCCTAGCTCCCCACTTCAGGGAGTGTGTCAGTATCGCCTCCATAGGAGAATGGTATTGTCTTGGAAAATCCCAAGGCTCAGTTCTTACAAAGAATTACAAACATGAATACATATATATATATATATATATATATATATATATATATATATATTTATATTTATATATATATATATAATATGTAATATACAATATATAAAATTATTTATTTGTACATATAACTTGCATGTGTGCGCGCACACACACACACATTATGTACATATATATACTGTGTCCCAATTAGGCAGAATATATACGTGTTTGTATAAATATATACAAACATACATGCATATATGTATATATGTATGTGTGTGTGAGTGTGTGTGTGTGTGTGTGTGTGTGTGCGTGTGTGTGTGTGTACCATGTCCCAATCACAAATAGGCTGAAAGTTTTTTCTTTTAATGTATTTAATGTCTCATTTACTCTTTCAAGTAGACAATTGTCAATTCTATGAGCAATTTGCTTTTGCTGTATGCTCTATTTTCCCCCACAAAATTCCTTAGTTCTTTAGTCTGATGGGTACGTGATGATAATTGCAAAAAACTAAGATTTACTTCGTCTCTATTCTATGTCCCCCAAGGGCTTACATTCTTTATTTCTTAAGCATTTCAATTATTGTTTTAAGTAAATAATAGCTGTTTTAACTTCAGGACAAGGATACTAATGGCAGAGACATAAATAACGCTCGTGTTCTCTGATTCCCATGCTCATCCTTAAATCCAGCATTTGTATTGAAAACAATTCATGGTGAAATATAATGAGAAGGTGTGATGTCACAGAAATTTTGGTTATGGGACTATGCGTTATTGCCAAGTGCACTAATCTAAAAATTAATCATTTGTCAAAACCTTTATGCATTTGTATAAGAAGATTACAAGTGGTTTGGTATGCAGCCAAACAATAAAAATATAAATAAAGCCAGTGGCAAACTGCAGGCTATTAATATTAGTAAGCAGTAAAATTAAGCACAGCTGGGCTTTTTGTTTGATCATTTGTTTGAGCTATTTTCACTCTGTAGTCCAGGCTGCTCCTTAACTCGATATGTAGTCGAGGCTGGCCTCAGACACTTGCCAATCCTCCTGCTTCAGACCTCGAAGTGCTGAGATTACAGACATGAGCCGTTATACCCACGTTATCTTGTTCTGTGGAATAGAACCATGGCCTTTAAGCTTGCTTTGTGAGCTCTCTTACCACTGCACTATTCTTACAGCCTTCAGACATAGATATTAAAAATTATTTTATAATGTGTGAAGAGATTATTTTTATTATATATACTGTTCCCTCACTAATCTTATTAACAGCTGATACCATCAACCCCACTTTCTTTGATGGTTCAGTAGGTCTACATAAACAATGTAGTACGCTCACCCAAAAGTATTCAGCAACGGTTATTAACTTTGATTTTTGTTATTATAAATTGTAAATTATTTTAGCATTCATTTTTTTTCAATAACTCAAATTTATTTATGATTTTTTAATTGTAGGATTTTCCATAGGTTACATATAGTTTTTTTCTCCCTTTAGAGGTTTTTTGCTAGGTTATACTTTCTTATTTAGCATTATATTTCAATTTTGCTTTTCTCATCTAAATTACTGAATATTTTCCCTTTCCTCATCATCCAGTAAAGTATTTTAGTGTGTTTGCTTGTTTGATTTTATGGGTGTTTTTGTTTGTTTGCCCTCACATTGCACTGTGACTTTGTACACTGGTGAGCTTTCCTCTGGTTGGACCACACATATAACACGCACAGCTTAAAGATTCATTTCCTTATGGTTTCACAGGAGACAGTCTATGTTCAGCTGGCTTCAAAGAAGAAACATCATAGCTGCATGGTGTGGTGGATCAATATGGCTGACCTTCTGATAGCTTGGAAACTGAATCGCTCAGACTGAGGCCTGCGGAGCAAAGGACTAGACCCCAGAAACACCCTCAGTTCCCACCTCCGTGTCCCACACAGAAGAATGCACAAGTGGCTCTATTGATCTATGCTTACTGTCGTTGGATCCAATTAATAGTCATGACGAGCAGTCACACTAGGAAAGCTCCCTGAACCATCAATGGTACTAGTGGAGAAACAAAGAACCTGGCTTAACTGTCTCGTCTTCCATGTGTGTGAACGGACTAGCCAGCAGAACCCATGTCTTACAAAACTCTTGTATACTGAGTCTGTTATGAAGCAAGATTAAATTATTAATAAGTCCATTAGCCAAAAAGGGTAATTGACATGGCCAAATTTGTCCTGATATTTCAATTAACATTACAGAAAATGAATAAAAATAACAGAAGTGATAAAAATCTATAATATAATTTTGGAACTTCTATTCTCTTATTTTTTAGTTCAGGAGTGTTATTGGTAAATGCAGCAAAAAAACATCACCTAAAGAGAACTTTTGGAAAGGAAGGGGATAAAACAACATATTTTTGTACATTTCAGGAGTGTTATGATTTTAATATCAACAGTGAAATACGATTTTGCTGTGTTCTGTCATACCAAAGGGTTTCAGGAAGATAATGTGTGACCAAATAGCATTTTATTTCAGAGTGATAATTATCACCTATATCCCATAGCAGACAGTTCCATACAAACAATAATAGTGCCTATTATGATTCAAGAAACTTTATGTGAAGTTATTCATGTTTGACAGGTGATTGTATTGATGACAATGATAAAATAACAGCACTTAGTAATAATAGCATGCTCCGTTTTTCATTTTCTCCTGAAAGATCCTAAGGTTATAGATTTGAAATTGTCCCTTTGTACAATTATGGAAGGTAAGTGAAATATAAAATTATTTTGAGGGAAAGAATCCAAATCTTCTTACCAGCAAGCCAGGTGACTTAGAAAACGCAATGCTTTCTTTGAACATTTACTTGTGACTTTACAACATGCTACAATAGAAAAGCAAATTGATTATAAGCACAGTAGAAATTGAGTCTTTATGGTGTATCATGGAATTCAAAATTGTAGACAGTGCTTGTTTGTGGCTCATTCACCAGGGGTTCACTTACACTTGATGTGAAATAGAAATAGCTATTTTAAATTTTCACTTATTCATCATATATAATTATTTGTAGGAAGTATTAGATATGATGGATCTTTTCTTTTAGTTTCTGGGAAATGAATAGCCCAAAAGAAAAAAGGAGTATTTTAAACATAATCCAAGAAGTACAAATTTTAATAGGAAAATTATTACAAAGCTAGTTAGGAAGATAATTAGAAGTCTACCTTGTAAGTGCCTTAAAGATCTGATATAATCTTATCAAAAGTATATAGAACTAAAATTTTAATATTATGGAATTTTATGTGCTATAGGAAGTAAGTGGGATTGCTATAGAAATGTTTTTCAAGAAACTCAAAAACAAATGTGTGTTAAGAAATACAGTAATATCAGGGCTGGTGGAATGACACAGTGTTATAAGTGTTCTCCTTGCAAATGCAAGGCCCTGAGTGAGACCCTGCTCCAGAAAAGATAAATAAATAAAGGAATATGGTAATATCAATACACTGAAGAGGAAATATATATTCTTATCACCACATGTCATTTATTGATTCATAGTTATGTTTCATTGAATCTTAAAAATTGAAGAACAAAGTGAAACTATTATTTATTGCTTTTTAATGCTAACAAACTTCAACTATCAGCTAGTACTATCTTTTTTTCAATTTGGAAAACAAAAACAGACTGATTTCATAATCTGAACTTGAGAGAATTAGGGCTTTTAGAATTATTCTATGGCAAAGTTTTGAAGTTTGTACCAAAACCAGAATACCTGGAAATATTCATTCATACAGATATTTTGTGGATGTAATAATAATGCATTTAGGGAAAACGATAGTCTGCGGAAAAAATACCACCACCAACAAAAAGTGTGCTGACGTGTTTACATAATTTTAAAGGCAAGCGTATTCAAGAATCACTTCACTTTGTGTCTTGGTCACTTTCTCATTGCCAGGACGCAATACCCAGCAACCATGACTTAAGGAAGGAAAGATGATTGCAACTCCCATTTCAGAGCCTCCAGTGGGGGCGCATGATGAGCTCACAAAGGCCGCATGATGGAGGGTCGAAGGTAAACAGCTGATTAGGGTACCTAAGAAGAAAGAGCGGAGCTAGGGAGAAGCAGGGACACTCTTATGTCCCTCCAGTCCATTATTTGGGGTTCCACCACACAGAGAATAATCCACCCCTCCCACATTTTGACAGCATGAAAAAGAGATGGATTGCTCCCCTACACTCCCTTGATTGAATCACCTTCCAAACACAGGAGACTTTTGGGTGACATTACAGACCAAAATTATAATGATCTGCTTACTTCGTTAATGTGTTCTAAAAAAGTGTAGCAATAGCTCTATACAATGACACTGAAAACTATGATCAAATTTATATTTAGCAACTGTGTTCATGAACCACGTGGTGAATGCATAAATTTTAATATATATATATATATATATATATATATATATATATATATATATTAGATCTTAAACATAAAAATGAAGTAATATCTATAAGTATTGTCATTAGAATTCATGTAAGTAACACACAATTTGATGCACTATGGAATTTTTATGGTTCAGACTGTATGTAAATTTAAAGAAAGTAATGTTATAGCTTATATACTAGAACGAATTCTCTATCCTGTCTTTAATCATTTTTTTTTTTTAGAATTCAGTAAATAAAAGTATAAGGAACACTAAGGATTAACACTACAAGTGATTTGTAAAACTATCCTGGGGCACCAATAATGTATTGATGCACGATATCAGCATAAAAGAAAACATCCTAGAAACAAAATATCTGAGACCAATTTATCAAAGTTTTGACTGAAAATGTAACGCTTTTGCCTTAAAGTGTTTGTGTTGTCTTTCTTACTTCTTGTGTTTTGTCTTTCCTTTGTATGAAACCAAAATTTCACATTCACCCGTAACCATTCTCTTTAAAAAGTTATATGTGTTTTCTTAGTACATAATTTCTTGACCTTGGTGGTTTGGGTCAAGTGCAGGTAATTTGTTGTTCTGGGGATTTTCACATGTGTGTTTAGCTTCTCTGGCCTCTGTTAGCTAGATGCCTATGAACATTCTACTTTTCAGTTACTCACATTTCTAGATCTACCAAACTTCATGGAATTGGTCCGAATCATCCCTCTTTGAAGACTGCTGTTCAAATCAATTCTTTAGTGTGATTACTTCTTAGTGGTTTAAAAACTGTCAAATCTTTAAGGAAAAATAAAGAGAGATTACCATCCAAGCATTTAAATTTACTCAAATGGATCAAGAAAAGACACAGCCAATTAAATAAAAGCACATATCTTACTAAGAAAAAAACTCTAATAATGTGTGTGCATTTAAAAGATAGCTTCTATGGCAAATGAGAATATGAAAAGAACAGTGATATTTAATTGTATTTATTACATTGGTAACATCTAAAAGTATGATCCATCTGTAGCCACTACTGATAATAGAGGGTATAAGATATTTTATATATCTTTGTTTGTGTTGTGCTAAGATTGTAGAAATGTAATGTTAAGCAATGCTGCAAATGAGAACATACATGTAGAGATAACTTCAAGCTTACATAAGTCTGAAAATTTAAAAAAAATTATAAATATGCATGGAATATTATAAAAATGATATCCAACCCTAAAATGGCTATAACTTCTTAGTGTATACACGGAGAAGCATTCTGATCTCAAATAAATTTCAGCTTATTGTAGACATGATACTTTGGAAATTATAAAGGAAATAAAACTTCTTGGGTTTAGAGTAACCTAAGAACTAGTTTACTTGTCCTAAGTGAACTCATTTGTTTTTAGAAATGCTTATTAAATGTCAACGTTTCTCATTTTCCTACATCATATGTCCTGTGTTCTTATTGTTCGGATTCACGCATGTGATCTCTCATTTCATCTCAAGCTGTTCTCCTATTTCTACTGTTTTGTTTTTGCTAGAACAAACTTGAACAGTCTTTTCCAATCCACTTGCAGGTTCAAATCGTTGGCAACTGTATCAGAATATTCAGAAACACACGAACATCATAATATTTTTATTGTTATTCTCAAATGGTTGCAGTAGAGTGTGCATTGTTGTGGAGCTAAATGACAAAAATTCTGAAATAATGAGGATACATGCATGTATTTAAAAATACATAAATCCTTATAATTTGTCTCCTTTTTTCTAAATAGAGATATCTCATTTGGTAAAACTTTGGAAAATGATGAATCAATTCAATTGTACAAAACAAGTCCTGGCAACGTGATGCACAGTCTTGCTGAGACAGCCCACGCTAGTTTTTCAACAGTAATTTCAGTTACTAAGTGAGGAAAACTAGACTGACTGCTACATATTGTTTATCTGATACTGAAATAAACATGTAAGCATGTATTAAACAAAACTAAACTGATTTTATTCAGTACTTACAAATAAAACTTTCAGAAGCCTGTCCACAAGAGGCAAAGTCAATGAATACTGGGAAACTTCCAAGGTGTCTTAACCTTTTTATCAGCAGAAAAAAATTAAACAAAAAGTAAAATTTAAAAGTGACAAGGTATATAGAAAGAAAATCCAGTGACAATGACTGTTTATATCCAGGTATAGCTGGCAGGTCAAATATTGTTTAAAACTGTTGAAATCCAAACAAGGCAGCCAGTCTCTTGAAGGTCTGGGACAGAGTGCCTCAGCTGCTTATTCACCGGGAGCCATCAAGTCATCTCTCCTACCTTCAAATTCTTATTGTACTTTTTTCTTACTACTATTATGATATGTACCAACTAACATTTTAATTATTGATATCCATGCCCTAACGTTCTAGTATTGTTACCGAAAAGGAGGAAGAGGTGTTTTTTGTTTGTTTGTTTTGTTTTGTTTTTGATCAGTGTCACCAGAACGGTGTAGGTGTATATTTACACACGTGTTCAAATTTAAATGAACAAGTAAATCTCATGTTTTTAGAAAAGTGTCTCACTTGAAGAATTTGAAAAGGTATTTACACTAAAACTAACATTTAAAATTGTGTGAGGGCTGGAGGAATAATAGCTCAGCGGTTAAAGGATTGCCGGCAAGCTCTAAGCATGTGAGTTCCATTTCCCAGCTTCATGAAGCTGGGCTTGATGGTGCACATCTGTAATCCAGAACTCAGGAGGCTGAGGCAGGAGAATCACCATGAGTCCCAGAACAACCTCGGCTACATAGTTTCTGACCAGCTTGGACTACAAAGGGAGACCCTGACTCAATAAATAATCAATCAAAAAGCAATGAATAAATAAATGAATAAGTAAAAATTTTTAGGAACAGTGTTACATGATAACTTCGGAGATGAAGCAGGGAGCAGTAGCAAAATTGCTTCTTATGCAAAAGAGAATATTTTAATATTTATTCTAATTACAAAACAGTAGACAAGATGAGGAAGGGTGTGGTACAATGTGACTCATAACTTTTATAAATATATTTCTGAATGCTTTGAGGACAACTGGGAGTGGGGGACTGTAAGAAAAGACAGAATAAAAGTAAAAGTTAGTATGGACTAAGAATTAACATTACAGAATGGAGAAAATTCAAGATTTTTAAAAAAATCATAGAAAATGACCTTAAGCCTCCTTTAACTAGAAGCCAAAAATAGCTTTCTTAGTCTGGAGTTAACTTAAGGAGTGTCATTAATCTAGGATCAACTTTCCTTATACGATTGTATTGTTTGGTAATTATAAACTCATGACTACAAACTGCATCTGATTATTATTTTTACCATGCTGTTTAATGTCTTATTGAAATTAATCTTACATAGAAATTTAAATTTTTGGCAACACTTAAGATTTTATACAAATGCATACATTTTAGTACCTCTAAAAATTGAGACTGACCGGTGACACTAAGCAATTATTCTTTATTTCTTTAAAATAAACAAAAAGCAATCGTAAGGAAGTCACAAATATCCCACTTGTATTTTCCTGGTTTCATTCTCTGATTCACCACTTTGTTTTGAGCTCTTCATTTCTCTTGTCCTGCTTGTCGTCTCTTGGCATCTGTTTTCAAATATCAAGTGTGCCAAGTGGCATAAGAAAAAGGTTGGTTAAAATATTTTCAAAAAAATTAACTGAAATTATATTTATTGAAAAGTTATCCTCAAGCAGGAGCTGTATTACTGTCATGTTTGGTAAGATAGTGTATCTATCTCTCTTTTTTCAATGTGGAATTGTTCTGCCTAGAATTTCATTTCACATTGTTCCATTTATACTCTGTTGCTATTGCAATTAATTGCAATTAATGCTGGGTGCAGATGGGGTTGCCAGTATAATGGAATTTAGTCACTCTTTTACCTCCTAGTCTCCAATTCTGTTGTGAAAATCCAACAAATTGTGATTCATCGTCACAATATCTTGTGTTATTAATAGTTAGAGTTTTTCAAAACTTGCCATTCCTTTCCTACACTGTGTAGAATAGGGGGAAAAAAAGAAAAGCGAATTTTTTTTTTGCCAGTTTTCCTCTGAAATGGCACACAACAGACTAGATATTGAGTGCATGAAATTTCTACAGCTAAATTATTGTGTATACATCATAAATGATTATAATTAGGTATTAGAATAGAATTGACTCATTTTACTAGGCACATAGATACTTATTATACATTTTACTTAGTTACAAAAACAGAGGTTCACATTTTCAAGTGATTTTTTTTTCAAGGCCAAGTGAGTTTTACAAAGTAGAGTTAAGGTCTGAGGGTCCTAAGTCAGTGCTTAAGACTCTTGCCTTGCAAGCAGAAGGTGCTGGCTTCAGTTCTTCAGCATCACTTAAGCTGCGCATGGTGGTACATGTCCACAATTCTAGCACTGGGATACAGAGGCAGAAGAATCACCATGAATTCAAGGCCAGCCTGGGCTACATTACTACATAATAATTTCAGGACCACTTTGGACCACCTGGTGAGACTCGGTCTAAAAAATAAAAATGTGGAGCTAATATCTGGATACAAGTGTCACACAACTCTGAATTTTTGGCTTACAATGAAGATTGATTCTTGGGAATTTTGTGTGTCTGAAATAACATGGCTTTAGATTTATTCGTCATATTACCACCAACACCCCAGTTAATGGAATATTATCTCTTAGATTTCTCTCTTGTCATCAACGTAGAGGATGAAGGAACTATCACCATCACGACCTGGATCTCTGGGCTTCTGTTCCGAAATGATATATGCTAGCATTAATTGGACAAAGTAAGTCACTTTATACCTGACATGAATAATTGGTGTTTATTCTAATCTCAGAGTGCCAAATATTTTAGAACAATGTAGTGCAACAGAAAATCATTAAATAAATTACACTCTAGCAAATAGGCACCAAACGTTTGCATACATAGATGGAGAATTATGGAATTAATAGACATTATATAGTAAAATCAGAGAAGACTTTTACAATTATATCAAAATATGTAGTATAATCTCACTTTACCTGATTGTGTCTTCTAGATTTGGGGGAGAATTTTGAGAGTAGTAAATTTCAGGATTAATGTACTAAGAATTTTCAATATAAGTTTGAAACATTTTGGTGCTTATTAGAATACATTGACTTAATGATTTAAGTATGCAACGGACAGAGGAGGAATTTTGAAGTGTTTTGAGTAGTCATTCACTGTTGTTTTGAAGCACTAGCATTTTATAGAAACCATGAACAGAGATATTGTTTATGAAAAATGCATTGAAGAGATCAACATATGGTTTTAAGGTATATGCTTTTTATCTTTAAAAAATTAGAGCTTTTTGAGTCCTGCAGTTTAGGAACAATGCACAGTCACTCAACTCAAGTCTCCATGAGTGTTTCTCTTTTCCAAATGATATTTTCTATATCGCTAATCATTTTGAATGCCTGCCAGATGACTTGGACTCTCCGTTGGCAAAACAACACAGATGTCTGTGTGACATTTAACAGCTTTCAGGTAAAATAGGTTACGAGACAAAAGAGAAAATGACATCCAGGATGTCGCTAAAACACAAGGGACTAATATTCTCACATAAATACCGCTAGAAATAATTCATTTTGAAAAATTTATTCATATGTTCTAGATTAGATAATTTTTATATTGTCAATAATTATATACTTCCTTCTGAGACAATTCAGCATTTTGTCTTTTTCCAAATATTAAAAGTGTATACTTTCAGATTTAGATTACTTCATGAAGTGTTTAAATGATTGGCTGTATGTTCTGTGTTAATTTTTTGTCATCTTCAGAAACCTTGTTTATTTTTTCCTTCTTTCTTTGCATTTAATAAAACTCAGCAGCAAGAAAAAAATCACATTTCACATCACTGCTTACTACATTAAAACAGACAGCATATTCATTTCCTCTCTCTTTGCACAAGTGTAGAGTTCCTATGTACCAGGTGGGCATAATTAGGTTGAAATGCGATTTGGCTGACAGATCAGTCCATATTGGCTGCACAGTACCTCTATTGTATCCCCACAGAAAAGGGAATAAACAGTGATATTACTGAGAAGCAATTGGAAAATGTTTGATAGGCAACCAGGTTTAGGTTTATAAAAATATACACTTAAAACTCCAAAGTTCTGAAGCCATATAATGAAAGAAAGTAAATATTTGTTCATAAAACATGTTTAAAACTTGGTCATACAGTTGCATTGACCAATTTAATTACGATAATTGATTTAGTGAATTATTCTTTTTTATGGATAAGTTTTTATATAATTTACATAGCTATTCAGTTAATGGAAACATATTTGAAATAAAAATAAATGATTTTATTAACCTAATGGCATAGTTATTTTATTCATGATAGAAGGAAAGGAGCTTGATTTTAAAATTCCTTTTATTAGTAAAAAAATAATGCACAAAAATATTTTTTAAGTAAAGAATTAATTAAGGAGATGTAGTGGAAGGTGAGAAAGGAGGTGGTGAAGGGAATGTGAATTTTTTGAGATATATATGTTCATAAAATTCTCAAGTGTAATATAACCATTGTGTATTGTAGACACATGCCATTAAAAACTGGAGGAAAAAGGTAAGTATTTAAAAATTATACAAAGCCCAGAAAAGATTTCATTGACCTCTTAAAAGTTAAATGAATTAAAATGAATTGAAATGAATTTGTGAATTACAAGCATATTGCTACTGGTCATACAGGCAAAAAATAAGATAAAAGATAAGGCTCATTTCACAGTCAAATCTTAGCATATTCTTTAGCATATTGAGGTTCATTTAGAGAAATTGTTTGCTCAGCCAAGTTGCTTTCTAGTGAACTTTAGATAACAATTATTGAGACTTATACATGAAAGGAGCAATAAATTCATCATGAGAGATTTGGTGTTCAAAATCATTGGTGTGTGTCTTACAACAATTGTGTCAATCATTGTTAAAAATTAAGTCGTCATTTTATACATTCTATTACATTTGTTTTATTTTAAAATACTGACATGTCTCTATTCCTGCAATCTATCTTATGCTTTCTCAGATGCCAAACTAATAAATGTTTTTCTGTTTCACAGTTATACTGCTAATATTTCAAAACACAAAGGTACTGAGGAAAATTAGCTATAATTGATGTTGAAAATACAAGCATGAGAGACAAATGAAAAACTGATGAAAATAATATTAAATAGTTAAGTGTACTTTGTGACAGATGAACTAATTCTTCTAAGTGAATTTTTTTTTCTGGAATTCAGTGAAGTTATTTTAATCATGGATTTTGTAATCGAGATTTTATTTCCACAGGAATCATAGTACTTCGTAATTATATAAGGAACATTGGGGCAGATCTTCACTTGAAATTGCCCTAAAATAAGACCTGAAACAAGGGATTATGTGTGGGCACCTCACTGGACTGATGATACTGAGAAGTTCAGTGAAGAAATTACAGAAGTTAGCGCAGATGCAGAAAAGGCCAATGGAGGCACATTGACACGTGTCTTATTGGTAGAAGTAAATGCATTTTAGTCTTGCTAAGAAGATTTTGAGAATCAGTATGAGGACTACCCAGCTATGGTGGCCCCGTGGTGTTCACTTCTACTCGGGCAAACTGGTACTACCATTGGACAGATCAAGCGCCGTTAGCCACAGAACCCTAAGACAGAAGAAAAGAGATTACGAAGCTGAGCAGAGTGGGGAATGCCTGGCCTATGCTGAAGCCACGTGGGTGGGATTTTTAGGCCTGAGTGCATATATTTATAAAATTTCATGTTTGTCTAAGAAAAAATAAGACGGGCAAAGAATAGCTTTCTCTCTTTAAGGAAGGATGTATCGTCTCCTCCACTACATTCTAACAAGAAGCATCCGATTTGTATCAGAGGCCTATAAAGTTGCTTTCCTAATGTGATTCAAGTTATTTTCTTTTTTAACCATCTAGAGCCACTGCAATCTAGTCCCTCACCGTTCATCATTAGAAAAAACTAGGCAATCAGCTGTCTTGCTTCACGTTTTTCTCTGGCTGATGCATTAGGTCTTGTAATTGTGTTGTGCTCCCTGTTATAGAAAAATATTAGGCAAAATGATGTTAGCTTCCAGCTTTAAAACTCTATGGTTTCTCATTCTTTTAAAGAGAATAACATGTTTTTACTATTATTTGGCTCATACACGCTTTTTCCATGTAATCTGTCAGCAGTGTTATCTATTTCAGCCATAAGTAAAAATTACTTGCTGAACATCGATTTATTTTGCTTTCAGCTCTTTATGAAATGAATACATATGTGCCTGCCCTTTCATATGAAGGAAGCTTGTTTTAGATTGATGTTTATTTTATATCATAATTTTTCTTTCTTTCTCTTTTTCTTCTTTGTCTCCATTCTTTCTCCTTTTCTCCCTTTTTACTTTCCATCCTCCATTCATTGTTGTTACAGTTTAGATATGAAATGTTTCTCAAAAGTCTCATCTGTCCAGAAATAGGACATTTGGAAGGGAATTAAATCATTATGCTGTATATTCATCAGTGAATTAATTTACTGATGAGATCACAGCTCCTTGCGCTCTTAGAAGACAGGGCCTGGTTGGAGGACTCAGTTCATGGCCCAGAAGAGTCTATTGTTGAGCAGTCTTCTCCATTCTACCTACTTTCTGGTTGCTATGAGGTGGGTGATTTTTCTCTGACTTATGCTGTTTTTGTCTTGCAGCCAGCCAACCAGGAGAGAACCCCCTGTAAACACGAACCAATAAATCTCCACTTTAGTAACCGGTTATAAAATATTACATCCAGTTCTAATAAAGCTGCCTAAAACTCATTATCACCTCCTTCTTTCTCTCAGATTCTGTTTCTCTCTCCCTTTTATTTCTTTCTAAAAATGCTTGTGTAGCAGTCTCCAAGTCACAAACATATAAGACACAATAGGTTGAGATAAAATGATAAATAAGGCAGTGTAAAAGGCCAAGAGGTGTATATTTTAAACAATAGTAAGGGTTGAGAAACAACAAGACCACAGTGAGCACGGGCCACATTCCAGCACGAAACATTGACAAAACAAGGACCAAACTGCTAATGGATTTGGGGAAAGGTAAAGGGGTGCTATTGCAAACTTTTCTAACTGAATTTAAGCAAAGAAGAAATCGCTTCCTCATCATTATGTGAGCCATGTGGAAAGAGAATTTGAAAAATTTGTGGGTCTCAACATGAAAAATTCCAATTGAATAGGCCAGATAATGAAATTAGAATTTGATTTGATAGAGAACCACTAGCCAGAGCTGAGTGAAATGTTATCTTAAATAAAGTACAACTTTATTCAGAAGGGGTTCTTAGCATAATAATTCAAGATGGCCTCAATGGTGAGATTTGCAGACCTCTAGGCCCATAGGTTATGTACACGAATGTAACACAGATTCACTAGTAGTAATTTTAATGAGTCTCTTAATTAAGTCTTTGTGTTTCCATGCCAATTCCTTTGTGGTTGGAAACCACACTTGGCAAAAACTCACAGGGAACATGGAGTAGAAAACAAAACAAAACAAAATAAAGCACCTGTGACCACATCTTTGCCTAACACCACAAATGCATGTCAAATAATGTATTATATTTTTTAATGAATAGCTCAAAAGCAACTCTGAAATCAACATGAACAATAATGGTTTTTACCAGCAGGCGAAAAGCTAACTTAAACTTACAACACAGGGTCTCATAAGTTTTCTATACTTTAGAAATCCATTTGCTGATGTATACAATTTCTTCGTAGTTTAATTTCTATGATGTCAGTAAAGCTCAAAGTTCACTGCTTCCAAATCTTTAATTTATTCTTTATTATTGTCAAAAGTAATCAATACATATTTGAATTTGAGTTGTGAGACTCAAATTGTCTTCACACTGGCTTCTTTAAGAAATAATTTTATGTATTGTATGATGGCTTCTATAGAAACATTATCTTAATTTCATATGATTCCTGGAATGAAAATGTCTAATAACAATTTTCAGCAAATTCATTTCTTTTGTGGAACATTGTACATCTCCTATATTATGTGGAGCTTTCCAATTTGATTTATAATTTAAAAGATTCCATGCAAACTACTTAGTGACTATCACACGTGTATATTATTATAAAACATCAATTTTAAGACAAAACATTAGAAAATATTTAACTATACCTATAGTTTAATTTTAAAAAGAAATATTATCTGATTGTAGAGATCATGGATTATAACAATAATAACAGTAAGGATTATTATTTTATAGACTTTATTTTAACTATAAAAAAGCCTCTGAGAAAATGCTTTCTTTCCTGGATTTGAATCTAATTGGACAATTTTATGTGAGCTAATATTTGTGGTCTGGTAAAGCTTTCAAGGAAACCAATTATGTGCTGTTCCCATTTCAAAATCACATTATTATATGGTTTTCTGGGGCCTATTGAAGCTTTTTCTGCTATAAATATTGAGTTAAGTTTGTCTCTTTGGGACAAAACATTTCTTTGACTGATATTGCTGCTGATAGCTTAAGAATATTATCAGTGTGGCCTTTGTTTTAAAGAAAAAGAAAAATATTTTTGTCAACTAATGATTATATTTTATTGCCTAATCCACTAGACTGAATTTTACCAAATCTAGAGGATTTCAGGTAACCTGATATAAAATAATGGAAAAATTCTGTCACCAATGGAAATGTGTGCAAGTCGTTATCGTAAGCCTTACATAGAGGTGTGAGTTAATAAGGAAACCAATAGTGTAAACTTGCTCTGGTTTGTACACTAGACTATTAAAACAAGCTTAATCACTTGAGAAAATCCTGTCTTCACGATAACTCTCTAGAATGATAAAAGTGTCAGAAACACTGGAAAGCTACCCAAGACAAGGCTTCAAATAAACTTTCTGTGTTCTTTCTTCATTTTCAATAAGCCCTGGGACCCTGGCATCAAATGCACACCTGCGTTCTTTCAAAAGTAAGACACAACCTTAATTAAGAGGTTTTAAAAATAATAAATCAGTTAGATCTATTGATAACACAAGAACATGGTTTAAGAAAGAATATTTTTGTTTCAATTATTTTTTTTTAAAATATATTTATCTTATCAAATATTCTGGGGAATTTCTGCAATATTCATTTTTGTATCAGTTCAATAGAATCTATTTTTTAATGTGATAGGGTCTGGTTCTCTAGTCCAGGTTAGTACTGAACTAACCATGTAGCTCAGGCTGTCTCCAATTTTCAGAAATTCTCCTGCCTCAGCTTCTAGAGTGCTGGAACTTTAGTACTGGGATTCACACCCAGTTGAATCTATCATATATATATATATATATTCTTAAATGAATTTTTTTCCTTAATAACGAAATATAACTACTGAGTTTTAGGAAAAAATAACACGTTACCACTTAACTTTTCTTGTTCAAAGAAAGAAATTCACAACAAATATTTAAAGAAATATAGCAAACAATAACAATTCTTGAGTTTCTTTTAAAAATTAGCCATTGTATAAAAAGTCTTCTTAATTGGTTTGAACTTTTGAAATATCTTTGTTGAATTTATTATTTGTAGTATAATATATGTTACCTCTAAGAAGAAAAAACAACATACAATATAGACAAATGTAACCAAAGTGGGAATTACTTAAAATCTCAGTGCATAATGCAATGATAAGAAGGACCAGATTAGCATCACATATTTGTATTTGCCTGGGAATAGCTACAGAATATTCATCAGAATATGTGTGTGCTTTTTACTCAAATAAGTTTCATGTTTTCCTCTATGAATTTGCTTTGGAAAATACATTTTCTCATCTTATTCCTGAAGGGAGAACAGCTTCTCATTCATTCATTTACCATTTTCTTTTCAATTTAGCTTTTGCTCAAAAGCACTAGCTGGAATAATCTCTATGCCTTTGGGTCAAAGAAAACTTTTAATTCCGATATCCTTTTAATGAATTCTCAAAATGAAAGGTAATGATAATATATAATATTTTAATAATTTAAAATGTAATGTAAGAATATCCCCTTTCTTAGAAACTACTTATTTATTTATTTGGTGGTAACTTATATTAAAAGAGCATGGAATTAGATCGCTTGGGTACTATCTGAAGCAAATAATTAACTATCTTAATTATCTCTTTCTACATTTGAAAAATGTAAATGATAGTGGCACATAGTATAAAGAGATGATGCAAAAATAATTCAAATAATATGAATGAAGGTTATAGGCAGTATTTGGTACATTTTATATGTCACATAATTATTGTGATTAAAAACACCATCAAATATTTTTCTCCCCACCAATCATAACTTAGGGATACTAATGCAATAATTAGATTTACTCAATTCAAAATAATTTCTCAAACATTTAGTAAAAAGTATTACTCCATGAACCTATTGCAAAATATATCCCTATGCCTGAATAAATTAGGTCCAAAAATCCTGATCATTGTCCTCAACTGAAAGTTGAAGATGAGATTGCAGATCGTTCGAACTGAAGAACTGAGAGAAACAAACAAACAAGATCATATAGTAACTATCCTTCACTAATTATCTTCTATTTTAATGTCTGTACTTAACAAGAGCAGTCATGCTGAAATCACATGTATTTGCTTCTGGGTGGTACGGAATACCTGTCAGCAGAGAAAGGTGTTCACCCAAAAGAACTAGGATGCCCATGTAATCTCCAGCCATCCTGTGTTCCAAAGCTGCAGAGAGCTTGTGGACAAAATGTAGCGGGGCTTTTGAGGGAAGGCATCCGGAAAAAGAAAGCCGACTTCCCAGGGTGCTGTTCTTCTCAGGGACATCTGCCCTTCTGAGAATTTTCTACAAAGATCTATACAAAATATAACAAGGCCTGTCATAGAGTGACAATGATGTATGTAGAGATTTAACGGAGACTGGAAAGGCACAAGCTGATGGTCATCCTAGTTGGCAAATGTATTACTAGAGTTGCTTGGGGTGGGAGGCAAATGTTTGTGCATATGACAGAGAAAAGCTATCCAAAGAGGAGTGTCCTAGTCACCTTCACATTGCTGGGAAATAATACCTGACACCCACAATTTAAGCGAGGAAAAGTATACATTAGCTCACATTTTAGACATCTTGGTGGTCTGCTGGCAATGGCAGACATGCATGAAGGTTCTAGTGTCTCCCCAGTTACACATGGCATGGCAACAGCAAGGGCAAAGGTCACCATACAGGTGTAAGAAGCAACACTGTCAGTAATTGTCCCTTCCAGACTAGGCCTTAACTTTAATAGCATAAAATTAACACCCAAGATTAATCTTCCAAACACATGAAGGCTTGCAGAAGCTGGAGGTATTCCAGATGCAAATCATCACACAAAGCAAAGATTTTCTATAGTAATAGGAAATAGTAATGGAAATTGGAGAGTCTTGAAATAAAAGGGCTTTGCAGAACATACCAGAGTCTCAGTGTAAAATCTTGAGGGTCTAAAATGAACTAGAGGTAAAATGAGCCGCAAAGGGGCTCCTAGCCAGCTTTGCTTGACCAGCCCAGCCTGACTGGATTATGTTGATCAGTTGTTATTGTAACTAGGTTTATGGTAAAATGAATCTTCTAGAGTGTTGTGTGTTAAAATATATGGGATGATGGCAAAGATGCAAAATGTATGTGAAAAAAGATTAAAAATCCCACATTGAGCACGAAAAAAGTCATTAGTATTAACTCTTAAGTAGATCCAGACCTTGTAGTTATCTGGAAAAAAAATAATCTCACAATATTAAATTTTTAAAAATGGAAACAAGACTATCAATCAGACAATAAAAATGTAAAATGTTCAAGTAGAGATGGGAACTCAAAATACTATTCAAATAGCAGTAGTATGACTAACACACTCTCAAAAAAAAAAAAAAAAATTCAAAGGCCAAAGTAGATTCTCTGTTGAATACTCTCATATGTTAAAAACCATATAAATAAATATAAATTTGTACAAACTATTTCCAGTGTACTGTTTTGGTAAAAGTTTATGAAAAAAAGATAACTAATACGTATGATTTTACCTATATACAAAGATGGATTTATTAGGTCAATTTGCAGAGTCTAAAGAGAGAGTCCACAGTGACTGTGTGCACTTCCAAGGGCACGAGGATATAGCTGTTGCTTAGGAGCAAAGCTGGAGCACCAGTCCCAAGTCAAAGACATGGATGTGTATTCCACACATGCTGGTGTCTCTCTGCATTGCAGATCACTCCAAAGATGACAGTGAAACTCTCAACACAAACTGGGTCTGCACTGGTGATACGTGTCTACAGGCAATGGAGACGGCCAGAGTTGTCTCACAAGAAGCAGGAAACTTCATTTCCTTCTCTTTCCCTGGGTTCAAGCTCCCAGTCTTTTAGTTGAGGACACCCACATCCCGTATGGATTTTCTTCCTCCGTTTGCTGGCCCACGTGACAGCCATTCACGCCTAAACTTCTTCCCCCCTACAGAAGAGCTGGACATTTCTTAATCCATTCAAGTTGGCACAGCATGATAAACGGGCAAAGATACAAATTTGTAAGTTTTAACTTATTTTAGGAAGCCAGGATAATCTTGTTTTCAACACTAGACAAAAATGCTATAATTACAATTATGATTTTAATTTTATTTGACATACTACATACTAAGGATTGAAAACAGGGCTTTCACATTTGTTTTTGTTTTGTTTTGTTTTGTTTTGTCTTGTTTTGTTTTTGAGACAAGGTCCCACTTTGCAATCCAGACTGGTCCTGAACTCACTACAGAGCCTAGGCTAGCTTCAAACACAAGACAATCCTCCTGCCTCAATCTCCCGAGTGCTAGGATTACAGACATATGCCACCATGACTGGTTTAAGTGGTGGTGGTGAATCAAACCCAGGGTCTTAATCTTGCTAGGCAAGTGCATTAACTGCTATGTTATTCTTCTAGCCCCAGGGGCTTCACTCTGAATACCATCCTCAGCCCCTTTTTTATCTTATTGAGATGAGGGTCTCTGTAGTTTATGTTGCCCATGATGGGCTCAAAATTGAAATTCTCCTGCCTCAAACTCCCAAAGTTCTGGGATTACAGCTCTGTTTACCAGGCCATTTTACAAAGAAATTACGAGAAACTAATTACCATTCAAACTTTCTTTAAAAATAAATATTTTAGGAAAAATTAAGAAATCAAATGTATCGATGCATTTAAAAATGAATAATACCCCAATTATAAACAAATAAACTATACCCAGGAACGCATATATAACTAATCACTTAAAAATGGTGATTGAAACAAGGGTGCCCTAACAGTTAAAATCTGTCTTGATAATATTAGGTCTTGTTTCAGACGCTAGTCTGAAAATATGGCAAAACTTTTTTGATCACCTGTTTACCAATTTTGTAGAGTAATAACACCTGCCAGGGAGACTCTGTAACGACAGAAGATTTCCTATAAAATAAAATGTCTTCACAGCAAATTTGAAACAGAGAAGAAATTATGGGCATTGATCAAATACCAAAAGGGACCCAGCATCCCTGTGTGCTGCAGTGTGAATCCAGACTGTCTCATAATGGCTGCCACCAGGCTTCATTTCTCCATCATCTTAACCCTCAAATTCCTAAATTTCTATATAATTCATTGACAAGTAGCATGTTGATATGTTTAGAGGAGACCATAAGCATGTGTCATATGGGCTAGCATGTCATGAATCATATGCTGTGCTGTTTCATACTTCAAAAATCCTCTATATGCACATATATATGCATATATATATAAAACATATATATATATATAAAGCATATATATATATAGCACTCAGAGATACTTATGTGGTCCTAAGATAATATATAAGTATAGATTAATCTATAAAATGCCATTCTTGGATTTAAAATCCCAGGCTAAAGAAAATTGCATGTTAGGTTTCCATTTTAAATTTGGAATAGAAAAATAAAAGAGAGATTTTTAAAATAATGGCCTCAAATAAAACTGCACTTTCATGTACTTATCCTCTTAAGTTTGTGACACATGTCATCCTTCACAGGAACAGGAAAAGGCCATTTCAAACTAGGGGGAGTTATTCACTCACCACTCCTGTCACTGTGAGAGCCGGAGGATAAAAACTAATAGTCATTTTTCCTAGAGATTTCACATTAACCACAGGATAGAGCACATATTTACACAACCAAAAGAGGGAAGCAGGCAGTGTTGAAACAACCTAAAAGAGTTATTCTCAGTTCTAATTATAGCTAACTGAAATAGTTTTTTCTTTTTAAGATTTTTTAGTGAATATGAATATATATTTTGAAAGCACTAAATACAAGAAAACAAAGAACTTTTTTATATTTTTGCCTGTTCTTCCTAGATTTAAAATATATCATCAGGGGTTGCAGCGTGTGTGTGTCTGTGAGAGAGAGAGAGAGAGAGAGTGTGTGTGTGTGTGTGTGTGTGTGTGTGTGTGTGTGTGTGCATATGACCAAATTTAATATCTCAATTAAATTAACTATTTTAAAAGGGTGTATCAAGCCACTGTTTATTTTGGTTATGTTTTCTCTTTTTTCTTAAAAGTTTTTTTTCTCTCTCTCTTTTTTTAGGTTTGATAAGCTTTTCACACATATACACATGTACACACACGCACACACACACACACATACACACACACACACACACACAACTTTTAGGCTCAGCAAATTTCCTCAGATTTCACTGTTTGTCCAGTTTCCAATTATTCTCTATACTGGTAAAATATGTTTTAATGTTTTTAGTTTGATCTTGCTTGAGTAGTAATTAACAGGTCAAAATTATGGATTAAATGTTCAAATGCAGTGATTCCCAATGTTCTCATGATTTTAAGAATTTCCTGAAAATTAAGGCTCTGCATTCTTGAAAGAGAATATTAAGTGGGAAAATATACAAATCTCTTACTTTAAACAAAATTTTCAGTTTGATGAAGGTGTGTGAGAAACATTCAGAGTTTCAGGGTGACAATGCAGAAAACTACATCAGATCTGCATATGAACAAAAATATTCAGATAAGCCATGCACATATCAAGATTTAAGGAATGATTTTTTATCACATCATTTAACAGTGGAAGAATGATTTTTAATAACTTTCATGTCTAATATCTTGGCCTGTCCATCATACAGAAATAGAAATCTTGTGATAATACTTACATATAAGCATACTATGACCAGATATGTGGACCTTGATAATTACTAAAATAGATCTTTATGTCTAGATTTCTGTTCTCATTGTCCTCAAAGATTTTCTTGTGTATGCTTTAAAGTATTCATTGTCCTTATTTTAATATTCAAGGGACTCTATAATTTAGTATTAATTATCATTCTTAGCAAACTTCTGTTATTTCCTTCAAGTTCGTTCATTCATACACTGATTGGTTCAGGTGACACAAAACTCCCACTGATACCCAATTTAGATCACTCATCAATCAAAGCTAGTATCACACATATCAGTCTTAGATGATTAAGGTCATAGGGAGAGAAGAGCACAACTCCATCAATATTCATTAAATGGAATCTTGTAAACACTTCAAAATATTATTCAGTTATAATTTTCTTCCAAAGCACTCTCTAATGATTGGGCTATGAAAGGATTTTGGCATGTCTACCTCTCCTACAAGCTGTGCACTAGTTGCTCATTGCTGCCTACCATCAACATTTAGGCTTACAACAACACAATTTTTGTTATCTCAAAGTAGTGAAACTTAGAAGTCTAAAATCTACATGCCAGAGAGCTGGGATCCTAAAAACTTAGAGAAAACACGTATTTCTTTATCTTTCTAGCAGTTACCTGCATTGCTTGGTTCTTTCTCTTTCCTCCTTTTTTTCTCTATCTTCCCCTACTCCCCCTTCCTCCAGCTCCCTTTATCCCTGTCCCAGGATTCCTGATGTTTCTGGCTCATTGTGATAAAGATACTTGTGTCACATCTGGACCATTTGGATAATCCTGTATAATCTACCAATCTCTATGTCATGTTCATGTTTGTAAAGTTCTTTTTGCCATGTAATAAGGTAATGTATTTATAGTTCTTTGGATTTGATTAGATTGGGATAATGGTTTTTTCTGTCTACTGTAATGTTTTCTTTATATATCTAATGATAGTTTCCACTATGACATCTTGGGGATAAATAGCGTCAACTATAAAGAAAAGAAAGACAAAAAGAAAGGATTAATTTAGAAGCAGTGTAGAGAATGTTACTTTAATGGCTGTCCTTTTGTGGCTAACATGAATTAAAGGCTTTGGTTTTCTGAAGTGCATACTTTCTGTTAGATAACATGTCTTCAGTAACACTGAGGCTGTGACTGCTCTGAAAGGTGTCTGTTTTGACTATGACAGACTTCAGTGCCGGATTTATCCTAGTTGACTTGTCCTTGCAGTCCCACTGGGTTACTAAGCCCCTCTGCAGCCCTCCTGATTGGAGTACCATACCCATGTTCCAACAGAAAGTCAGACACTACACATACGGAAGCCCACGTTTTTGTTTCTTTTCATTGTAAGCAACCTCCGTCTTTCATTAGCATGTTCATCCCATGGATCGTTTACCTTGTGTCATAGCACAAATCTTAAAATCCAAGGCTGCTAACAATAAAAGCCATTGACACTCAAAGGACTCAACAGCTGAAAGCGGTAATAATGCAACCACCCAGCAGCAAAGTCTGATGAAGAGCAACTCCCTAGAGTCAAGAACAGCCAGACAGTTCTCCAGAACCTGGTGGCAATAGCTGGTGGCCCCTAGATACAAGGAGGGCTGCTAGAACCGGAATAACTAAGACTTCCCAGCATACATAGTCCAGGGTGGTTAGTACTAAAAGAGATAACTTTTACTTTCTGAAGCCCAGTTGATAGGTTCCATCTTGAAATCATGTATGGCCACTGTCCCCTTTAAAAGTCCCTAAAGTTGAGGGTGAATAGTAGGAACAGTCATCACCAGGCCCAAGGATCAACTCATGTTTGATTTTAATTTTGCATACAGCTAAGAATTAAAAGGTAGCTAGTGGTGATCCTTGTCCATACTGATGCAATACTGTATTGCCAGATGGAATTCAGATTTTGATTATCTTCAAACTGTAGTAATGAGTTGAAAATAGTGTCTATGTTGGACTTAATGGTTCAAATCTGTCATGCAATCACTTGAGATGCTGAGGCAAGAAAATGGGGAATTTGAGGCAAACGTGAGCTACATAGCAAACTCAAGGCTTGCCTAGAAAACACAGCAAAATTCTGGTAATATATAACGGGTGACATATATTAGGAGATACACACACACACACACACACACACACACACACACAGATAGATAGATAGATAGATAGATAGATAGATAGATAGATAGATATAAAAGGGTCTATCTGCCTGGCTGGTCAAATGTCCTTCCCAGTAGCTAAGATAAAGTGAGTTCAGTAATTTGTCATTAAAAATCTCAAATTTTATAAGCTGTAAACTACAGATAGCCTACAATCTAATCTTCTGAGCAAATCGAGGGCAAGTGGTCTATTTTTATTAAGGCTTTCTGTGGATCAAATTAAAGCCAAAGACGACGTCTCTGTTTGACTATACATCCGTATATTTTTGTATCAACCATAACTTACCAAATACATACAAAAACAGTAGTTCATGGGTAACCAACATTCCTAAATTTCTTACTGAAATGTTTTTTTCTTCCTAATTTCACATGTACCCATCATAAACAATTATACACACACACTAGCTAGACCTTCCATATGGGAATCTAACCCTGATTAAGCAATTACTTAGAAAGTCAAACTACTTATAATTCTTAAATCAGTAGGAACACCTGCATAAATTACATTAATACCCCTTCATTAATTTATATTTTAAAAGTACATATTATCTTTTAGTTTCTCCTGAGCATATCTAAAGGGTGGAACATTCTGGCATGTGTATAAAACAATAGAGAAGAAACACATTTTTATTCTTCTCTCTGAAATCACATCAGTTCTCTTTTAAGTGATTGCTAAGACAGTGTTTTCTGATTGTCCCTTTCTTCCCCATATTCTACTTATGATGACTGCAAAGTAACAGCAATAGGTTCTCTTAAATAATAATAATAATAATAATAATAATAATAATAATATCTGTGTTTTGTCTGCATGAATGGGATAAAAACAAATGACAAATATCACAATTTGCTTTGAATATTAGGAAAGACATTGCTGGCTTGAATATACATCTTGAATGACACAGTGTTAATGAAATAAATCCTCTAGAAAGAGCAAGAGAAATTTTCAAGGAACAGCAAGAGAAAGCTATCCATGCCTGTAAGCAAAAAAAGATCTGAACTCTGTGCGGAGCAATATAAAGCAAAATACTTGACATATAAGTGCTTGAAAATTTCTTACTGCTCAGCAAATAAATGTATTAAAATTATACTTTTGTCACTTGCTCCTTCTTAAAGAATTAGAAATGTTCTATTTCATGACAGTTTAACTTAATATTTCAAATTGAAAGAAGAGTTTCACTTTGTCCTAAAACAGTTGTGAAATGAATTTTAGCACTCTAAATATTATCCATCTCTAGATATTTCCTGTAGGTGGGAGAAGACAGCCCTTCAGTCTTCGCTAATTTTTTAGGCAGAACTCCTGTTAGCCATGGTTGTAGACAGATTAACTCCTTGTAGAAGGACATTAAGATTCTGAGATTAATGTATTATCTCCAACGAAAGGTTTAACTTTAAAACAGTTGTTTACCACACCTAAAAGCTCCACAGAACACAAACAAAAGTACAATGGCTATATATAAGTCCACAGCACAAAATTAATTAAGATATTCAAAATTATGTTCAAATCATTAAATATTATTTTAAAAACAAAGACTATCTAGGACAAAAATCTCTAATTCTAATTCCAAAGATATGGTAAAAGTCTTCAACGATTAATTTGTAATCTCACTGACAATAAACGTTGCTATGAATTCTTCGCTAATATAATTTTTGTAACAACTTTCTTTCTTTACTGACTGTAAACAATTAATATTTCCAAAATGATTTTTAAATGGAATCTTAAATGACATTCTCGGCAATGCCAATGTGTAAAGAAACTGGGAAAGTTTTAGATAAAAACTTAATTTTTTTTGCAAAGTTTAGGTAGCATACAATTACTTCCTGTCTTGTAGTGACCCTCAGAAATCTATCGCTAATTTATTATATTGCTAAATCATTCTGTATAAAATTATCTCACCTTAATCTTCAAATAAATTGTTGATTTTATCATTCCATGTTTCAGGAACCATTTCCCATTGTCAAGTACTAAGAGGAGTGAGAAATTTTTTCACTAATTACCCCACTGCATATTAATATCCCATCAGATTGACCTGTGCAGTCCATCTGTTTATAGATGTACAATTATAATCATAATTATATTGCTAGCTACACAATAAATAGAGAATTGTAACTAATGCAACTACACCGCATTATGTATGTGTAGGTTAGTTTTCCTCATCTTGAAAACCTACGCTATGTCATAGAAACTACTCACTATGCTCTAAGTCACAGAAATCAATGCAAAATCAGCATATGTAATTGGAAAAAAAATAAATCTATAGGGGCTCACTGAATATCTGAAAATGACGTCTGAGAAAAATACTCAAGGTTTATTAAATAAAATTTGATGCATAATTCTTCATTCTACTTGCAAAGTTATACTATCATTACAGCCCATCTCTATATAGAAGCTGTGAAATTCTCATTTTTTAAAATTTTTAAAAGATGTCTATTTCATTAAAAAATTAATCCACAAATAACGGCATACTTTCCAATTTTTCCAATTTGAAAAATAGGTACGTCACACCTTTTGTCAATTAATAATACTAAAATTGCAACTCTTAGTCCACTTTCATACAAAATTCAGAACGCAAGATCGCCATCAAATGAGCCTTTTCTAAACTCTTCAGAAAGCCTATTTTCCTGTTTTGCATGTGTTTTTTTTCAAACCATCCACTTAAGTAATGTTTCCTAACTTTAATAGTGTGTTTTTTGATTTACACCCATTTATTTCCTCTTCTTATGTTCCCAGAACACTCTCTTATTAAAACAAGTCATTATAGAATGTGAAGTTAGATACACCACAAGCAGCACTTTCAAGTTTCACAATGTCATTGTGAATAATAGGATATGTTACACTAGAAGTCATACAACAAGCTAAGCAGACTGCTCTGTCAGAATGCCAAACTTAACACTGTGGAAATTTCTGATGGCAATATTCCTTGATCAAAATATTAAATACAAATGCAGGTATTACTTCCAAGAACCAAGAGTCCAGTTATGCAATGGTAATTAATTCCTCCAGTCTTGAAGAGAGATATCCCCGGGAAAGATAAATAAAATATATAATAAATTCCCTGGGGTGCATAACCCAAGTTAAGATTTTAAAAATTATATTTTTTTCTGACAACAGCAGCTTTTATTTTCTCAACAGATGAGTGATTTAGAAATAAACTTATGGATTTTATTCTTATGTTCCTTGTTCACCAGTTTCTCATTTTTATCTTATCTGAAATATGCCTTTGGGAAATATTTTAAAAAATGGGTTGGACTAGCACTTTGTGTAACAAAATTGCTAAAGAAATTCATAATTAAGTCAGAAGACATACATAATCATCTGAGCTATTGTACTGAAACAGTATTACATACAGGTATCGCATTATTTTTCCATCATTTTTTTTTTCTCTTTACAATTGTTAGGTGTATTATCCAGGAAAAGTGAAACTGACACAGAGAAATGAACTCCTCCACATTTCACACTGTTTTGTCTTCCTTAACTGAGGGGAATTCTTGAATAGAAGCAATTATTTTGAGTTGTACCTTGTCTACTAAAATTGGGGGAAAATAGTCTTTAGGTTTTTGCATTCAATGTAAAAATCTCCGGATTTACATGCCATTTAAAAATAATGACTCTTTTTATGCAGTGAAGTTTGTGAATGTTGGCTCCTGGAAAAGAGATGAATGAATACGGTAAGACTTCTGGTGGAGGGATTGATGGTGTATATTTAGTGTCACAGACAACATAATACATCACTGCCACAGTCAATCTGAAAAATGCATTAGGAGCCATTTGTTTTTCATCAGCCTATGTGAGTTCTTGGTGGATGTCATTTTCAAGATTCATGTATCTGTTTTATTTTATACAATAAAAGGCCTATTGCTGATTGCAAAGGAACACTCAAACATGGTGTTTTTGTGTTAATTTTGAGTCGACTCACATGCCTACTACCAATTTCAACATGAAGCACTGAAAAAGACCTCTACGACCAATGAATTCAGAGCCAACATGATAATGATAAATAAAGTGTATTGCCAGCCTCTGTATCTCTCTGTCGTGTGTTGGGACTTTCTGGCCTTGGCACATCGACTTCAAACATTCCCTTCAGTGCTGATGAGGCTTTGTCAAATGTTGTGTATAATGTGGAATCCACTGGGTGTTCTACAACCAATCAATTATGTTGTCATTAATACTACGTTGGAACATAAATGTTACAAATTTCAAATGACTTTATTCAGTCAACATAGTAATGGGTATGTCATGACACATACCAATCCTGTTAAATTTAATTATAATGATGGTAGTGGTGACATTAAAAGTCCTCAATTAAGGCATTTTTGTAATTTAAAATAGTTCAGGCTAAGAAAATCTTTTGATTTAACTAAAAATCAAAAAACTCAGAAAACATTCTACATGAACAGCTACATATAATTTAATACTACATAAGTGGGGAAAATAAAGTTTCAATAAAAATAACTAAATAAATAAATGAAATTTGATATAAAAATATTAGAGCCAAAATTGCCCAGAAAGAAGTTCACAGAAACTGATATATGTTGTTGTTTTTGCTATGTCTTTCTATATTAAAGGATTAATATTTTATTAACTTTCTGCTTGCTCCACTTATCTTAGAAAAAGAAAAATTTCCCAAAGTCAATCCAAGGATTAAGGATAATTTCTTAAGCCCTCCTCTTTAGCTTATCTCTATGACTATTGATTTACCTAACTAGTTAAGTATTTAAGAGGAGCTAATGCAGGGTGAATCCTGTTAATCTTATTTAATCCTTTATTCATGTATATGTTTCACATAGGCAAATGTCAAATTTATCTAAAATTAGAGGATTTTGATATACCATATAGATTACCACAATATTGAAAATTATTGAGAATGCTTTATGTTTAGCAGAGTTCTCATTTAAAATGTTTTGAGATGCACATTTTCAAACTAATGTTAAATAAATATTTTCCCCCCATGGGTAATTAAAAAGGTATTTAGAAGCTGAATCTTGGCCATTCAAACTGATTAAGTTGCAGATCAGCTCTTGGTCCTCAGAGTGCATATACATTAACACAAAAATTACATTTAAATTTGTTGTGTCCTCTCCTACCAAGTTAAATCAGTGTGCTTGCTTTTTCCCTGAAGGCCAACTTAAATGCAAGAATGCAATTTTAGGAGTGAAGGACCTCTATAAACAATATTTTATTTTCTATTTCCAGAAGGCGATACCAAAAGGTTGAACATAGTGACTTTATTAGCACATTAATTATTTTTATGCAGAAAAAGTTACCCTCTCTACAGTCAACTTAACACTCAAAATAGAACACTATCTAAAATTTCTGCACAAATACTGATAGTAAACAACTTTATAAATAAGGTATTTATAATTTTCTAATTACTTATAAAATTTCAGATATGACCTATTGCATCCTTATACATTTTACCAGAAGTGAGATATACACCAAAAAGAAATCCACACATGAAAAATTACACGTGCAATGCGCCACTATTGTCATTTCATTATTTAACTTCAACATATATAGATAGAATTAGAAATCGAACACAAGAGATCACTTTGAGGCAGGAGAATCACAATTTCACGTCCAGCCTGGCCATGTTAATGTCTTAGTGAAACTTGGTCTCAAAAATCACACCTAAAAATGAGCTGGTGTTAGAAAGGGCTCTCAGGAGTTTACCTGTCCAAACAAAAGATGGACATGGGAAGCACGGAGGACAGAAATACGAGGCTTTAACTATCTTTCCTCAAAAAGAGGTGACTGCCTGACTCACAGGTGAGAAAAGCACATGGAAAGAGTGCTGGGTGGAGATTTTAAGTCTCTAGATCACAGGTTTCTTCCCCTGCCTTTTCTACTGGCAGAATACACAATCTTCTCCATAAGATCTAAGGTATTGCCTCAGAGTCAAACACATCACAATCCTTATCCCTCCTCTCCTGTTCTGCCTTCGGTAACCTCCTCAGGTAAAGCAAGTAAATTGAAACATCCGCCATCTTTACCTGAGCGATGTGCCACTACTACCACTAGGTGGCGCTCACAATAGGATGTAGCTCATTGTAAAGGAACGGACTTGATCTTCAATAGCCAATTACCACTTCACCACTAAGAAGAAGAAAGGGAGGAAAAGAAAAGAAATGAAAAAAAAAAAGTAAAGCAGGGATTCCATGCTGTGGGACAATATACTGAGTTGTGCTCAGATACATTCATTTTGTTCATATTATTCATTTTTTTGTGGGAATCTCCAGTCAGTAAGTTAGTTTACCACTTTAAAAACAAAACTGGAATATCTGAAAGTTTAAGTAATTTGAACAAAACATCATATTTGCCACTAGCGATGTTAAAAACAAACTCTGTTTGATATTTGGAAGTTCATTTGCTTTTATAGTTAATTTTTTGTTTCTCCATATGTGCACACAATTTTATGAATCTTCTCCACTTTCAGTATTTTTGTTCCAAGAGGGCTTCTAAAAATAGTAAAGTGATAGAGTTAAAAATAATATTTCAAGTGAGTTCACTTTGTCCATTCTTTTACAGATAAGAAAAATAATGTCTGAAATTGATAAGGATATTGGGATATCTCTGAGACACTGAAGCTAGGAGATTTGGATCTAGTGGCAGGCCAGTTATCCTATTGCTCTGGGAGACAGGGGAATGAGGGTGTGAAGTGAGAAAAATTGGGGATCCATCTTAAGGATGACAAAAATATGCAATAAACAAATAATCTAAAGTCTTATTTTGGAAAAATTGAAAAACTAAGAAATATATTTCTAAGCTTTTTCCTCCCTTGAGGCAATTAGAAGCCAGGCTCATCAATAAGAACCCTACAATAAATGTAAAAAAACCATCTCTCTTTTAAAATTTATCTTCTCAGCTAGTATAAACTAAGAATTTAATGTAAAAGTTAAATTTGAGAGATCTATTAGTTACACCTTACATGATAGAATTTCCTGAAAGATTATTCTACATGCCGGAGGCAAATCTCTGCTTTTATCAGATTTGACATTTTTCTCATTGGATTTGTAACTTTGCCTTAATTGCAAAAGCAGGGAAAATACATCTGAAAAATCACAAGCAACTTTTTCTAAGAATGAGAAAGCTCGTTATGCTTTAGATGTTTAACTATACTGTTCTCTTTAGCTCATTGTCTCCTTGAGTTACTGCAATCCTATGAGGAACTTTGCCTTCAGGAATCGAGGCAGGGTGGCAGGAGCGAAGGGAATGTACCTGATACCGCAGGGTTCCAGTGTGTGTTGGGTGAGTGAGGACTTTTGAGACACGCTTTGATGATGCAGGTCCGGGACTATGGGCATGGAGTTAGGAACAAGAAGATTGGCAGGTAGTGCACAGACCTTTAGTGAGGACAGGCAGCTGGAAGTACACGGGGGCTAGTGACAGGAAAACAGAAGGGAATGTCGAAGAACCATCATGTAGAACAACCATTATGCTCTGCAGTTCTACGTGGCCAACATGTTTTGAGACCAAATGTTACTGAAACTTGTGCCCACATTGGCTAATAGGAGATGCTTACACATGATAAGGAGGAACATATGAAAATATCGGTTTTACTCCAAAATTGTCGATCACTTACAATACCTGTCAATGTACTTGGAAGGTTTGTATGTTTTCTCAGAATGTGTGCATATTATGGTTTAGATCTGGAGTGTTCCCTAAAGGCCTCATGGAATTGGAGGTCATGGAGTTGTTAGGAGGTAGGATCTGGCTGGAAGGGGTGGATGCTTGGGGTTTCATCTGGAGATATTTTTGCAACTTGTAGAGAACTGGGGTTGGGGAGCCCAAGGCAGAGGAGAGATTTCAACTGTATGTTTTTGACTTGTGAACCAGGAAGCGGTGGTGGTGCCGGGTGTGGGAGTCCAGCTGGCAGACTGGCATTCTGAACTATGTCAAGGAAGCAAGAGAAAGCGTTGTTTCAACTTCTATCAAGGAAAACTCTGGCCTTGCTAAGTCTCCAGATGTGCCTAATCCCTCATTCATTTGACTTTCTGATTGCAATGAAGCATGCAGTTCTCAGCCTCCACGGTGGCTATCCACCTTTGCCAGCTATAGGAGACCTTCTGAAACTGAGAGCTAAATACATCTTTTCTCTTTTGTTTTGTCACAACAATGAAAAGTGACTAAAAATACCCACGTAACTCTTTGGGGAACATAACAGTGGACAGGTGCTAAATATATTTGGATATTACTTCAAGGTGTTTGATCATAAAGACCAAGAATTAGGCTACTTTGACTTACCTAGGAATTGAGAGCACAGTATTGGTATGATTTCTGAATAATTTAAACTCTGTATAATTATCAAAAGGGTAATAAAGGTAAATAATTATGTACAGATGTTTAAATATCCTATCAGAAACAATAAAATTACGATATTTATTTATATGTTCTATGTTTGTGTAGCCATAATGAACAGGATTTTCCTCAATATTACTAATATGATATGCTTTGGATCTGGTGTTCGGATGTGGTGGGTACCTATGGAGCTATGTGTTGTTGGGAGGTGGGACCTGGATGGAAGGGGTGGATGTCTGGGGATTAACCTAGAAGGAGGCAAGCAATGAGGCTTGACCTGGAATTGGTGGGTCACTGGGATTGACTAGTTGTGTCCATCCTCGTGGACTGGGCTTCCTCTGTACCATGTCTTGAGGAGCTGCCTCTGGCTCTGCCTCTGCCTCTGCTGTGTACTTCCGTCATGTCATTGCAGGCTGTCCATGAATGGCATGCGACTTTCTGAAGTTGTGTATTATAATAATAAACTTTTCTCCCCTAAATTGTGGATGTTTGGTGTCCTTTCACAACAATAAAAAAAAGATATAATGGGCAACTGTTCTTCAATTTATGTCAATCCTCCTGTCTCAGCATTCTCAATGCTGGGATGACAGACATGAGCCTCCAAAACAGTCTAATTTCTATGTGCTGAGGGGGGAAATGATCCCAGGGCACTGAGCATGCCAGGTGAGCACTGTAACCCTGACATATGACGTTAGCCTTTTTCTTTTTCTGTTGACAATAATTTATATTCATTATATGGAAATTTTTCACTTTCAGATTAAATAGTTTGCTTCACTCACTTTGGAGTACATAGATAATTTTAGTGTTTGGCCCTACAATGGTTAAAAACATTTTGTTGTTGTTGTTGTTGTTGTTGTTGTTGTTGCTGTTCTGCCATTTCCAGAGCGCTTTCATGTAACTTATTCATGGAAAGCTTTCATTATCTGCATTCGGTACAGTTTTCCATTGTTGCCTGTGAATGACTGCAAAACTGAAGTTTAAAAATACATATTTATTAGCTTATAGTTTCTGATGGGTAGGGAATCACGAATTACTCAGCTGGAACCTCTTTTAGGCTTTACTCAAAGTGTTGGATATTGGAGGAATAGGTGCTTGTGTCCCTCTTGACTTCTTGGCCAAGAGTTTTCCCTTTGTTTTTTTCCCCTTTCTCTCCCTCTTCCCTTAAACATTATATTTTATTTGCTTTGAAAGAATAGCATATGAAGGAAGAAGTTTCATCTCAATGCTCAACCAGAGAACGGTTCAATTCTATTTTATTTTCTCAGGTTATTAGAAGAATTCACGTCCTCTTAGCTGTAGGACTGAGCATATCGGTGTATTGCTAGTTGTTGGTTTGTGGTTGCCCTCACTAGCTAGAGTACATTCACAGCTTAACACGCGTGTGGGACAAAACAAAAGTATCATTTGGTTCTCAGAGTCAGACTCAGAAAGATGAACCTGGGAACGATCGATGCTGTAGCCTTCTCTGTAATCATGAGTATCGTATCACAGTGCCAGAGTCTACTGATCATCATGAAATCACAAGCCACACCTGAGCTCAAGGAGCGAGTCATACCAGGGCTTTAGGACCACTGCGGTGATTGTGGAGTCCACCTTGAAAACCTATTAGCCTAAAATTTTTGTGTGACATAGAAGTTATTATACTGGTAGTTAAATTGCCTACACAAAACTTTGATGCATTTTCTGCATTATTGCTTCAACACCATTGATTTTATAATCTATAATATTGCTTTATTATAAAATCAGTAAAATAATTCATAACAGAATGAAAACTTGTTAACATGTTAAACAATTCTATGATTTAAAACTCTATAAGTCTAGAAGAATTTTTTTAATGGGGACCAAAAAGATTATCTTCAGAAATACTATTCCCAAATCCATTAGAAATTCTATATTTGAAAAAATCTTAAGTTAGTATTAGATATAGTGCTTATATTAAAATTGTTATAATAGTAAGAATTTTATTATAACCCTGAACATAGTAAAATGAAAATATCACAACCAATTAAATTTAACAATGTTTAATTGAGCACAGAATGAGTAGTAAATTGAGCAGTCATTAGAACCTGAAGAAATTCAGAGAGCTCAGCGTGGAAAGGCAGAGAGACTGAAAAAGAATGTAAGGCACAGGAACAGCTTGATTAGAGCTCAGCTGATGACTTATTTGAATATGGTTCAATCAGGTGGGAGTCTATAAATGGCTAAATGCTTCTGTGTTTGGCTGGCTTGTCCACATTTTTACAACAAAATAAAATTATACTGTAATAGCTGTAGTTTCAGGTGGGTTACATACTAAGTTATGAGGTAATTTGTCAAATAAAGATACAGTATACTCAGACAATTAGATGAAATCTGGTTTAACACCATGTAACTATTATGGTTTGGATATGGAATAGCCTCCAACAATCTCAAATATTTGGATATCGTGGAGTAATTAGGGAACCACTTGCTGTTGAGAAGGGGTGAAACACAGGCACTTGACCCAGACGGGGCAGATGCCTGGGGCTTGTTCTGGAAGGATATATGCTAGCATCCTTCTCTCTGTCTCACTTGGTTCTTTGTCCACGTGCTCTGAGCAGCTTCCTCCAGATAGGCTGCCACCATGTGTTCTATTGCCAGCCACCCACGAATGGGTTAAGACCTTCTGAAACTATGAGCTAAGTACACTTTTCCTTCCATACATTGTGACTGTTAAGTATGCTGTCCTAGCAACAAAAAAAAGTAACCAAGAGAGACATTGGTACCAAAAAAGGGTTTTGGTTATGACTTTACCTGACAATGTGGTTTAGAAACTTTTGTACTGGTTTGTGGCAATATTTTGGAAAACTTTGAAGATGTGATCTAGAGAAGCCTTAAAATGCTGAGATTTGATGATAGATTGTGGTCAGATTTTCAAAGCTCATAATGCCGAAAGAACTGTAGATTGGAAAGGCTGAGTTCAAAAGTTTTCCAGTGGAGAGGACGCCATTCATGTGTGCTCTGATCTGGCAAAGAGTATGCTGGCATTTTGTTCTTGTCCTGGGACTTGCCTGAAGCTGAAATTAATGTCAGTAGACCCTTTAATTTGGAAAAGGAAATTTCAAGGCGGCTCAAAGTTCTGTCTGTCATATCGGTATTATTTGTTATTTTTAGTCAACTGTACAGTGAAAAGTAGGAAAAAAAGTAGAGGGAAAAATGTTGTGAAAAGTTTCTGTTTCGCTAAAAAACCATATGACTACAACTTAATGGCAGAAGAGCATATTGTTTCCATAGTGATTAGTATTAAAAAGAAGCCAAGTACTTGGAGTCATTACCATGAAAATGATGCCTGCAGGAATCAGCAAGATTTCACCATTTTCTAGTTAAAATATAGACAGGCAAAAGACCACTCTGAAAAAAGTACCTCCGGGATTCCTGTAGGGCCAAAGAGAACCATTTGCTGGTTTAGCTATTAAAAAACTCAAAGGCTTCAGTAGCCATTGTCTAAGTGGGCCAGACTACTTCTAAGCCAGTGGCTATGTCATTTTATTTTGAAAGTGTTTAACTTTAATTTGGTTTTCACAGGAGCTCAGAGCTCGGAGGGTACATTGCGTTTGGACTCTTTAGTAGTTCTGGACTGTTAAGACTTTGGGAACTCTTAGAGAAGGCCTAAATGAATTTTGCACATGGTGAACATGCATCTTTTAGGAGCCAGGGGTGGGATGTTATGATTTGGATACAAAATGTCCCTCAAGAGCCTCATACTTGGATGTTGTGGAATTGCTATGGAGACATGCGCTGTTGAGAGGGAGTTCCTTATTGGGAAGGGTGGTACACTTGAGTGTAAATCAGGAGGGGCAGATCCCTGGGGCTTGACCAGGAAGGGACAGATGACTGTGGTTTAATCTGTAAGGGAGTATGCTAGCCCCACCCATACTCACTCCCTTGGCGCCTTTCAGACAGCCTGTTACCATGTGCTTCTGCCATTGCTAGTTGCCCATGAACAGACCGAGAACTTCTAAAACTGAACTAAATAAGTCTGTTATCTCATATGTTGTGTATGTTGGATATCTTTTGCAGCAATAAGAAAGTAAATGATATAGTAACTTGCATCAAATTTCTTACCATATAATTCAGATATCTTATATATAACAGAGAAATAGGGTACACCTTATAATAATATTGTATGTATTTATCAAGTGCTTAGCACAGTTCTTGGTCCATTGTAATTGTTCATAACTGCTATTCATCATCATAGATATCATTAATATGAGCTATTATAAGCTTTTCTTATAACATATAATGAATATTATTATATATGTATATGTTATATATACTTTTTTTTCTTTTTGGTACAGGGTCTTGCTCTGTAGCCCATGCTAGTCTTAAACTGACTATGTAGTCCACGATGAGCTTGTACTCACGGCAATTCACCTGCCTCAGTCTCCTTATTGCTGGAATTACAGACCTGCATCGCCATTCCAGGTAGTGATTATGTGATCCTATGGAATCCAACCCAGGCCTTGCACAAGCTAAGTTAGAGCTTTAACTGCTGAGCTATGCCCCAGCACTATTTCTAATTTTAATAATGAGTTTTTAGCAAATACTTCTTACGTTACTACCTACTTTTTGCATATTTCTGACGTTCAAATAAAGGAAAAGTAGAAAGAAAAAAATATATTTTCTATGTTATTAAATCATGGATTTAAACAGTCAATTTTAACTTTAATACACCATTCTCCTCAAATCTCATGTTATGAAATTGTAGGTAAGAAATTAATGAGAGAAGACAGCTATATTTAGATTCTACATTTCTTCCTTCTCCTCCATGTGGCATTTTTACACGTTGTGACAGAGATATCTGTCTTTTTGTAACAAAATCAGAGTGTAAGATTTATAGGACTTGATATAAATGTTCAGTGTTAGCTATACTGAATAGTTTTTTTTGTTTTCCTTATCAACAAATTTAAATATTTTAGGAATTACCACAATAAGTCTAGAGAGCAAAGTTTGGGTTCATTAAAAATGATACTAATATTAACTGCTTTTACAAGAATTTTAAATTTTCTCACTTAATAATGAATGCTTTATATTTAATCATTAATTTCATTCTTTTAGTAGCTAATTATTCTCTCTGTTTTTATAGATTAAAACACCTCCTAATTTTACAACTGCAAAATAATGTTGCAACAAGTTCCTTTGTACATCTTTTCCTACATGTGGCATCACATTTAAAAAGTAGATAACAGAAAATGCAACTGATGGAACAGGGATTTAATTAATTTTAATTTCTCCTTTTCTGATTATCCTATTAAATATTTCACTTTCACCAAAAGTATCAAAGTGTTTTAAGTTTACTAGTACTACTGTAGATATCACTGTAACTTGAAGGTTTACTTTAGATGTGAATGTTTTGGGTGAGGTTGTGATTGCTTTAGAATTCATTGATGAAGCATTAATAAAATGTACTTAATTAATAAATATACATTTACTAATTTAATTAAATATACATTCATAAGTTTTTGATCTGTTAGGTTTAGTAGAAAAGCAACAGCCCAGCACACAAGGCCTATGTAGATTCATGACTAGTCTACCGTACTAATTTCTTACTGTCAATAAGAAAACAACTTATTTAAAATAGAATAGAAACACTACAAATGTTTTGGTCAGTGGGCTAAATCTGCCTGTACTACAGAAAGATATATCAGTGTAACTTAATGTTTACACATATTATACAGTTTTCTAAATATACACCAAAGTGATAATTTACTTTTGTTTACAACTTTATTTTCATATTTATTTATTTATTTATTTATTTGAAGACAGCATCTCTCTCCATAGTCCAGTCTGGTCCTGAACTCATTATGGAGCCCAGGCTGAACTTAGAACTCACTGCAATCTCCCTTTCTCAGACTGCCACGTGCCCAGCTTGTATGGTACTAGGGAACTGTACCCCGAGCTTTGAGCTTGCTAAGTGAGCAGTTTAACAACTGATCTATCCCTCCATCCCTGTTTAATGAATGCAAACACATAAAATTAAACTTATCTAACCTTTAGAAAAGAAGGAAGCGTGTTTTATATGCAGCAAATTCTTGATGTTGAATGACTGATTTTGTCATTCATAAATCCCACTTGACCACTATGGAATAATCTAATGGCAGTATGAAGTCAAAGATTAACCAAAAATACTTAATGCAAACTACGTAAATGTCCACATGCAAATGAAGAAAATAGTAAAACATGTAACTTCCAAAATTAAGTATTATGGAACTTGTAAAGATATTAGCTATTTCAGAATCAGGTAAATGTGAACAAAAATGCTGTGAGATATATATATATATATATATATATATATATATATATATATATGAATTGGAAAAGAATATTATTTTCAAAACCCACAGATTAATCAAAATACATAGTGTAGGTCTTTTGCCAATTAGCAGCATAGTACATCAAAATGTTTCATAATCACACATTCTCTGATTCATAGACTGTAAAGAAAGAATGGTTCACGGCTGGTTCATCAAATCTTAACAACATATATTTATCTTGCTTATTTTGACAAATGCTACGGTTTGAAATAGACAGATTCATTTGTCCTTAGAGTAAACCTTGGGAAAACACAATTCCCATGAAGGAAGCTGTCCCTGTCATTTCAGAAGCTTCCTGGCTGGGTGAATTCATTCTATCTATTCCGTGAGCCTGCCTTTGGTACAGAAGCCAGTGTGTTCGCCTGAGAAGGATAAAGATATAATTGACAAACTTCGGCTAATGCAAGGATAAACAAAGAACTATTTTGATATTTTCAAAATTATTCCAAGACAGACTGTGAGGAAGCAAACATAAAAAACAATGAATATCCAAGAAAGAGCTTTTCAATTTGTTTTGATTAGCTCATATATGTATTTTAAAATCCAAAAACGAGTAAACTTTCTGAAATATTTCAAAAGAGTTCAGATCTACTACAGTTTTAAAACATGAAGTTAGGGAAATAATACACATATTTTCTGAAGAGTGAAATGTACAAGTAATTCTTCAACAAGAATGGAGACTTTGTAAGAATTTGGTGGGAAGCAAAGTTAATTTTATATTTTGAACAATTTACTTGACTTAAATGTAAAATACTACCTTACCCAAGGAAATTTTGTCCTGGTGATTGACACTGATACTGTTCTTATTTGGAACAGATGTCATTAGCAATTGTGGAAATATAGAGGGAAGAATACGGGAGAACATTGAATTCCAGTATTAAATTGGAGGAAAGAGATATATTTAATAAAGATAAGTCAATCACACATTTATAGAGAAAAATTGATATATTGGAAAGTAAAAGTACAATGAAGATAAAGAAGTAAGAGTGTTTAAATCAAGTTTAATCAGCCAGTGTTTTTTTGCAGTGAGCAATATTTTTGGTCAACATTACTTTATAAACACGTAAGTTAAATGTTTCTGCTTCACAAAAAAGTATCCGGTAAAGAGGCTTTGCTAGTATCCACTCAGTAATATTTGATCATTAACACGATGATATCCCAAGTGCAATCTATGTAACCATTATTCCTTACTATTGCTCTGTTTATGGTTTTATTATTGTTTCTATGTCTAATAGCTAAGAGGCTTGGTTTCACTGGTTTCAGTTGATATCAATGATGCTTTTCCACCAGTGACTGCGCGTTTATGTGCCACCAGCTGTGAACCACTAGACAGCTCCCTGTAATTACTTAAGTTTATTTCCAGATAGAAAATGATAAACCCATCTGTTAGGTATTTTTAAATAAATAAGCTGGTGTCAGAAGGAAGCCTAGTAAATTATTTTAAAAGCAAAAATTAGTTGTCAGAACAAGATTCCTTTGAAACTGGTCATTGTGTTCATTTTCGTATCTTACGTATAACAAATAAAATATACCTTTTTGTGTTATCTAAGAAAGGGTATTTTCAACAATATTGAAATAAATTTTATGACAATGTTGTGTATATGAAAATTTAGGAAGATTTACAGAAATGAAGATTATGTATGTCCTACAAGGCAGATGTATAAAGAGATTACAAAGGTGCCACTACAACACATGGTTACATAACGAATCTTCATGTCCGAGCCATTAAGGAGTAGGGTAACAGCCCCTAGGGTTTCCTCTGTTGGTTGGTTCTATGTTAAGATGTGGCCATATCAAGAGTTTCCAATATTTTGGCTGGAATGACAGCAACTCAGTTAGGAATATTAGACATGATGGGGGAGAAAAATAGCATAAGTTGAAATTTTACTTTTACAGCTGGTGTTCTAAATTATACTACAGAAATTTGATTAGACTTCTTCAACCTGAAAGTGTACAGTGTCTAAGATGTCACCCTATAAGCACAGGCAGGTGAGTGTGCTCATGGTGAGTGTGCATACGTGTACATGTGACTGGAATGTGAACTTTCAAGGCCAGAGGCAAGATCATTTACTCCCAGAGCAGCATTCACAGCTTTGCCTGCTTTTCCCTGTTCTCTTTCTTTTTCTTTTCATTCATGTTTTTTATGTTTTTTTTTTTTTCAGACAGGGTCTCAGTCTGTCTTGGGCTCTTTATGGAGCCCATGCTCATTTTGGACTTGACAATCCTCCTGCCTCAGCCTCCAGAGTGCTAGTACAGGCATGTGCTACTATGCCATGCTCAAGTGGTGCTGGGGAATCCAACTCAGGTACTTAGTGTTTAACTTAATGCGTCTAGGCAAGCACTTTAGCCACTGAGCCTTTCTTCAGCCCCAAACAGTAACTTCTTTCCATCACAGAAGGACACCAAAGTTTGATTCGTCTTGTTTTCCTTACAATAGGAATTTTCTGTGCTCTGAAATGTAATGAGTCTTACCTGAGCAGAGATAAAGGTTGCTAGCTTGACAACACTTGAAGTGATTTCTAAATCTCGCCAAGCTTCTTGTTTTCAGAGTGGCAATTCAGTTGTCCCTTGACACAGGATGCAGGACTTTTGTAATTATCAGAAATCTGTGAGCATACAAAATGAAAAAAAACCATGAACATTATTTTCTAGGTAATCTATTACTCGATTTTGTGCAGTATATTTTCTGGCAAATTTTCTATTATTGACCACTGAATCTGCCATTTTGATTGATATTAATAAGAGGCTAGGAGCACATCAATTCAGTTTCCCTTGTAGCATTTAATTAACGGTATTATCAGTAGAAATCAGTGCGGATGATGAGGCTGATTTGACAGATTTATTTCAGCTTGACCCCAAGTCCACAAACTAGGCAGCTAATATATTCTATAAACCATAACTGCCCCTGAAAAGAATAGGTCAATTTCTTCTTAGATTTCTAAATGAATTTGTCCATCTGGCTTCAGGGACTAATCCAGATAGATCGTGATGGACTGAGAGCCATACAGTGGCCTGGAAGAAAATGCCTCGGGCATTGAGAATTTTTGAAGGAGCTTTTCAAATTGAATGACCCTTTACTAATAAATCTTACCCCTCATAATATGTCAGAAAAAAAAAAAACACTTTTACCTCCAAGAAACTCCTGCATGTCCTGTTTGCACACAAAAACATTCAGAGGGCCCGTTGAAGAACAGAATAGAAGTGGAAGCAAAAATGTAAAAAGTAATATAGATCTAAGGCGTGCAAACCAGAGCTGCTCTCTCCTCTCCCAAGGTGACGACTTCCTGGTGAGAATGGCAAATGTAGAGTTGATGATACTTGTGGCTCACAGAAAAATATCAGGGAATTTTTGTCCATGAAACACCAGAAAGAGACTTTCTAAACAGCAATCACTCTCAATGGCTCATTTATCTAGAATTTGAAGGGTTTCAGGTGGCACCTCCTCATGGGTCAGGGTTTGTCTTCCTTTTTCTTCTTTCTTCCTTTCTTCCCTTCCTCCTTCCCTCCCTCCTTCCTTCCCTCCTCCCTTCCTGCCTCCTTCCTTCCTTCCTTCCTTCCTTCCTTCCTTCCTTCCCCTTTATCTCTTTCTTTCTTTCTTTCTTTTTTCTTTCATTTTCTTTTTTCTTTCTTTCTTTCTTTCCATCTTGTTCTCCTTTCTTTCTTTCCTTTCTTGTGTCTTGTATCTCCTAAAATCAATCCTTCCTCTTTCCCAAAGTATAAATGTATCCATTTTCCCAGTCATATAATACTCTCCTTGATTTTTACCAGAACTGGTCCGGCTCAAGAAAGACAGCACTATGTTTGTGTGATTCAACCAGAATGCAGCACTAGTTCTCTACAAACTTCCTTTTGGCCAGGCTGCCATTTATAAATCCTTCTAATCCACATCACCAGGGGCTGTTGTCAACAGAAATATTGAGGAATTTTCCATGGGAATGATCGGAGAAGAATTCTGAATTTCAAAGTGTGACCCCAGAGACCCTATTCCTTTCATCCTAATCATCAAACAGGCAAAATAATTATGCAGTAAGCCCTAAATGGGGACAGCTGCTGTGTGAAAACCAAAGGACCCATCAACTACACAATCAACTAGCTGTCAAATCATAGCAAAATGCTTTTCTAGCATGTGTGGGTTAGGTGATGAAGGGAGAAATGTTAATTTACTGGTTTATAATTGATTGACTTCTGCTATAAGATAAACATCATTATCAAACTATGTTTTGGTCCAGAAATCCAAACACAAGCAACAAATTAGCTTTGAGGGTCATACAGTGAGTTTAGAGGCAGATGATCAGAATAGGAGTAAAGAGATAGGTGGAAATTCCTCCTCCCCTGGGGGAAGATGGAGACACACCCCATGAAGGAAATGTCCCTGACTGAGGCACAGGAAGCTCATTTTTGGCAGAAGCCAAAAGTCAGAGTAGCACGTATTTTGTCTGCCTCAAAAGATGGAATGCAGGCAGCGGCCTAATTTCAGTTCACGTTATAAGGGAATAAACCCTTGCCAAGTTTACATAACATGCCCAGACAGTTCAAGATCCATTTCCACAATCACACTTTCTCTAACGGTGTCCTTAAATCTACATTTGTACCAGAATCTGAGATGGTCTACTGTTTCTTTTTGGGAGTACAGGCCAGGCTAACACATCTACAACAAACTGTGAGTCATTGGTTTAGATTAGCATCTGTGATTATTTCTCTTAATTTAGAGTAAACTGTGAATCAAGGTTCCCAAAAGAGTCATCAGCATCAGCTTTGCATCTGACAGTGGAACAGGATGGTATTCCTTCCTCACTCACTCCTCCTCCCAGAATGCCAGCCCCTCCCACAGAAGCGGTGCTTCCAGATTCTCTTGTATAAGACAGAGGCTGTTAGGACTCCAACGCCTGACCACCGTACTACCAAACATACTTAATAAACAACATGTTTGGAGGGCCTTAATTTAACATACCACAACTGCACTACGGTAAAATATCAGAGAATAAATACTGTATTTTCTAATGACCTTCGGGTTAGAATAGTATGATAGAACTCTTCGATCGAATATTATGAGAAGCCTATTTATTCACTAGGATAATCACTACTGGTTTTCACTGGAAAATAAGACATGAGAATAAAAATGACATTCATACTGCAAAATCATGCTTCTTCTACAACTCTGATAATGTTCAGATATATTTTTCAAAATTCATGATAAATAAATATATCATGCCTAAAACATAAAATTTTCAGTTGAATATTTATAAGCATTAGCCACAAAAGATATGGGCCACTATGTGAATCAGCATTATACACCTCACAAAACCCATATATGGGTGCAAAGAACTGAAAGAAAAGAAGTCACGGTGTATTCTCCTCTATGCCAATTCATCTCATTTTCTAACAATAATGATTTAATATTTTATGAATGGATAAGATACTTAAATAATCACAAGTGAACACTGGGAAAAAAATGTTTCTCAATGAGTGAGGAGGTCCTGGCTCAAGGCCTTGTGGTTTCTCAATTCCCGCCGTGAGAAACCTGATTTGTGGGGGTAATTGAGAAGTTCGGCAACTACTATTTTTGTTGTTGTTCTATGGTTTAGATTTAAGGTGATGACTTTCAAACAACCCAAAATGCAAATTTCTCTTGGCTTTCCACTTCCCTATAACCTTTTACTTACATATGGAAGTGAGTTATTGGATTGTTAAAATCGCTGCAGATGGATATCTCAATAAAATTAAAACTAACATAAAAGTAGACCAAGTGGTAAAAGGAATATTGACTTTCCTTTTATTACACTTTTAACAATATGAAAGATAATAAAATATAATTTTATATTAGATAATAAAAATATGTGTTCTACAACACTGTATATTTATGGCATACTTTCTAGTTCTCTGCTTAATTTCTGAACATGAGAACCAATGGCACATTTTCTTTATTGGTTATATATATCCTAGTTAAAGTAACATTTATTCATCACTGAAGTATTAGCAATTTCCTTTTGCAAATGATTACTGTAACCAAGTACACACACATACATAAATACATTGATATTACTAAATAAGAAGAGATAAAATCAATTCTGGAAATGGTCAGCTGTGCCCATGAAGGTTTTATTTAGATGTTTACAAAGAGAACAAGATAATGAGGCAATCTGCATTACTAAATTCACTAAAAGAGGCAATAGTTTACTATGAATGTATTTAATTTTTATTACATAATTCATTTGTGCATGGCTCTCTCTTAGATCTTACTTTGAAGCATTTTCTTCGTGGTTGAAAGGGAAACTTTTTAAAAATTGTCTTTTGACTGTTTGACTTTTCTTTCAATTAACCTACACAATAACCTAGCTATAGTTTGACTAGAACTATGGTAAACCATGATTTTTAACAGTTATCCTTAGTACTTACTAGAAGCTATTGACCTTTCTTCTCACCTTCTCAAAACAACTTGGGTTTAGGATGAGGAAGCAAGCCTGTAAACAAAGATCTTGATAGTGTCATAAAATTTATATCTTGCTTTTGCATATTATGAGATTAGAAGCATGTTTGGGGAATGGTTGCCTATGGTTCATAATAAGTGATTACTGATATAATAAGACAACTCTCATTTTTATTATTTTATTTGCAGATAATTTAACTCTCTTCCTCACAGTTTGCTTTACATGTTGTATAATGGTCTAAACAGTTTTAAGTTTAAACAACTGTATCAGATTTTATATTATTTTTCTCATTTCTCTATTTTGCTTTACTAAAGATCATAAAGTTTTAAATTAAATACAAGCATAAAATATTGTCTTTATATAGCTTGACCAGTGACTCCAATAGAAGACCATGTTTTAGAAATAGGTCATTAACCAATGTTTTATTACAATCTATACAATTTTTGACAAGCAATGAATTCAATACTACATCAATGTGTGGAGATTTTTTTGGATATTTTGAATAGTAATTGATGAAAGCCAAATGTAAGATAAGTAAAAGCACAGTAACTCTTTGTTCCATAGGTAACAAAGCCAAGTATCTGCCTTCCTAATTTGACTGAGATTAATTCGTGAGAAAAACCATCTTTTATTTCTCTTATTACTGTGAATAACTCAAACATAATTTGATTTTACTATGAAAAAACTTGGAAGTTTCATGAATTAAAAATAGCTTCGCAGTTGGTAATCTGTACTTCTATGAAGGGAATGATAATTGTTAACTGGGAAATAATGTTTAAACTTTTTTTTTTAATCTTTAACATTGAATTTTGCAATTAAACCAGTGTTTTCCAGAATACTGAGGTCAGGTATTTTGTCCCATTTTTCTGAGTGAGTTCGTAGTTATCTATCTGTGTTATTCATCGGGCTGACTGATTACACATATGTGTGTACTTTCCTACCTGTCATATAACTAGATTCATGTGCTACTATTTACATTTAATCCTGTTGAAATTGTATACTCTTGCGCTTGTGCATGCAAGTGGTGTGTGTGTATGTGTGTGTGTGTGTGTGTGTGTGTGTGTGTGTGTGTGTGTATGTGTGTGCACTGGTCTGCAATTTCTTTTCTTTTGTACTTATCTATATCTGCCTTTGATGTTAGTTTAGAGCTGACTTATGGAATGTGTTGGGAAGTGTTTTACTTTTTATTTTATGAAAGAAGTTATGAGTATTGGTATTATAAGTATCATTCTTTCAAATATTTACCAGCATACTCCAGTATGTACTTCTTCCTTGGAACATTTTTTCTTCCTTTTTTAAATTTCCATTTTCAAGGAGTATTAAATAAAAATCAATTTTTATAATAAATACATGATTCTTAAAAGCTATTTGTTCTTGAATGAGCTTGGTAGTTTGGATGTTTTAGTGAAATTGATCCATTTCATTTAATAAATATATTGCTACAATTACTGTATTTTTAAGAGTTTTCACTTTCTTCATATAGATCTTTGCATGAATGATTTTTAGTCTTTTTTGTTTTATCACTATAACGAGCAATTCATTATTTATATTGATGTTTTCAAAGAATTATCATTTCTTTGTTCGTTTTTTCTCTCTTTAGTACTTTGTGTGGAAACCATCAGTCCCATTGCAGATATCATTTCCATTCTGATGTTTTCTACTCTAATTTTTATTATTTCCTTCTTAATTTTCTTTGTATTTATTTTTTTCTTGATTATTCAGTTCTTCTAGGGAATATTGGAGTTTTTCTCTATTTTATTTGGGCCGGACTTCCTTTTTCTAAGCAAATGTTGCCATTTGGATCTGTAATGTCCTCTAAAAGGCTCACAGGTTTGGGAGATGACTTGATCAATGAGGTCAGTTCATTGATTTCCTGTTCTGCTATGAGACATGGCCAGGGTGGAAGCGATGGATCTCTGAGGCATGACCTTGGAGGACATATCCACCTTACTAATCCCACCCCTTGTGCTCTACTTCTTGTCAGCCTCTGGATGAACAGCTTGTCTGGCTTGTCCTTCTCCCATTCTCGTATGTTGTAACTGAATGGTCCTAAGTACACTGTGACCTCTGGACCGTGAGCTAAAATACACACTTCCCCTCTGGAGTTGTTGGGTATTGTGTCCCAGCAACAACATGGTACCTAAGATAGCCAGCTCTTCATCTCTTTCTTTCTTTATGGTTGCATAGTATTCCATGCGTTCCATATCTTCTTCGTTCATTTCTCTATTGCTGGTCAAGTTAAGTTGTTTCCAAAATTTAGGTATTACCAATTGTGTTGCCATATGGATATGCATTTATCTTTCTGGTATGCTGACTTTTTCTTTTGGGAATGTGCCCAGTAGAGCAATAGCTGGGTCAAATGGGATGTTACCTTCTATGGAATCTCTACGTGGCTTTCTATAATGGCTGAACCAGGTTGTATTTCCACTATCAGTGTAGAAGTGCTTCTTTTTTTTTCTACAGCTTTGCAAACAGTTGTGGGATTTTTGAGTCTCTCTTGAATGCATCACTTTTTTTTTCTTTTTTTCCCTGCATTTAAGCATCATGTGAACACCTATCAAGGTTATATTGCCTTCAATGACACCTTTCGTGTAAGGGTGCCACGGTATTTCTTTCATTAGATTTGTGTAAAAGGCACTTCTAAATTTCCTTTGTTTTGATTTGTCTCTAGTTCTTATTATAAGAGATCGTGCCACAAAAAGGTTATTTCTGATACATTAATCACAGTATATATAACTGTTTTCATGTATATTATATTCCATAAGAAATTTCCACAAACCATCCAGCGACATTTGTTCAGTGTTATCGACTTACAGTGTTGTGCTCATCATAGGCTTATTTCAATACACTTTAAATGTACTTGATTTGATACATGTTAAAGAAAACTCTCAGGAATTTAAATTAAAAGGAGTAGTCCTAATTGTGTCTTAACTGCCATGTTTGTAACTGCAATGTGTCTAGATTTTTTTTTTTTTTCTGTGCATTAAACCCTTAAAAGCAAGGACAGATGTGCAGCTGGAGCAAAAGTCCATGGTGTGTTTGATGTGTTTGTGTCTTTTTTTCAAAGCAAGGGGAAAGATGTACTTACAGTACAAAACTTCAGTTGCTTCTGTTAGGAAAATAATACATATTTTTAAAAGATAGACTGGTATTAGGGCCTGAAATGTCAATAAAATACCATTTGCTGTATATTTACCCAGTGGTTTTTAGTGAGTTCAGAGAGAATCTTAACATTGTTATCAATCAGGTCAATTACAGGGTTGGGTGGGGTAAGTGATACTATTATTTGCATGGTAAACTCAGTTTCCTTCCACATGCTGCTAATACTGCTTCAAGCATGCACCTGCTTGTGCAGCTGCAGAAAACAAAAAGCAATAGAAAGCAGTGCTTGAGAAGTATTACATGAAATACAGTGACAAAAATAAGGCTAAAACAGGAAGCTCATGAGTTATGATGTTTATTGCAGCTGTGAGTTATTAATTGAGATTCGTCTCTGCACACCTTCCCTTTTCAAAGTTTGTATGGAGTTTATGTGTTAACAGAAGAGCAGGTGCCCCATAATATGATTAGATGGAGTCATTGCAAGACCTGTGGCAAGAACAATGCCATAAACACATTTCCATGCAGATAACCAGAACAAACAAGACCATTGAACCAGTAGCAATGCATTTCTCCAACTGAAATTTGTTCCTCAGTACAGGACTTTGGTCCTGATGCGCAACACTGGTGGTCTGCTGCCCCAGCTACTTCCAACTCTAACAGCCTTCTGAAAACACCAGATGTTTACTAACATGGAGGCCACATAATTACTCTATGCATAAAGGAGGCATACATAAAGAAATCACAAACACTTGAAAAAACATATAAATTTAGGTTGATTTTGCCATTACACAGTGTATACCTGTTTCACAACTTTGCATAATAGCCTATTCATACGTACAATTGTTGTGTTTTGATTGATGGGTTCTAAAAATAAGTTAGCATGTGCGGCCACAGATTATAGATATTATTTTTAATAATAGTTCCTAATAATCACACATTTTTTATCTTCACAAAGTATGCAAGGTCAAAGATAGTGGAACGGCTGATCGATCCTATAAACTTGCAAAGTTTTTCATATGCTCCATCAAGTTTATTTAGGACAAAGATTGAACCATTCATTTTCTTTAAAATTTGCATTTGTAATTCTACTTTGAGAAGTAGAATATGCTTTGTTTTACCCTTTAAAACTTGTCTGGTAGGTAAAGGAATTCAGAACATTATCGACAGTAAGAAAAAGGAAGTTAAAAAAGAGAAGGTTCAAAGGAGAAATTTGATTTTGAAATTATGGTGTGGAAGTCTGTAAATCCAGTCTCTACTACAGAAGACCCAGGAGGTGCTATTTTTCTTCAGGTTGGATACGTGGTAAATGGCCATTCGTATTTTGAAAATCAATAGATTGGTCTTTTTATCATTATTTTGAATAATAGAAAAAAAGATTGTTATTCTCTTTTCTTTCTTCTTTCCTTCTTTCCTGCTTGTCTTTCTTTCTTGCTTGTTTTTTTCTTTAGGATACTGAGGAATCACACACAATGGCGCTCTCCCCCTGAGCTACGTGAACACACCCCCTCCCTTTTTTGAATGGAGAAAGACAAAATCTTGTGATTTTCTTGCCTCAGTCTCCCTGAGTGCCAGAATTACAGGCACACACCATCACACTCAGTTTCTTTTGCCTTTCTTCTTCCGTATTGATTAAATTTGATTCCACAGTCTTCTGGCAAGTACTGCTGTAAACCTTCTCTTTTGCCAGTGCGATAGATACTAAGGGTTTTGGTTGTAGTTTTCGTGTTAGCTTTTGTCTTTCTTTTCTGGACGGGTGTGTGTGTGTGTGTGTGTGTGTGTGTGTGTGTGTGTGTGTTTTAGTTGACTTTTTTAAGGTTTAAGTTTTTTTTCTTTTTCTTTTTTCTTGAGACAGTTTTGCTCTACACCCATTTGGCCACTTTTTCCCTCCTTCTTAGCCCCGCCTCCTCCTCACTTTGGGATTTTCATCCCTTTCCCAGAAGTCCATTCCCTTCTTTCTATTCTGTCTCTATGTCAGGGCCTTTATTTAAAAAGACCCTTATTTTTGTCAATTTCATAAAAGGGACACTTCTATTGTCAATATTTTGTGTTTGGCCCATGTCACTGAACATTATTGACTCAAGGTGGCCCCTTCTTTGCTCAAATGAAACATAAAGACGTAATTACCAAGACCAAAGATAGTTTCAGACCACCTGTAATAGCTGGATTCACTGAGTTGCTATCTACAAATACTGAATTTATTAATTTCCCTTGCCTTACTATTGAAAAAACGCAATTTTCTCAGTTAAAAAATGACAGATAAATACAATTATGTAAAAATACTACCCACAACAAATATTATTTTCAAATTTCTTTTAAAAAGAAATGAAATCATTCTCATTTTAAATAAGTGAGATTACAGCCAATGACAGTATTTGATTTGTATGTTAGGAATTTTGTGTTTTCAGGTGAGCATTATAAATAACAATTTTAGCTTTGTCATATGCAATATCAAAGTGCAGAATTTGGAGTTGATACAATGTGGCAATATACTCTGACAATTTTACCAATTTGATATATTTTAATGATAAGTTACCTTATTGTATCTTATCTGAACTAGTAGTTGAATGGTAACAGTAATAAGTTAATTCTAATAAAGGTATGCGTATCAAATAATGCTCTAGATGTAACTATATAATATGTAGAAGATACTTAGATGACATTAATTGTAATGAACCAAACCACCTAAGAAAAAATTTTGTAAAATAAATTATAATTTTAACACATTTGAAACTAAGAATATACTTTACATTAGTTTTGAAGATATTTCAAATCATTTTCTAAAACTCCCACAGTCTGGCTTTTTTCCTTTAAATAATTTAGGAACTACCCTGCTAATTCAGTGCTACATTTTGAGAATCCACTTGAATAACATATTTCAATCTCATCATCCTTTCAACAAGGTACGTGAGTACCCTATGTACATGTAGGTGTGCAGATACGTTTATGTGTCATATTTATACATGAGCATCTAGAGTTCTTTCTGTAATAGCTCATTATAAAAACTCACTGGACCTATTCAGTAAATATTCACAGATATTAAAGTCAGAAAAAACACAGTATTTTTCATTAGTTCATCACTGAATACAAACATTTATATGTGTTATTGGTGTAGAAATTTCCCCCATCTTTCAAGATATAATCAACTAAGAATACGAATAAGTAAAAGAGATGTATAATGCCAGAATATTTAACATAAGATAGAAAGGGCTAGAAGAATAGCACTAGAGTTAGAGCACTTGCCTAGCAAATGCAAGGCCTTGAGTTTGATTCCCCAGAACGGTGTAAGCGCCGGATGATGGTGCTCTTCGGTAACCAAGGAACTTGGGAAGCTGAAGCCACAGATTCGCTGTGTGTTAAACGCCAGACTGAGCAACATGGTGAATTCAGGAGCAGCCTGTACTGTACAGCGAGACACTGTCTCAAAAGAAAAAAAAAAAATGAGCAAGGATCTGTGGCATAAAATGCAGGTGTACCGGGCGAGAGATTTTACTTGATGAGAACGCTAAGAATATTGAGACTTTAAAAATCTGCAGGTCTTTGGAGGAGAACACAATTTATGGAGATTAAGAAATGGAGAAGTATATTCCAAAGGAGGCAATGAAGGCCCTTACACAAGAAAACAAGGCATATAATTGGACATTAGCACATAATTCGTTCGAGTTAGAATACAGAAATTTAGTTTATCAGGAGCAAGACAGAAACACACATGAACTTAATTATACATCAACTTTCCATCTGTGTGAGGGCACATAAATTTTATTTAGAGGACTATGATGCTATGTATATTGTAGTACTAAACAGAGAAAGAAAAATTAGAATTTTTCCCAGAAGAGAGAGCCTAAGATATGAAAAGTGAAATTTAGTTTGTGATGGACAGTCTCTGAGACTGCAAAACGGATAAATTTGTGGCTTAGTCATGGCGGCCAGTGTCTTTGATGGTATTGGTGCAAACCACGCTGTCATCGGGTTACTCTTCTTAGATACGTTTGTCAAATAATTGAAGCTTCCTCAGAGCTCATTTCTCATTCTCATTCCAACCCTTGAACCAAAGACTTTCTTTTATAATGGAAAAACTCCATTGACAGCCTCCCTTGCCCACTCAGTGGAATATTTTAACGCAACTGCACTTTTTCTAATTTCTTCCCCAGATTTTTAATAACCTGTATCTGTTATTGCTGTTTCATCCCAGGCAACCTGTCCTGGAAATATCAGCATCTCTTATGTGTTGATCATGAGATTTCTCTTTTCCCCCATAACTTCTCTTGAGATGTGGATTTATCAACCACTAAGTTAAATTTCATGTTACAAGACCTAGATTTTAGAGAATCCCATTTGTGCACCTTTCAAAGAAATGGGAGAAAGTTCTTAAATATGTCCCCCTATAAATTTATTTTAACAAAATTTATTCAAGTAAGGTATTTATCCTAAATTGATGAGAATCTCACACTTTTTCTTATCTCACCAACCATTATTTACTTCCTCTGACATATAAAAATGATCTTGGAAAATTATGAGGTTATGGATTTTTATAGGATCTAGCAAGGGAAATAGGAGTCCTTTCAATTTAAATTTAAATAGGTATTTGTATACTCTTTGGTTACTTCTGTGTATAATTAAATTACTGCTAGTCAGACACAAAATGTGGAGTGGTTCCTGAAATATTACAGCTCTGTCTTATTAGTGCTACAGTACAGAAGGGCAGAGGCAAGCTTGGAAACCAAATCTGAGTGTGACTTCTCTTAAATTTGGAACAATCAAAAGTATTTGTAAGGCATTACTAATAATGAGTTGTAAAACAAAACAGAAGTCTCACAAGACCGTCAATGATTTAAATGTTAATTACGTGTGCTAGAGATAAGACAGTCTTATTAGATTATTCTTCTATTGAGGATGATAATGAAAATAATCATTTTCAATTGAAGTAATCAAAGAATAAAACCAAACATGTAAGAAACTATAACAACATGAGATCTGGGTACCAGATTATTGTTTAAAAAATATGTTGTTTTTTAAAGTTTCATAAGATTGATATTTGCCACGTTTAATTTCCATTTTTAAGCTTTATTGAACTAAAATTAGTAAATAAAACTTGAACATACATAGTGTGTACCTTTAATGAGTTTAGGTATAAATGTTAACATAACTATCTTGTCATTTGTGCTAAAATATAAATCCCTATAAAAACTTCTGTTTGCTTGCGGGTTGTTGTATGAATGTGTTAAGAATATTTATAGTGGAATCACCCCTCTTAAATTTTAAAATAGCGTAGTACTTTATTGTTAACTATAGGACTTTGTTCCAGAGGAGATTTCCGGGGATTACTCAGCTCATGTAACAGAAATACTCGTCCTAGCAAGTAAGAGTTCCACCAGTAACTCTGTGGTCAGCCCCTCATGGTTGTCTTTTTATTCTCTGTATCCATGAGATTGGCTTGTTTTATATTCTTTGTGTCAATATATGTGTCAAACTTCTCTTTTATTTATTGCTCTTTTAATCTAAAATACTTCATTTAACAAAGACTCTAAGTACTCTGGGAATTCAATATAATGATTCGATGTGCATATATTTACTCTGTGTATTATTTAACTACAAAAATATGAGCATGCCCACTGTTCATGCTCTACATTAAATGGCCAGATGTGTTGTTTCTGTGAGTTAAAATTTGTACCTTAACACCAACATCTCCCTTTTTTCCCCCTAGCCCCTACCACCTGGTGTGCAAATCTGCTGTCACAAATCTAACTTTTGCACCCTATATGTGAATGAGTTTATACAGTTTTTATTATTTCTGTATCAAAATTATCCCTTTTCATATGCTGGCATGTATTATCTTGAGGAGTTACAATTATTCAATTTTTTTACATGAAATTTGGTCTTCCCAAATGTTTTTATTAAAACTGATATCAAGGAGTTTTTTTTTCTCAATGTGTTCCTCTAAAAGTGGTTTGAGATCTTTTGATTGACTCTTGAATCCAGTTCGAATTAATTTTGGTACATATTGTTAGATTAGGACCCAGATTCATGCTCTCTGAATGGGTATGTAATTTTCCCTGTGTAATATCCTGAAAAGATTTCCTTTCACTGCTGCGGTTTCCTGATGCCCTAAATGAGGTTTAACTGATTTTAAGCACGAGATAATTTCTAGGTCCTATTTACTTAACTTGCTTTACTTGTCTCTGGTTTTAGGTCAGTACTTTATCATTCTTATTGCTGCAATTTGCGATCTTTTCCCCATTTTCTTGTATAGATGAAATACATGATATATGTGTTGATCTTGAGTATTTTGTGCATGTACATACCGTGGAAAATTGCAAATTCTTCCCTCCCCCTTTAAGCCCTCCCACTCTTTTCCCCTCCCCTTCAATTCCCAATGGTCTCCTCAATTAGTTCTATGAAATAATTATGATCTTAGCTTCTCATATTAAAAATGCCATTTAGTTTTAACCTTCTTCTTTCGCCTCAGTTCACTGAGCATGATGGTCTCAAGCTGCATCCATTGACCCATTTAACTACAACCCCCCCCACCCCACCTATCTTTCTTTATAGATGACTAGAAATCCAGTTTCATGTGTCTTTCTCAAGATTTCATTGTCATTTCAGGGTCCCTTTGACAGCTTTTAAATTTCTGAGCTATTTTTTTCTATTTCTATAAAAAATTGACATTGAAATTTAAACAGAGATTGGGCTAAATTGATATATTAATGTGGGTTGTGTGGGCAGTGTTTCCTCGTGTTTCCGTTTTCTATAATTTTTTTGTTCAAATCTTAACTTTTTTTCTTGCATACATCTTTCACTCCCTGTTTTTTTTTTCTTTTTTGTCTAAGTATGGAGTTCTACCTGGTATATTGCAAATTGCTTACTTGACTTCTCTTTTAGATTGCTTATTATTACTCTATAGAAATGGAATTAGTTTTGTATTAAACTTGTATCATGATATTTAATGACTGTTTAATAACTAAGTAGGTAAAGCCTTCGTCTATCAAACAGTTTATATTTCTTTCCAATTTCGATGATTTTATTTCTGGAATACACATAGCATCTAATATATAAAAATTAACAAGAACAATATGCCATATTAACAGAGCATCGGTCAATTTTTTTAGATTAGAGAACATATTTTATATAAATACAACTAGACTCTGCCAATTGTCTCATTCACCCGAATATAAACAGACTTGCAAGTCTCAGGGGCCACCTCTTGTCCATGACCTTCTGTACTGCGATGAGATAAATAGTATTAGATAAGGACATTTTTTCAAGAAAGAATTTTGGATGAATAAATCCATTTTTACAGATACCTCATAAAATGCTTTAATGATATAATTTTTGACGTAAAAAAGAACATCTGGAATAATGGACTCTGACTAATCAAAAGCATTATCCCTCAATGATACCATATTAAAGCAATTGCAGGATGAGAATCACAAAATTGGCATGACTGAAGGACAAGTGCTGTAAGATTTTGCTATTTCATTGGTTTTGCAGAGGAAGGAAGACGTAAGAAGGAAAAATATGTGAAAGCTTAATACTCCATAATAGTCCAAGTTTCATGCAATGATGAATATAACAGCCTGTTTGTCTTCTAGTCCTATCTTCAATTTTTTTCTGAATTGTTAGTAATAGAAGGCATTTACGAATAATCCACATGAATAGTATAAATAGTAAATTCCAGCTGAGTGAGTCATGTGTCACTGGGAAGTACTCAGGGCAATCTAGGCACTATCTTGTTCCAGCCTATTTCCCTGTCAGCTTACAGGTACAGGATGTTTTCGTTCCTCACAGCCTCACAGCGTGACGTCATTTGCTTCCATTGCTACAGACACGAAGCTGTCCACAGCGTTTTAATTATTTATTTATGCTCTGTTTACCTCTTACACGCACAGCACAACGTGGGTAAAATAGATGAAAGACTGGAATTTCGTAATCCACTCAGCATATTTTCTTTCAGAAAATGTTTCGAAAATACTTTGCATGGAAGATATTAGAAACAGCGCGATGATTGATGAGAAGGGAGAAAGTTGTAAATTAGACCCAAGTTTTTGTTATGACTCAGTGTTTTTCTTTTATATGTATCCAAGCCTAATGGCAAAATCAAAAATCAGTGCATGTGTGCCTTCAAAATATGTACTCTTGTGCTAGTTTACTGCTCCATATGATATTTCTAAGTCTGTAAGATCATAAATTATATATTCACTTCAAAACAAAAGCTCTGGCCAGAAATAAAATATTCATTTTGTAACTATTATACTTCTGTTTTATATATTGAATGTATCTTATTATAAAGAAAATATAGGTTATATTTTCTTAGGTAAAAAATATCTGTAAATTTACAAAGCTTGTTTATAGATGATTCCCTCGAATATAGGGTGTTTCTAAAGGTAAAAATCTTTGAAAGATATATCCTATTCCAAGTAAAGCCATGGCAGCCTTTTAATTATAAATTTTATAAACAAATGTTGTTGAGGAAAGCTCAGTTTTCAGTTACCAGGCTTGGAGTGGTGATTATAAATTAACAGTAATATGTGAACATGTAGTCTTCATAATATTTTCAAAAGAACAGAAATAAAGAACTATTAGCTAACTCATCACCTCAATGTTTGCATGAGCCTTAACATTATTTCTATCATTTAGCTAATTTTATTAGAACTAAGAAGATGCTAAAAAACAAAAATCTAATATGGGTTGTTACTGTGGTCAATTTATGATCTTTTATTCATTTTCCTACTGTGATTATTTCAATTGAAACACTATAGAAAATATATATAATATATATTCTCAATTTCATTAAAACTGGTTAAACTGCACTATTAAAAGTTTACTTACATTATAGTTTTACAATGAATTGCATAAGATTTTCTAGGTTGTAAGACACTGTTGGTATTTAACCTAGTCCGTCTTGAACACAAACCAACTTACTCCTCTGTAACGCAGGCAAACTTTTTGGTCAGACTGGCTCAATTGACTATAGTGAGTAATGAAAATAATGGGAGTAAAATAGGAGATAAAATATGTTCAACTAAGAAAGCCCTTTAATACCGCAAAAGGCATAAATATTAACGTCTGTGAGTTAATCCATTAAAACTTCATTAATGTAAAAAAAAGGGAAGTGCTATCTCTTTCTTGAAATATCCAGTATTTACCCTTAACTGAGATAGTCCACATCTAGTGTGATCATGGCGGACCACGCATACGCCCTTCTTTCCGCATGAATGATTTCTACCAACACTGTTTCACCACCCTTTTCTCTAAACTCATCTGTCCCAGTTTCATGAATTATGCTATTTATTCACACATCTTTGAAATTTTCAGTTCAGAAATCTTTTCCTTTGAAGTCACCAAAAGCTTAAGCCCAAATTCCCCAAACCAAACTATTTTTAATCTCACATATCCTTAAACTGGTACCTGTCCTTCAATTGACTGTCCTTCTTGGGTAACCAAAGGTGCCATTAATATGGACTCCAATGGTTACCGTGCAGGGTCTATCCTTGCCACCATCTCCGCTTTAAATAACACGTTTGCACATTTTCTTCATCTGTGAAGATTCTCTTTCAGTTATATCATATTCTACACATTTCCCACAAGGAGAAATAAAATCATTGCTGAAGGCAGATTAACTTGTTGCAAATGTGGGCTTCATTCATTCCACGCTGTTTTATAAGAAATGTTTCAACTTTGTCCCCCCACATTCAATCATTAGAAATTAAAGATAAAATAGCACTTACAACTCTGAGCTACTCTATGCAGCAATTAAGATAGCCTGGTGTATAGATAGAAAAAAGAAGAAAAGTGATTTGGTGGGCAGACTGATTGATCATATAAAACATCTAAATCTTGACAAAATTATTTCTTTGACTCTTTCATTTCTTAAGAATTTGATTTGAAGTTACTATTTTTCTCCTAATGCCTTGGATTCGGGTAGGTTTAGATCCATCCGCCCTGTCCCTCTGTTATTTTGTCATATGAGTTCTCAAGAATGTTTGTGGAATGTTTGAGGAGTCAACATCTTGAGTTGGACTCAGGCTGGGGCAGTTGGTCTGTCACACCCCACCGCTAGCAGCAGGACATCCTTTTCTTCCCTGTATCCTGGAGCTTAGAAAAGCTGGGTGGGCAGCTTCCAATTTTGCTCACTTATGGTAAAATTGTGACACCTCATTGAGATTCTGTTTATGCAAGACAGTTTTCCCGAACCTTGGGTAACCTGGCACTCAGTGAATTCGAAATCTCTGCTGCCTGTTGTTGCCCATCTGTACTGACTCCAGCCATAAGTTTTACTACCACAAAGAGATACTTCCAATTAGGAAACTGAGATTCTACTGTTGATACTTTGCATTAATTTTTTTCTAGATTAAATGCCGAAGACAACGATTTCAATTTCAAATTTAGCTATTTTCTATGTTCAGTAGTGCTGAAATTTTCCTGACTTCCAGTTTATTTTCTCATTGTGTATTTAATTGCTATTTTCTTTGTAAACTTTTAAACAATGTAGTTGTTACATATAGAAGATGATATTAGGAAATATTAAATATATATAAGACGTGATACCAAGAATGACAGCACAGTGTTGGAGTCCACATTGACACCTGTTTTGTCAATTAAAAATTCAATAATTATTTAAAGGAAACTTGCATATGTATTAAGTGTAGTTTGTGAGAAATTTATGGTAAGATGCATTAGCTTATATTTGAACAGAATCAAGTAGTTACTTTGCATTCTGTAGAAAATATCAAAATCATTATGTAAGCATGTGTAATAATATATAAAGCATAAAGCTAAAATTAAAATGGAATAAATTTCTGTTGATTAAAACCTGTAACTTGAATTAATTTTATGACAATACCTGAGTCTAAGTGGTGACAGAAAATGAAGTTTAAAGAACGAAATTTTGTGATAGAGATACTTTCTCTGTTTCTGGATTATTTCTAATTATGCCTTTTTCCCCATTGGGAAAATTACATAGACTTTCTGAAAGTCTGTTCAGTTAAGTTGTTTTTGTGTAGGAAAGGTGACTCAAAGACAGAAAGTAGTAGAAGCTCTTTGAAGGTTACAAGGCTGAAAAAAACCGTAAGAGAACTGCTAACCAAGGTTCGTGCTGAAATGTGACATGCCTCAAGTCTCTTACTAAATAAAATTCAGTATGAGTCAAAAAGTTGGAGCTAAGTGGAATCCGTCAGTGATCAAACAATATTCTTATATTTAAATTTAGAAACATTTAAGATGTAAATACATCTGAAATTATCCTCACAAAATTAGATAGTTATTCCCAATTTTGGGTACAAAATTCGTCCGTTTGATTTATATTGGCTTGGGAAATAACAACATAATTAGATTTGCACAATTTTAAACCATGAATCTTTCAGAATGCTCAGGAGAAGTCACACAGGCTGAATTCATAAAGTTCTGGATAACCTCTAAGTTTGTTTGGAGAATAAACAGCAATTATTTCCAAATATTTCCTTTGTTACTCTCCTTCAAAAGCTCCCTCTTTTTATTTTGCTTCAGTCTCCCAGGATATTCTAACGCTGTTTCCCCATTTCCCCACCAACATTTCCTCAGAAGTTCCCACTAGTTGAGCTCCATCCATTTCATATTTAATCTATGGGGGCCAACATCTGCTTCTTATTTTCTCACAGACATTACAGATAAAAATATATTTGCCACATATATTATTTTCATTTATTAAAAGCTATGACAATGCTTTCTTTTCTGATCCTGAAGATCTTTGAGCAGACTTTTTCTTATCTGTTTTGTTACATTTCAAATCTTCATTCTCTTAAGACTCACATTTCTTAATATAAAGGCTTTATAACATTAAAATTAATACAAATACTTTAGATAATGCTATGCAAAATGTATTTTATGCTAATCTGTGTATTACTTCTAATGTAAAGAGTCAATACAATTATTCTATTTGCTTCGAAATATTTCTTTTTCTAAAAATAAATAAAATCTAAGCAAATTCAGAGGAAAGAAGATTCAAACATTGAATGTGTAGTTCCCAGGTTATAACTTACCCCTCTTATATCTGGCTTATTTTTATGAGTGCCGAGAGTCACACTTACTGCTGCGTCCTGCTTTAGCAAGCTCTGTAAGCCCTCACAAATGACCCCGACCTCTTGCTGTTATCCAATAAATATATTTTTGTTACTGTTTCTAACTTTTGGTTTCCTTAATTCAAAATATTGCAGTTTTTACTTGCTCAACTACTTTTATTTATATATTTCAGCAAGCTTTAATAATAGGCAGCCATTTAATCATTTTAAATATACTGACAGTTTCAATATTATTTCTGATTCATTGCATATTCCTTAATCAAAATTGTGCATGCTCAGGAATTTTTTAAAAATTAGTCTTCTTGCATATTTTCCTCAGATTCTCTAGATGGTATTATTACATTTTTGAAAACAATAGTATAACATCACAACCAGGATGCTGACATTGGAATCAACCATTATATCCTTCAAGTTTTTTCTTAGTCTTTATACTAATTTGTGTGTGTGAGTGTGTATTCATAACTAACTGTATTTCATTTGATCGAATTTATTGAAAACATATTGAGGTTGCTGCATTAATTATATATATAAAGCTATATATAATTTTGTAACTACATATATTATATATGTGTACAATTACATAGTTGTTACATATTACATAGTATATTACATATTATGTAGTATATATTATATGTTATATATTTATGGCAGAGTAGTCTTTTACTTTGATTGCTTCATAATCTAACCTTTCACCTGAATTGACCAACGTATTTTGATATACTAAATGGTGTGGTACATATTTACACACTTTTTTTCTGCAGAATATATTTCATTGCTATGAGCTAAGTAGGACTGAATAGCTGGATTATTGTTTTATCTTGTAGGATATCAGTTATCTTGGTGATTATTCAGTGAGGTTGTGAAAAACTTTATATGTGAGGTAGTCAGTGGAGCAATTTGACAAATAAATATATATGAATAAAATAGAGGTTTTATATGAGTGTGTGTGCATATTTACATATATAATTCACTTTCATATTTGAGTTATATTTAGTACAAGTGTATGGGGTGGTTTATATATAATCCTGTTGGTTGATTTTGTGGCTTTTGTCTTCATACCTTTGCTGATTGCTGGATTTCTGTCCCTTAATGCTATTACTTGTTAAGACAGCTGAAGTGGAACCTTTTACTTCACACAACAAATGTGATATTCAAAGAACATGTGGAAAATATATCTATTATATGTTTAGTTCTTCCATTATTCTTGTTATTAATCATTTTTCTAATACTCAATATTCTTTCTATATTTATTTATTTTTGTGTAAAAATCTTTAGTCAACATGTAAAAGAAAGTCAGCTTGCAACAGAATTCTTCAATGTTACAACATACGCTATCCACCTTTCATTGATGAAACACAGTTTGACTCTTTTATTTAAAGTTGATAGTTTTGCCTTTCAACATCCAAAAATATTATCTCTTGTCTGGCCTCCGTTGATTTAAATAAGAAATCTAGGGACTGGAGGAATAACACAGCAGTTAGAAAGCCTGCCTAGCAAGCACAAGGGCTTGTGTCTAATTCAGAAACCTGGTATGGTGGCACACACCCTGATTCCCAGAACTTGGGTGGTTGATATAGAAGGATTGCTTTAAGTACAAGGCCAGCCAGGTCTATATAATGAGTTCAGGACCATTCTGGACTAATAAGAAAGACACAGGACAAAGAAAGAAAGAAAGAAAGAAAGAAAGAAAGAAAGAAAGAAAGAAAGAAAGAGAAAGAAAGGAGAAAATGGAGAAAGAAATCTATTTCCGTTTACGTAGCTGTTTGTCTATAGGTGATATATTGTTTGTCTGGGTTCTGTTATGATTTTGCCCTTAGTTTTTAAAAGTCATTTTACTGGGTTGGTAGGTGTTTATTTTTTTGTGGTATTTCTTTGGCATCTTGAATATCTATGTTTCAGTCTTTAGCAATGACTGTCCCAACATGTGTACAAGTGATGTTTATTTTTCCCTTCCAGCCAGCAAGCTGTAGTCCCAGTCCATTCCCACACAGGGGAACCTTTGACAGCCCAATCACTCAGATGCCATTTTCCTAACAAGATGGCTAGGCTGTTGGCAACTGCCTGTAAAATGAAAATACAGCAAAACTTAGTTTTTATTGAGACCTGCACAGCCATCACCATTGCCTGCAGGGCAGCTCATTGTTGGAAGACACAGGCCGCATGACTCCTTCTTGCCCTTTACTCCACATCGGTCCTTCAGAAAGACAACCTCTTTCTCTAAAGGCAGGTGGAGAGTCTCACTTTCTCTCGAGTTCCTTTAGGGTACTTCTTTCATCTCCCTGCTCAGATCTTTTAATTTTTACCTATGTTTTTACTTTTCTAGAACTGAAAAGGTGTAATCACTCAAAAAAAGTCAAGCCAGGGCTGCTGAAGTGGCATAACGGTAATGTGCTTGACTAACTAGAGTAAGGCCCTGAGTTCGATTACCCTGCACTATAGAAAGCCAGGCATAATAGTTTATTTCTGTAAAGTCAGCACTCAGGAGGCCAAGGAAGGATTGTCATGAGTCGAAAACCAGCCTGGACTACATATTGAATTCATGACTAGCCTGGGCACAGAACGAGACCCCGCCAAAAAAAAAAAAAAAACCTTCCAAGCCACATTAACTTGCACCACCACCCCATATTTCTCTGTTGCTACCTTCCTGTTGCTGTACATACAGAAAGCTCACTCACACTGGGGTATGTGGGCTTTACATACCATTTTTTATCTCTACTTCATAAAGCATAGGTGGAGAATATCTTGGCTCACGGGCCATATACGGTCCTCAACATCATTTGGTCCAACCCTGCCAAGACCTTACCAATGACAAGAGATTTCAACCCTCATATTAGAGGAGATTAATTAAAAATTTACTGAGTTTCATGGGACAATTTTTATGTTGGTGATTTTTGTAGCTTATGAATGGTGTCACAAATTTTCAAATGACTCTTGGTGGATAAATCGATTCTCCAGCTCCTGCTAATGCATCCAGCTGCAGCTCCAGTTCCTGAGCCATTGTCTGACATGTCCACTCTAGTCTGGGAACTGCGGGGTGGTGCCTCTCCCTTCAACAGTGAGACATGTATATGTCAGATTGGACCCTGCACAGTGTGCACATTTTGTGCAGCACATCTACTGTGTACTGGTTCCGTTTCTCTCAAGTCTTGTCACAAAGAACTCATAAATGTCAGGTCACGGGACAAACAGGAAGGCAAAACCAGAGCCTTGGATCCTTTGTGTGTTCGTACTTCCAATCCCAGTACAGCTGGCCAGGCCGATGGGGACTGAACAGCGCATGCCTCACTTGAACCTTAGCTGAGGAATACCAAAAGGAAGATGTCCCTGGTTTGGATAGATCAGAGGCCACGTGAAACAGTGGGCTGAGGATTTGGGGTCTTTTGCTTCTAATAGTGACAGAAAGAAGGTCTGGTCTGTTTCAAGTCTTTCTTTCCTATTTCTGGTAATTGCTTTGCAGTCTGCAATCATTTTTGTGAAATAAAAAGAAAGTGGGAGAACTGAGTTGTCCCAAAATCACCAGACAAAGTTACTTTGCTGTGGCCTTCTCAATATCAGCTCTTTCTTTCTTTCTTTCTTTCTTTCTTTCTTTCTTTCTCTTCTCTTCTCTTCTCTTCTCTTCTTTTCTTTTCTTTTCTTTTCTTTTCTTGTCTTTTCTTTTCTTTCTTTCTTACTTTTTTTTAGTTCTTACATTGTTACTGTGACCTGTTTGGTTTACCTGCCACCTGTCGGGATCCCACTAGTCCTTGTTACTATCGCTTTAACATGTGAGAGGTGTTTCCCCAGAGAAAGCTCCTGAGTGTCTTAGAGTGGGTGAGGGTGGAGAGGGAATAATTCGTCAATTTTCCTTGGCTACCTTGTTATCATAGGGAAGGAGGAAGGGTGTCCAGCCCACAGGGGGTCGTGGGATTGAGAAAGAAGCTTCAGAGTCATGCCATTTGCTGTGTGGATTCACTTCACGGTGTTGTTTCTTTACCTTGTTCTCAGCCGAGAAAAGATTGTCAGGCCAATCGAGAAGGAAAATAATTTTCCTAACTGCTTCTCTGAGCCATTAGTGAACATCACAGTGAAATGGCTCTTGACTGATTTCAGGGACAAAAGAGACCAAATGAACTATCTGCTGCTACTAAGTTGGGGAACAGAAAACCACTGATATAGAGGACTTCTAAGGTTAGGAGGGACACCCAAGTTTATCTGGTGCCATTCTAGGCTGCTGGCAAAGTAGATTGCATTCCTTTTGCACCATCTGTCAGAATGCAGCTTTTTTTTCCCTGTGTTGCTTCCAGAATTTATACTAGTGTGTAGCAGAAAAGGACAGCACAAAACAGCTTCGTGTCATATTATCCAGGGGAGAAGTTTGTGGCATATTTTGTTCCTGAAGTGCATGCTTCTTTTCTGAGCCATGATTATAAATGTTGTTTTTGTATAATTATTCCCGGTGTCACATTTGAGATCAGATTTTATCAGAAGGTTCAGATATCGCAAAATGGCAATATTCTGCAAATAATTCTCTTGCTTTTTAAATTAAAAATTGTTCTTCATAATGGATCAGAAAAATTAAATTCTAATGGCATAATGGCATATCCACTTACAGCAAATTAACTTTGCATTCAAAATATCTTGAAGCAGAAGATATAGTGAAAGATTAGTCGGATATTATTTATTCTAATCACACACTGAACTCTGTAAAATATATCCATTGACATATGACACCCAGGATATTTATTCTAATTAAATATTATATATGTAATGATAATCAAATGTTATAGATTTTTATTACTAATTATGATAGATATAATTTTAATCAAAATTATTATGTTTTATCTACTTTTGAGAACAGATTAGTGATCTTGACAAATGTATATTTTTGGTTCCCTGCTAAAATAGAGGTATAGAGAATTTGAATTTTTTCACAAATAAATAATTGTAAAGCTATTATTTACTGCATTTTTTCTTTACCTCATTAATGATATTATAAAATCCAACACTTTTCATTATATTCTAAATTATTTTATTACTATTTTGATTAGGCAGTATAAATTTCTTCCTCTGAACAAAATTGAGTAGCATTTGTGATTGCATGTGTATTTTCACTGGATAAAGGTAGAATTATTTAAAGCTGCTACCTTTATCACAAATTGATTGCATTTGAAGAGGAACTCTTCACTCTCTCAAAATATCTTAATATCATCCTCTAATTTTCTTCTATTTCAAATTATATCTCATTAACTTCAAAACTAAATGAAATAGTTACATATTACATAAAGGTATGTCGAACGTATTTGCTTAATAAAGGAAAAGCTATAAAATTTCAAATGACTTGTTCACTGTCCCCTAAAAGTACTTCAGAATAAAACATATTGAAAAAATTTTATTATTCTTAACACTTTTTAAAAAATTAAATTTCTGATACTAATTTCTTTCTCTACTTTGATGCAAAAGCTGGGATATTGAAAAAATGAGAAACTAAAAGAGAAAATAAAGGAAGGAAGAAATGAAGGAAAAAACACACAAAAACAAATAATTTTTTTATTTTAACGGTTGATCTTAAACTTTCTATCTGAAAATCTCCTTCCTTGTATCTTATAGGAATATTATATGCTTATCACCAATAATGGTTTATTCATTTTTCCTTTTTCTTTTTTAGTGACGTCTCTCTTCTTTCTACAGAGTGGTCACCAAGTCCCATTTTTTATGTGCTTGTTTTTGTTGATGCATCATTTTTTCCATACATTATTAATTTCTATGGCAAGAAAAATGCAACATAGTCTGCCAGTTTCCTGAATAATCTGAATCTTGTGTTCCTATATCGTCAATCACAATTTCAACTCCAGGATAGAATTTATTTTGCAGAAGAAATTCTTCAGGTCCAAACATACATTGCATTTTTTTTTCTATAGCTAGAAGATTTCTACTGTCATATTGAAGAAATCGTCTCCCTCTTCTATAGCCTTATTGTTTAAATACAGAGGATAAGCGTAATGAATGCTCTCAAATTAGCCAGGGATCACACATCAGGGTAAATGTTTACCCAAGGTATCCACAGACTGACCCTGAACATATGGAATTACTATCTCTGTTTTCTATACTAGTATCAGATTTTTTGGCTGGCTGCACGATCATAGAAACTCAACCATAATTGATGATTGAACAATGTAGAATTTCTTTAGCTCAAAATATAGGGACCAGAACCTTTTTTTTTTGTATTGTTGATATTATTAGTGGAAAGAAAATCTCTTTTTTATCTTGCTCAAAAGAAAAAAGGAACAACCACAGAGTTCTTTCTTATTAAAAAATCGTCACTGGCAAAACTTGATTCCTAAAGAAGTCTGGGAAGAAAGTCGTAAGCTTTGCCAATTTGAGCAGGTATTTACTCAAAACATCAGAAGTTTGAAATGTGTGTGAGGAAGCCAGTCAAGTAGATGAAGGGTCCACATTCAAGATCATTCAGTTTCAGTGCACTTGCTTTTTTCTACAGCTTAAACTTCAAAAGAGTAACAGCAGTAATAGAAGTGAGCTGCTTAGCACATTTTAAATGCATGTTATGCAAATTAAGATGGACTGATTCGGTCCAAAATAGATACCCATGTTGTCCTCTTTCATTCTGATTCAGATACAATGCTATTATAATTAGCTAATGTATTACAAACGTATTTCAACCAATCTGCAATAAAAAGATTGGGGAAATTAGAGGAAAAAATAAGGTACATAACACAGCAGGTTTTAAAAACAGGGATACATTATGCATAATTTTATCATTGGTCATAGAATTTTTAATGGTATTTATACCATTTTTCTACGTTGCATATACTTCATTTATTTATAGTCTTTTAAATTGGCCAGTTTCCATGACAATGTCGCAACTGCTTGTGAGCTGAGCCCTTAGTCTTCTTGTCAAAAGAGAAGAATTATCAGGTTCTTCTTATTTAATCTAGTTAGACCAGGAGTGGCCAATCTCTATCCCAGCATCTTTTAGCCTTTTACTATTTTTTACCTTGGACTATATATGAAATATTTAATAAAATTAATGCATATATAAGCATTAATGCTTTATTTTGTAATTGTATTATAAAATATCTTATAACATTTTCAAAATATTGAGAAAATATAATTCACATATCGGACATTCTTGATTTAGACCAATAGATCGCTCGTCTACTGCTGTAGCCATGCAGACTCTCCAGAAAGCAAAACATTAACAATAGGCGAGGAGGAAGCACCATACAGGAACATTTGCATAGTAATTATGGAGACATTTCAGATCTGTTTTTTTATGTTGTTGGTTAAATCCTGGTACACAAGGCATTTGTTCCCAGGGAGAGCATCAGTAGACTAGGAAACGTGTACTGTTTTCTGCTAACTTCATCCTTCATTGGACACAATTTATTTTTATATTTTATAAGCTATTTATAAAATATATCTTGTGTTTATTTGAAATCATTATTAGTGTTTGATTTTGTTCTTCTAAAGAACAAAGAGTAATACATTTTGAAGAGGTAAACATTTTGCAATCCTTCAGTTACTATGTGCTCCATTTGATTGTTTTAAAATTTTTTTTGTTCTGCTGAGGAATCATAGTAATTTTCCATTTACCACATGTTGAAATATTTTCCTGTTTTTTATACCTGGAAATATGTTATCATCTTGTATTAATTTCTCAGCTTGTCATAAATAGGGATGGATAATACAAATGCTTAAAGGGTTGAAGTTGATGATATAAATAAATATTTGTGCATCATACTTATTTCATAACCTGTGATACTGAATCATTTTTCAAAAGATTTAAAACTAGATTAATGATAATTTTTGTGTGATCGTCCTTAGAATTTATTGAATACTACTGTGAATTTTAATAATATTTTTATCCATAATGCTAAAATATAAAACCAGACAATTACTTCAAAATCACCTCCAAAATCTGAAAATGTCACTATGTAACTAACTACGCTCTGGATTGTGATGATGTTGGTGAAATTCTTTACATGAACAAGTCCCACACTATATAAATTCAACTTGTGATGTCCTACAGGAATTATCACCAACTTTATGCTTGAATGAATCAAACATTTTTATAAAATTAAAATATGATATTCCCATCACATTAGTAATTCAACATGTAACAAGTGACTCTCTCTTACTTAATAGTCCATGAGAAGAATCTAGAATGGAATGTTTTGCTATGAGAATAAGTTGCCATTTTTAAAAATCTTTGCTTATGTCTTTGTGCCAAATCTGCTGGATTCGTGCTGTTTTAAATAATATCTTTTGAATCGATTAGATAGCTGAGAGTATTTTAGTTTGTCTCGGCAACCACAATTCTGGTCCACTGGTCTATCTGCTTTTGTGCCAGTAACATAGTTTTTACAATTATTGTTGTATAGCAGAATTTCACATCTGGTATTATAATGTCTCCTGCATTAGTCTTGTTACTAAAGATTGTTTTGGCTATTCTAGGTCTCCTTTGGTTCCATATAAATTTAAGAATTATTTTTTTCAAGTTCTGTGGGAAAATGTTGGTATTTTGATAGAAATTGCATTGAATCTAAGGTTTAGTTTTGGCATTATATTCACTTGACTATTGATTTTGCCTACTTTAAAACAGGGGGTGTCTTTCCATTTCCGACATTGTCTACAACTTCTTTCTTCAGTGTAGTGAAGTTTTCTTTATATAGGTACTTCATTTTTTGGTTAGGTATACTTCTAGGCATTTACTTTTTTCCTGGTCTATTGAGAATGGGAGTATTCTTCTGTGGTCTTTCTCAGTGAGTTCATTGTTGCTATAGTGAAAAGCTATTGACCTTTTAGCATTAATTTTGTAGTTTGTGATTTGCCTGATTTTCTTTATTATTTCCAAGAGTTTCATAGTGGAGTTTTTGGAGTCTTCTATGTAGGTAATTATATCATTTGCAAATAAGGGTAGTTTGACTTCCTCCTTTCCAATGCAGATTCCCTTTATGTCATTTTCTTGCCTGATTGCTATGGCAAGTGTTTCAAGGACTATGTTGAATAAGAGTGGTGAGAGTGGACAACATTATCATGTTTCTGATTTAAAAGGAAACAAATGAAAATAGTTACAACAAGTACAAAAAGCAACATGGAGGTTTCTCATGAGACTGGAAATAAATACCCACTCAATCCAGTGATACCGCTTCTGAGAATATTCCCAAAAGCATTAAAAAATAAAACAGAGATACATGTATACCCATGATTAGCGGCACAACTATCAATAGCTAAAATGTGAAAGACACAAAAATATCCCTCAACAGACCAATGGACACATAAACTGTGGTATTTATGCACAACAGAATGCTACTCATCTATAAAGAGAGGTAGGTTAGAGGCGTTTAAAATAAATGGAGGCAACTTGAGACCATCATGCTTAGTGAAGTGAGTCAGAAGCAGAAAGCGAAACATCCAATGGTCTCTGTGATATGAGAGACCCAGATCGCAATTATCTCATGGAACTTAATGTGAAAAATAATGGGATCTGGAAGGAAGTGGAAGGAGTATAAGGGTCCAAAAGGGAGAGAGGAAGGATCTGTAATTTTGCATGATATGTATGTGCACAAATGCCAAAGATCAATGTAAACTTTATGTGTTGCACTTACACATATCAATAAAATGAGAAAAAAATTAAAAAATAAACAGTATCTTTTGAAAAATGTCACCCAAATTAAAGAATACAAACTGATCTAGTGTTTTTAACATGAAATAAATGACCCGTCATAAGGAAGAAAAAAATGTTATGGTTGAAATAAAATTTAGGGATATGAGCAGGCTTATAATTTGGAAACATCTATCACGAGCACTGGAAAACTGGGAGCTAAATTCAAAAGTAGAATGAACTGAATTCATCGCAGAGATAAAGAAATAGAGTGCTTGCCAGATGGAGCGATTTGTATGGAAGGTTATATTTGAATAGAGTTTTATTCTGGAATAAAAGATGGAGCTGAAAAATAACCAAAGGCTTACAGGATTAGGATGCTATAGAAATAAGGAAACTTTGTAAAAGTTCATGATGTATGCCTGTAAGGTTTGCAGTAAATTTAAATTAAAGGAAAAACAAAAACAAAACAAAACAAATTCCCTAAATGGTGATCTTGAGAAAAAAAAATTTAATCCACCTTCTAAAAGAATATTTCAATTTCTAAATCTGCAAGTTCTCGCTTACGCGCGCGCGCGAGCTTGGGTGTGTGTGTGTGTGTGTGTGTGTGCATATTTATTTTTAACTTTCGTAACTTGAAGACCAATGACGCAATGACACTCTGCTTTGGAGTTTTTGGGACTTTTGCCCGTCTCTGCTGTCATGCTGGCTTCTGTTTGCCTCAATAGGAGAAGCAGGTGCTGGTGCTGGATGACACGTACACCTGAGTGAAAATCTTGCATTTACAGGAGCATCTGTAAATCTTACTGTTTTCTCATTAAACTTGACAGATCTTCCAACAATCTCAGGCGCCATTAACCTTATTATGACAATTATTAATAAAAATCACCAAACATATTTCATACTGCACATGTTATCTGATCAGTACTGAGCTTTCTCTTCAAGGACCAAAAGCCAGGGATCCCATAGTGTTAAGACACATTTAAAAGAACAATACATACATTGTGTATAAGCACAAAAGAAAAACAAGTTATTTGTCCTTCAGTGTGATAAAGGATATATACATTGCGATTCCTAAGTCTACATATGAAACTTGAACTTAGAAACCAATGATACTTATCAGAAAGAACTGTAATAGATGTAATTATCATATTTGTTCAGACAAAAATAATTTATATGATGTTTCCAATGAAATGAGCTCTGAATAAAAAAGTAATTTTGTGTTTGTAACTAAACAGTAGCAGTATCCAGAATACTACAGGAAATAAAATAGAACATCTAGAATAATATAATCTTATATTTAATGAATTCTGTTTTATCTCCTATATAAAACAATAGCAAAGTAAGATAAGAGCTAAATTTGATGACATTTTGCACTTATTTAAAATTATTTCTAAATTTTAAAGAACATAAGATGTGTATAAACTGAAAACTAGGAGGTAGCAGCAAGCATATGCTTAAGAATGCAGATCGAAGACAAATGGAGACTTTAAAAAGTAAACAAGAAAGTGAAATCAACACACAGTAAGAAAATTGTTAGAAAATCTGTATATGCAAGTGAATTAAATATATAAGTCTACACTCCAGTGAAAGGAAAGTAAGATGTTAGGTTGTTAAGTAAATTCTAGCTATATACTATTTAAAAAAGAAAAAGTGTAAGTACATAATAAATCAATTAAAATAATATAGAAGAAAAAGCACATAAAACTAGTCAGTGAAAACATATTCTCTAAGGCATAGTGCTCAAAACTTAAGTAATTACAAAACTTCAGCAAGTAAGTAATAATACAAATTATAATTGAATTAAGTATGCATAACTTTAAATTGTATACATCTAATAAGACAGCTTCATAGTATAAATAAATAAAATAACATTAGGATAAAATTTCAAAAAATATTTTCTTTTGTTTCACAAAATTCTCAAAAATTTCAACAAATTTTCCTCAGTGATGTCTCAGATCACTGGAGGGGTGAGGAAGACATTGGAAAGTTTGAAAAGAGAGATTTATGACTTCGCTGCAATACGTATGTGCACAAAATACTCAAGATCAATGTTAAGTTTGTGTTTTGCACTTATAAATAACAATCAAATGAAAAATTACTTGTGTGTAAATAAAGAATATAGTTTCAGTTTCAAATTTATTTTAATGAAAGTTTTCTAAAATTATTTTATTATTATTTTCAAATTCTTTTTTAGAATCCAGATTCTGAGTTAAAATAATTAATGTTTATACATGAGTAAGCATGATTTTAATGTTAACAAAATAATGTATAAATTTAAAATAAGGTAATATCCTTTCAAAATTAATAATGGAAGTATCAGGGATACAGTATTTGTTAATTCATTTTAGTTCTATAATATCCAGTTCTGCAAAACAAGCACAAGTTTAGAAAATATATAAGAAAAAGAGATGAAATGAGGATAGGGAGGAGAGGAAAATTAAATTCCACTTTTAAGAAAACATTATAGGAAGTAATTAAAAATAAATGTAGCTTAATTTCATATTTCAAATACAAAGATGTTTGCCTACATATAAAATGAGTTTCTTTATAATATAGCAAATACAATTTAAGTGATTTCAAAATATTCAATGCAAGTTTAAATTTATAAAAATTACATGTACATGTGTTTATTGTTTACATTTTTACTTCATTTTTAAATTCAAAAATTCTGTGAAACTTTGTGAATTTTAAAATTTTGTAAATACATGTTAGTTGACATTAAACACTGTCCATCTTTACAAGTGTTACTGTCTCACAGGTAAGAACTTTTATATACTAGCACTGCCATTAACACGGATCTCATTTAACAATATTTTACAGCTATACTGTTAAAAATTATTGTAATCATTTTATTATAATGTATTAATTGCAACTGATACATCAGAAAAATCAGCTTACAATGATATTTTATATTAATTTATTCTGATTAAGTTTTAGAATTTTGCATTCAATATATAAAAATTATAATGGCAGATTAAATGCATATAAAACATATCACTAATCCATCATTACTGTAAAATTTTAAGAGACATATGTCTAATTTCTTCTTCCAGGTTGTATAGGAGGCCTAAAATTTTTATATGCTTTTATTTCCTAAAAATTATTTGTTACATTCTCTATATTAACAATTGAGATACACAAAATAGTCCATCCAATTTATTTATATTTGATAAATCATCCACATGTCTTTTTTAAGACAAGGTCTCATCTCCTTCCACAGTTTTTGTTCTCCTCTATATATACCACCTGTTTCTATGAAGACAAAATAATTTTACAAATCGAATGCTTCCTCTGTCTGCACTCTAAAGTTTATTGCACACAACTCACCATTGGCCAAATAAAAAAATCTACCTATGCCCTCACCAATAAATTAACTAAGAAAATATATTAATTAAATGTAGCCATGCCTAGAAAAAAAAATATCACATGGTTTCAGTTGTTATGTAAAATTATATAAGAAAGACATTTGGCATCATAGAGTCTAAGTGATGCTTAGTAGAACCTCGATTATTCAGGGAAATGGAGATAGACATTGGCCAAAGATTCAACACAGTGAAGGGATCGCTTTTAGAGTTTTATTGTGTAAAATAGTGACTACAGGTCTCCACAAGGATCGACTCTGAATACTGCGAACAAAGTGTATATTAAGTCTACACCAAAGAAATTGTAACTCTTTGAGGAAATACACTTGAGAGGTTATGTTTACTTCAAAATGTAAATACATATAATGTTCATTAATTAAAAAAATAAAATGCTAAATGTTTTTTCACTCTGATAATTGTGTAACTACCTCTGAAATATATTACAGCTTAACAATAACGTTGGCTATTGAGAGAAATAACAAAAGTGAATTAAAATAGCATGTAAAAAATTACTGCATTTGGATAATTGTCAAAGGTTTTGAATAACAAGCCCATGAACCAAAAGCAGAGACAGTATAATTAGGGAGATTTAGGAAAACTGAAAAGAAGTTAAGAAAAAAAAAATGAAAAGAGCAATCACATGGTCTTTCTTAACTGGAGTCTCTGAGAGTGAAGGCCAGATGGCTGGGTTCTCAAAATCAAAAGCTATTATCTTCCTACATTCATTCTTTTGGCTAAAGGCATATTGTTTTCTAACTTAGAAATTATTTTTAACGACATCAATGTCAGTCACACTTGCACAAATACAATTAACTAAAGTATTTTCTGACATTAGTAAACAGATTGAAGTGTTAGAAATCTCCACCAAAAATGTACATAAAGCCACATTTGAGACACTTCATTGATAAATATAGATTAAGCCACTACTTTCTTCATTTAATGAATTATCTAATCAATCTATGAGTTTGAATTTGGTTTGTTCCTTAACAGGTTTATATTATTTAGTTTTGCTTTTGTTTAATATTTTTGGACAAATAAATAATAATTATTTTAAGATATCTCAGAAATCTTTCTACTTTTTTGCTGTAGAGTATTTAAAATGTTTAAAAAATTAACACAAAAAGTCAAATTATTCAAAGAATGAAGTTTCTCTACAGATTTACAGTTGAAAATAATTTTATGCAGATTTGTAAAACATGATTAAAACTAGGTATGCATTTTTCATATTACTTTATAAGATATTCATTATCAGAATATATTTTAAGGTAAAACATTGTTTTTAGAATACAAAAAGAGCTAAGTAATACTTTGGATTAACTGAATAAATTATTCTGAGCCATAGAAAACATAAATGGTGAATCCCCTGTTCTACTTGACCAAACAGTTGTAAAATACTTCACAGTAGTTTATTACCTCCAGCTGGAGAATTTTAGCTATTGCAATGTAGCTCGAAGAAAATTACATTCATTTTTCACCTATATTTGGGAGACAATATATCTTTAAAACATTCTTCCTTTAGTTTCTTAAAATCAAAGATAAGTATGAAAAGAGCTAAGGCCAAATCAGGATAATGACCATACGAAAACTGAGACCTTTGTCCTCTGGTTGTACGATGTCAGATATTTGTTTTACATCATTTAAGTGGTCATCCGTAGTTGTCTATGTTTAATTTCAAGTTTCAGAGTTACTTGGAATAAAGAAACTACCTCATACATGCAATGGGGTGCAGATAGAAAAGGAGTCTATGTTGTAGAGGGAATGTGAGCATAATCTTTGAAAGTGTAATAAAATGCAGGTTTTTGCAAAAATATTCCAGCATGCTTTTTAATTAATACATGATAACTATGTACAGTGGAAAGTTCTTGCCTGATGATCCCATGCAGGTACACGTGACACAGTGACTGAGTCAAGTTGCTCATGCTGCACCTCCCACGTTTATCATTTCCTCATGACGAAGGCATTTAGGAACATTTTTAAAGCATTCTGAAATATACCATATGTCATTATTAACAACAGTTCTCCTATGCAGTAAAATAATAATGCTCCTTATGTCTACTTGCGTTCACTGAGCAATCTCTTACCAACCTTACCCCTGTGGTCTCAGCTTAAGATTGTTTTTTTTTAATTTTTCCCATTTTATTGGTATGTATAAATGCAAAATGTAATGTTTACATTGAGTATTTTGGGTATGTACACATCTTGGCAAGATTACAAATCCTTCCCCTCTCCCTTTTTGACCCTCCCGACTCTTCCTCCTCTCCTCCAATTCTCATTATTTCCTTCAATTAGTTCCGTAAAATGATAGTGATCTTTGTTTCTCATATTAGAGAAATGATTCAATATTTAACCTTCTGCTTCTCACTTATTTCACTGAGCACGATGGTCTCGGGTTGTGTTTATTTACCCACAAAAGCCTCCAATCTATCTCTCTTTATAGATGAGTAGTATCCCATTGTGTATAAATACCATAATTTATGTATCCCCAGGTCTGTAGATGGGTATACTTTGCTTCTGATTAGTCAGCCATCTTCAAATCCCATGTGTGGTCTTACACAGTATTTGTCCGTCTGAGTTTGACTTACTTTAATTAAGATAATGGCTAGATCTATCCACAGTCATAAATAATGTGTTGGTATTCTTTCACTGCTGAATAGTACGTTACTGTGTATATATGACACTGAGTTGTCCATCGATCTGTTGTTGGATACTTAAGTTTAACTTGTTTATTTGAAATGGTGCCATAATTAACACATGTCTGCAGATGTCTCTTTAATACATGAATTTTGTTTGCTTTGCTTTATGCCGAATAGTGTGATTATTGGATCATGTAGTAACACTGTATTTAGATTTTCATGGGATTTCAACTGTTTTCATGTTTTTGCAGTATTTGACATTTGCTTCTTCTCTATACTCATGTTAGCATTCATTATTTCTTGTCTTTTCAAAATTATCTCATAACCTGAAATAAAATTAGATTTTGCTAATTGTTTTGGCTTGCATTTCCCTGAAGATTTGTGAAACTGAACATCTTTACATATTTCTGTTGGTAATTTGAATGTCTTCTTTCAAAAACTTTTTCTCTATTATCCAGTTTTGGAACAAACTTCTTGTTTGGTTTGCTTTTGAGATATTTGAATCTCAAAATTATTTGAAATAATGTCAAACACATCGTATGTGCAATAACATAGTAATATTTTTTCTCTTTTTCTCCTCCTTCTTCTCCTTTTGCAAGGAAAATTGTTTTATTTTGAGAAAAGGACCAAAGGATACAGCTTCTCTTAACCAAAATGGATCCCAAAGAGTGTGGCCTTCTCACCTTCTCTTATTTTTTGATAATAATGAGGCAAGAATTTATAGGACTATTAGATGCATTTCCTATCATATTACTAATCCACTTGCTACCACATACACTACCTTGTCTACTGCTAGTATGTTGTTTTATTAAATTAATCACTTCAGTTTTTCTGTCTTCTGACATCTGTTTTTTCCTCTTCCTTATCACCGTTAGTATAAACTATGCCATTAATAATTCTCACTATGAAATCAATAGAAAAAAAATTTTAAAGTCATTCCTAATATCAAATTCTCCACAGCTTTGATCTCATTTCTCTGCCCCTATATCTTACATTCTATCCTTTTGGGAACATTTGAACTAAATATCCGTTTTGCTAAGTCTGTTGAAATGTAACTTCTTTTCATCAAGTAAAATACTGAATACTAAATTAATTTGTTAAAGTATATTTTATATGGATGATGTTTGCTAATTATTTTCAAATACTTTATTTTTCTTCCAAGATATTACTGCTTGCTTCATTTGCTTTTAAACATTACAGGATGTTAGATTCAATATTTATGTTCCCTTAGTAGCTGATTGAATTAAATCACTGCCTTTAAATGCTTTTTTTGTGTTGAATAATCACAAAATGGTTCATCTATTTTAAAACCTCTGTACTAATCTGTGGACTAATAGCCAGCTATGAACGACTAACTTAGCATCTGTATGTGAATGCCAAAATACATCTCTTTTCCACCAGTCCAAATCCAAGCTCATGATTCCACATAAACCCCTCTCACATTATCGTAAAGAATTCTGGTCATCTGCCCTGTTGCTCTATAAAAAAAAAAAAAAAAAGCCATGATGTCAGCCCTGACTCCCCTTAATCCACACACTATACATAAACGATGTATAAATACATTAACTTTTTGTAATAACTTCTTTGTTCAGTTTACATTTCAGATTAGATCCAGGCTAAATGGGCATTTTCACCTATGACATTATGTCAGTTTTATAAAGCACCATTACCCTATTGGACAATTTTAATAATTTTTCTTATATGTTGTATACATGAAATGGAACCGTTAAAAATTACATTTTAGCACATTGTTCAAACTATTGCTCTGGTGCAAT